>LPNX010616573.1:310968-405968 GCA_001517045.1 Pseudotsuga menziesii
AAGTCTCAACATGTGGTAACAACATAACAACAACATAAAGGTAAGTACATGGCACATTAGATCGGTAAGTACATGGCACATTATATGGGTAAGTACATGGCACATTGGACAAACAACAGGGCACATTAGATGAGTAAGTACACATGTGGTACACACATTAAATGATTGATACCAACATAAAGTTTAGACAAAACATTTGTTTTAAATAAGGAATTCAATCATTGAGATTGGTAATCTATGGCCATTGTCAACGTAATAACACACATTTACCATTATCGACACCAACATCACGATTTTATGACCTCTCATGCTTGCGGAAATTTCCATTACAACATTTTTTCCATCCTTCGGCCCTCCGAAGAGTAAGAAAACAGAGGAAGATTGCTGCAACTTTCTCTGCAGCATTTTGTCCATCGTTCGGCCCTTCGATGAGTAAGAAAATAGAGGGAGATTGCTACAAATTTCCCTACATCATTTTGTCCATCCTTCGACCCTCTAAAGAGTAAGAAAACAGAGGGTGATAGCTGAAACTTTGTCTACAACATTTTGTCCATCCTTCGGCCCTCCGACAAGTAAGAAAACAAAGGGAGATAGCTGTTGATTTGGAGAGATCCATTATGCTGACTATGAAGGTCCAACGACCGATAAGTCAGTTAACAACCTTTCATTCACTGCTCGGTATTGTTTCATTCAAAGGGAAAAATAATTAGGGGTTTACTTGAGCCTTCTTCTGGTATAGAGGATGGTTTCCAACTTGTTATTAGCAATCCAATTAAGCTATAGGTGTTTTCTTAAGTGTTGGTAGATGATTATTAGAGCTAGGTCGTGACTATTTGAAGGTTTCTAGATATGGCTTGTGACTGTTTCAAGGATGCTAGGGCTAGGTTGTGACAGTTGAGCCTGCATAGGTTGGGTCGTAACCATTTTTGACCTGCTAGTGTTTGAATGTGAATGTTATGATCCTATTAAGGTTAAGCCGTGACCATAACAGAAAGCAACATCATTAAAAATAGAATGTGGATTTATGGGAATGCTCCCTTGGTGAATACGACACATTTCTCCACCATCAAACTGCCTTGTCCCTCCAATATTGGGTCATTTTCGACTATAAAGCATCAGGGTCTCTAAATCAACTGATGTCACCTACCTTTACTGATAAACCTATTGGCATGGTCGCCTTACCATCCTGCTTGGCTCTTAATTACTTATTTTTAGGAGTGAAAACCCTAGCATAGTCACACGAAGGTCCCTCCCTATCAAAATTGGACGAATCCAACTAATAAAAATAGGATTCATGGAGAGGAATTTCTTTAGAATTCCCTTACGGGTGGGTGGGACTAGCGAGGATTACTTTTCCCATTAGGTATGAGGATTTAGAGATATAAAGGGGGTAAATATATCTCCCTGGGAGACCTATCTTTATGATTCACCTAAGAAAGGTAAGAAGGGCACAAAGTTACTATAAATAAGCAGTAACAAGACATAACCTTTGAATATGGGCTGAATCTAAGGGTTGAAATACATTTCTAGACATGTTTCAGTCTTAAAAGGTGATGAATAACAACATAAAAATAGCTTTGGTAAGTTCTAGTCCAATTTTGATGGTCAAAGCTCCAATTTTGGGCATGAGCAGGCATGGTAAGAGAACTCAGTTCTCATTTACAAACTATTTGGAGGGTTTTTGAGTGCATTGTGTGCCCTAGAATAACAATACACAAATTTGATATAGCCTTTTGCATTAGGGAAGGTGCCAAAAATATAAACAATAGTCATAAAATCCTTAAAAAATCCAGGTTTGCTATGTGTTAGGGATTCATGTGTATGAAATGAAAGCCATACACTTAGACTGTGTATGCATGCTTGATATGTATGCTAGAAATCATACACATCCAATAAAATTTGTTGTGTATGCTTGCTAGCATACGCAATTTCCACTTGGGGCTTGATAGTGATAAAACCAAATGAGCATGCAATTTCCCATGTGTCATTCATGCTTAGTGTAACGCTCCACTTGGGGATTTGTTATTGACTTATTCCGTGCAAGTTATTGAGTGTCTTTGTAAGGTATCACTCTTAGAGAGAAAATTGTAGTGATGATTAGTTAGTGTTATTCTAGCTATGTGAATGATCTTGAAATAATGAGTATATGTTATTATAACAATGTTCGTTCTGAACGGATGCATGCACTAGGGTTCCTTGGTTTGTGAGATGCAATTGAAGAGTGTGTGAAGCTTGCATGATGTGAGTTATTAGGATTGGATAGTGGTGTGATCCTTATATATTGATGTTGATCTCCTTGAAGAGGATTTTGTAGCTTGGATGGATGCCTTGACAAGGCTTGCTATTATTAGTTAGGGGTTGCACTGATTGTGGATTCCCTAGATAGGGTTTGTGTTTCATTGAGAGTCCTTTCTTATGATGAATTGGACTTGTTGTACCATATTGGTATTATATGAGGTATTTAGAATGACCTAGATGAGAGTGCATATTTGAAAGGCATTATTATATATCTAATGTTAATGAATTCAGTTTCATGTATGCATACCATACATGTACTATTGAATGGTTTTTGTATTGATTTAGCATGAATTAGATGATACTGCATATTTCAAAGGTGTTATTATATATCCAATGTTAATGAATGAAATTTCATGTATGCATACCATAGATTTACTAATAAAGGGTTTTTGTATTGATTTACTGTTGAAGTATGTCTCCATTGTCTATTTATTTGAACTTGCCTACCATACTAGTGGGAGAATTTAATGAAGTATTTTCAAGTGGTTACTAAATATTTTATTTTTGCCTTAACATTCAAATTTCTATGAGATAGACCTATGATAAATCTCATTGGAGTGAGTTGAAATTAATGAATTGGTTAAAGTGCATATTTCTTGGTTAAATTTTCCTTGTTCACAAAATTCCTACATTTATTAGTTGACCCATAAAGGGATTTATAAGTGCACAATGTAACCAAATTCTTGTGAGGCTTTCACATTTCATCTCCCCTTCCTATTGGGTTCCCACCACCAATTTCACTGCAACATCCACTTTAGCTCTTATTTTAGATTGGCTTGAATCCTTCATGACCAATACTTGATTTTCCTTATATAAATATTTCTTAGGCTTACAACCTATATACATCTCTATTCATTTTTATTTCTCCCATGAATATTCTAACACTTATAATTCCAAATACCAAGGACCAATTAATGTTGACTGAATATTTTAGGATGAAGCACTGTTTAAGGGCCCTATAATGTTGAGCATGATTTGAAAACTATTTATAAGCATTACTGCAATCAATAAGAGTAAACTTAGAACTTAATTATAACAATGATTTTTAGTTAAATTAAGAAAAAATATTGCTCTCAGATAAAATTCATCTCTCAATTAGCAAAACTAATGCTTAATATAATAATGTCATTCCTAAACCATTAAGCCATGCACCACTAGGAAAACCCATCGAAACATCATAAATTGATCTTTGGCATGCCACTTCCACCTAATTATTCCAACTTATAAATAAAATTATCTCTTTCATGTTATCACATCCCAACCCACATTTGCTTTTGAGAATGTTTTTATTCTCTAGTATGGTAATGATTTTCAACATGTTCTTATCACCTTCAAATTTATGAATCCATACCATGATTAATAAGAGTTTTATGGTATTTATTCATGAACCCTTTTCTATATGTAACATAATATTTATCCCTAAGTGTTGAGCCCCCCCTACATACTAACTTTCCCCTCTTAAAATCCTCAAAAGAGAATTTCCCTCCCTCAAGAACTAGGGCCTCCTTGGATAGACAATCTCATGCAAAATAGCAATACAAATTTGGAAATTTGGGTACTAGCTCAATGCTAGGTCAAGCGATGTGTCAATATCCATTGTTGGATGAAATGGGTTTACGAGTTTATTTGGTTGAGTCTTAGATGGTGTACCATATTGACGTGATCGAGCAAATAATTTGATGTCACATGAATCAATATTGAGTATGTGGTAAGTTCATTTTCCAAACTAGGAAGGAATGGAAGGTGGTGTGGAAGGATGGGTTTGTAGTGTGGCCATGTTTCCTTATGAATCCCTTGATCAAGGTATTATATTATGAGGGGTATGACTTAGCGGAGCAATAAAACCCTAGAGCAGTCTCAAGTAGTGGAGCAAAAAGACCATATTTTAATGCAAAACTTCAAGTGGTTGTAGGGAGAAACAAAATTTCAATCCAATGCTAGATAGAATCTAGGTTCATTCTCTACAAAACAAAAGAGTGTAGGGTTAATGGCCTTACCGAAGAAAATGTGCCCTTTACCCACACACTTTCCCATAATAGCTCAGATATTGAGGTTTTATAATTTTGATATTGTTTTTTATCATTTTGATATTCTTTTTAGATCTAGAATGCTGCGAATCATTTTCAAGTCACATGTTAGATTATGCTTAGAATGATGCACATGAAATGAAACCCAATGGATGCCCAAAATTGAAAATAAGGTTGTCTCTAAAGAGGAACATTATCATATTTTCCAATGGACACCAATAAATTTCACAATGAACATAGCATAATTGCTTCTCAGCTCACAAAATTAGCCCAAAATTTCCTTTCTGCTCATTCTTTGCTTCTAAAACACGCCCAGAACTACTATTCAATTGCATAAGTCAGCCCAGAATATGGATATGAGGCTGCTTTCTACTGCTAGACATGCCCATAATTGCTGGTACTACTGACTGAGGTCTGTAATGCATCTAGAGGCTAGAGCTCCTCCCAAAATGTTGTTTAGAGGCTCATAACAGTTCATATAATGTCCAGGTTTGGGATTTATGGATGTTTGTCATTAGGACAAAGATTTCTTGAATGCCTTTGCTTGTAATTGTTAATAACCCCATTAAGTTGGGATCACTTAGAATACTAGGCAATATTGGGACACAATATACTACAGAAGATGGACGAGAAAATGGCTCAAATGAAGACTAGACTAAAGGACGATAAAAATTGTTAAAATAACTATAACAATACAAAAGGGGACTTACTTCCCTATAGTTGATTTATTGGTGTCTCAAGCCCATCTTTATGAAGAAATGGTTTCCTAGAAGATCAAGTTTAAACTCTTCCTAGATTAACTGGTTAAAAAAAAAGAACTATAAAGATAACTAGATGGTTTTTCATTCTTCTCATAGAGATGAATATTTTATTTTGGAAATGTATGTGACCTATATGCTTAGTGGATATGAGTACTGAATCCACATGTCTCCATATAATTTTATATATGGAAGGCCTTACATAACCCTTCTAAGTTGGAATCACTTAAAATACCAAGCAATTTTGGGACTTAAGATACTACAAGAGATGGAAGAGAAAATGGATAAGACAATGTTTGTTTATAGAACTATGAGAATACAGAAGGGGATTGATTTCCCTGTAGCTTATTTAATGGTGTCTGCAACCCATCTTGAAGAAGAAATGGTTTCCTAGAATATCAAGTTGCAATTATTCCTAGATAACTAGATCCAAAAAATAAAATTATAAAGATAACCATAAGGTTTTCTAGTTCTTCTCATAGAGATGAAAATTTCAATTTGGAAATGTCTATGTCCTATATGCTTGAAGGGGAGGTGTGATGAAAATAGTGAATACTTTTTTGTTGTTGTTTCAAAAGGCTTATCTTTATAAGTCAATATAATGTACAAAGAGTAATCCTTTACATCACTGAATTTTCTCTTACCACCACAATGAGGAAGGAAACCATATCCAACTGGGCTGTAATAGTAGAGGACACAATTTACTCTCCTAGAAAGGAACTTAGCATAAATTTGGGCTTCCTAGTATTCCAAAAAACTTTGGAAATCCATTCAATTGAAACCCTTTTTAGGATCCTAAAAGTTTCTTTATATCTCTTTTCCCATGAATAGGATAGAGTAGTGATCTAGAGGACATGCCAAATGGACACCAATAAATTTCAACAAGAACATAGCATAATTGCTTCTAAGCTCACAAAATTATCCCATAAATGTTTTTCTGCTCATTCTTTGCTGCTAAAACACGCCCAAAACTACTGTTCAATTGCATAAGTCAACCCATAATATGGATAGGAGGTTTCTTTCTGCTACTAGACATGCCCATAACTGCTTTAGATCATTTGCATGAGTTGATGGGATTAAACCACATGGAAGAATTTAAAATTTTCCGACACTAGTGAATCAATTTCTTCTCAATCCCCATGTGGGCCTTAAAAATTAAGAAGATGTAACTATTTACCTAATTCATGACTACGAAAAATCATGCATAGGCCTAACAATACTACAAATGAAATTGAAAGAGAGATAGAAGAGGTCCACCTAATCACCAAACCTTTTGAGAACCCATTAGCCTCCAATGAAACAAACAACCAATTAGTAAACATATTCTTTAGAATCAAAATGAAAATAACAACCATGAAAGGAAACTATTATAATCTTGGAAGAATCCAAGACAGATCAAAACCTTGTCAAGAATTAATGGATAGTAGTCTAGAAAATATTAATAAAAAACATTGTTTCATGATATAACATAATGCTTTAGGACTGTTACCCCCTTTTTTTCATGGGTGGTCAATTGGAGTTTTGTTGAGTTAAACTGGGATAATTCCTAGTGTTTTTGAGCATGAGTTTGCTGAGCTAAACTGGGATAGTTCTTGGCATGACTCTTGGGCTCTGTGTTCAGTATATGTAAAATAAAATCTTGGTTAGTCCTGTGGCCTAGATCAACATTTTGAGCACATCGAAGCCTCTTAAGCATCAGTAAACAGTATCTATGTCTGGTACTTTTTTGAATAATTATGGGAGCCTTATTATAAGTCCTAAGTCAGTTCTGTTCATAAAGGCTATCAGTAGGAGGCTTGGTTTTCAATTGTGGGAAAACTATGCATGTTTTCATTTGTCTCTCTGCCTTCATAACAACAGTTAACAACATTTTAGGGAATCTATTATTTGAGTTTTGGGCTTGGCACAGACCTGAAATATGGTCCATCCTATGGAAGCAATGCATCAATACATTGAGTTTGTCTTCCAGCACAAGGGGTGGGAATAGGTTACAGGAATATTTATCTATCTGTTTTGGGAAATATTTGACACACCATCAATGATGGACCTATAGCAGATTCTCCATTATATGGTCTTTGAGGAATATTTAGTGTGCACAACAATGATTATTGGTGAGAGATATTGTATTTTGATGACAAGAGCTAACTAGAAGTGTAGAAAGATGGTTACTGAGCTGACAGTGGGTAACACCCTTAGGTTATAGTTGTGCTAGCTTATTTTTAGGGGCTTAATCACATGTGATAGATGAAGCTATAACAAGTAATTTGTAAAACTAGTTTTGGTAGAGTTCATTAATAAATAAGTCATGGAGTTGATTGTGTGCCAAACTGTAAGCACAACTACTTGTTTTTTTTTTAGCTGACGTAGCTCAAGGATTCAATGAAACCCCATTCTTATTATGCTTGGTGCACCCATTAGATTTCCTTCTATTGATTTGAAGAGAAGGTAGGCCCTACCCATACATACAAAATTGTAGTTTATGTTGTAGGTTAGATATGCCCGACACTAGAAATGGAAGTCATGCATTTATCCAAAACATTGTTGGAAATTAATGGATTGTAGTCTATAAAATATTCATAAAAAACATTGTTTCGTGAGATAACATAACACTTTTGGACTATTACCCCCTTTTTGCATGGGTGGTCAATTGTAGTTTTGTTGAGTTAAACTAGGCTGATTCCTAGTGTTTTTGAGCATGAGTTTGTTGAGATAAACCAGGCTAGTTCTTGGCATGATTCCTGGGCTATGTGTTTAGTATCTGTAAAATAAAATCTTGGCTAGTCCTGTGGGATAGATCGACATTCTGAGCACATCACAACCTCTTAAGCATCAATAAACAATATCTATGTCTGGTACTTTTTTGAATAATTCTGGGAGCCTTATTATAATTCCTAGGTCAGTTATATTCGTAAAGGATAGCTATAGGAGGCTTGGTTTTCAATTGTGATAAAACTATGCATGTTTTGATTTGTCTCTCTTCCTTCATAACAACAGTCAAAAAAATTTTAGGGCATCTCTGATTTGAGTTTTGGGTATGGCACAGACCTAAAATATGGTCCATCCTATGGCATAAATGCATCAATACATTGAGTTTGTCTTCTAGCACAAGGGGTGGGTAAAGGTTACATGAATATTTATCTGTCTGTTTTGGGAAATATTTGACACACCATCAATGAAGGACCTATAGCAGATTCTCCATTATATGGTCTCTGGGGAATTTTTAGTGTGCAAAACAATGATTGTTGGTGAGAGATATTGTATTTTGATGACAAGAGCCAACTGAAAGTGTAGAAAGATGGTTACTGAGGTGACAGTGGGTAACACCCTTATGTTATAGTTGGGATAGCTTGTTTTTAGGGGCTTAATCACACGTGCTAGCTGAAGCTGTAACAAGGACTTTGTAAAACCAATTTTGGTAGAATTCATTAACAAATCATTCATGGAGTTGATTGTGTGCCAAACTGTAAGCACAACTACTTGTGTTTTTTTTAGCTGACATAGCTCAAGGCTTAAATGAAACCCCATGCTTATTATGCTCGATGCACCCATTAAATTTCCTTCTCTTGATTTGAAGAGAAGGTAGTCCTTACCCATACATACAAAATTGTAGTTTATGTTGTAAGTTAGATATGCCCAACACTAGCAATGGAAGTGAGGCATTGCTCCACCTATATAGACTCAATATTCTTGTGCAAGGCATGCTTTGCACTTGTATGAGGATAGCCATTTTCCAATTCAATACTTTAAGGGTTCAACAATAAGAGTGACATATTGTTCTGTAGCTTGCTTCAACCAAAATATTGGTATCTTCTTCCTTATTCACCCCTTTGTATACTTAATAAAACATGGACTTAAAAGAAGGATTCACATAAACTTTGTTGGAAATTAATGGATAGTAGTCTAGACATATATATGCCAAAATGAATAATACTGGAGGGATGGAATTATGAGGGATTGATGTCCAGAGAAGAAATTTTTTCTCCTTGTGTTGCATAAGTAAGTATTGTGGTTTTCAAACAATTGATCCAACATAAAATTTCAATAGTGGTATACTTAGAAAATCCTACCCTTTCCTTTGAGTTATAGAAATTGTCCTGATAATTCTATACATCCTTATTCACCTTAGTGGTGCCATGGGCTATCTAGGGTGTGGAATGGAGATTGTAGTATAAAATGAAACAATTATTCCATGAAATTTTTAGGTCTACGTTTCCTTTGTCTATCCTCTATGTTTCCTCATTTTTGGCATATTCTTGCACCTTAGATCTGCAAACTCAAGACTGCATTATTCATTTTTTCCAAAACCTAGAAACCCTAATTTCCCTATTGTTTGTCTATTGTTATCTCTCATATACCTCGGAACGTTTGGTTGTAACCCTAAATGATGGAAGTTTTCCATTCCATTCATGAATAATTCCATTCAATTGAACCCTAAACATGAATAATTCCATTCAATTCAACCCTAAACGATGGATCCAAATGCAACTAATACAACCTCAAAACCATAATGGCTATCGGGACCTGGAAGCTGTGTGATCAGGTCGATGTAGTCTTATAAGCTCTTAGAATGTGAAATCATCTATAGAGGTTGGATAAAGTAATGCATTTCGTCGACTATCTGACATATATGCTATCTTACCAAAATCTTAAATTCGTTTATATGACTTTAGCCGTGTCTACAGGGAGCACAATATGAGTGCAGACCGTTTATCCAAGGAAGCATTGAATATGAAGGCTGGCCTCGTCTCCTTCTCGTAACTTTTAGAAGGAGAAATCATTGAGGAAGGCATGATACAGTTAATTTAAGAGCCTTTTGATCTGTGTGGCATAGTATTTTTTGGTTCTTTCTACTATAGGATACATCAACATCTTTCTTGTTTTAGGGGATATAGAGTTTGTTTTCATCCCCTCAGGGGTGTGTTTTATCCACCCTTGATGCCTCCTTAGATAAGTTGTTTGGGCTTCTTATGTTCTCCGTGTGGTATTGCTACTTCAGTCATGTTGGGATTGTGGGTTCCATCTGTCCCCTTGATATATATTTTTATACTTATGATCTCCACTCGTTAATGGACCGACTTATTTCCAGGACTACGTAAAAGTTACCTTCTATTCACTACTAAATATCAAGGAACGCCTCTTTTTCTTCTGAAAAAAAGATACAAAATATTTGTAAATGATTTTATCACATATATTGAGATCCGTAAACTGGATCTTTTATATTTTAGGGTGAGGAAACAAACTAAATTAAAATAGCTACACCTAAGAATATTGTAAAAAACATAGTTTGTATTTTGAGATGAATTGTTTGAAGCATTTGATATGGAACGAATTGATATCTATATCATGTTAAAGGACTATGTGATGAATTTTTATACTAGGGAATTATTGATATTATTCAAGATAATGATATCACCATTATGTCATGCTTATAAGTATTTCCAAGTTTTTTGTTGGTATTTTGCTATTATATTGCCAATTTTTTTTTTTTCCGGCCATGGTGCAGGTAGACCCAAACAGGTATTTGTCAAACCTATATTCCTCTAGCAAGGGGAGTTTGGGAAGGCTAGAGGAAAGTAAGACATCCAGTTGGTCTATAAGGGCTAGATCAACTAGATGTCATAAGATAAAAAGAAAATTCAGTAAACACATGAAATTTTTTCTCAAAGGAGGGGGGTCATGTTCCTATGATGATGAGACAATAGAATACATCGAGGTGCCCTTAAGATACAAACACCTAGTGAAAAAATGGGTGCCATGGATCTTCCTCAAGTAAACACTGATTTTTGTGTGAATGAGAGGATACATAGAATTGCACCATCGTCATTACATGGATTGGGGTTGTTTTGCATGGATGACATAAAGGTTGGATATGACATATGTACATAATTGATGGAGTATGTTGGACCCTCTTACAACTACAATGATTGGATGTGCCTGGTCCAATATACACAAAGTATGCGTAGATGTGGGTTGTCAGAAAATTATATACAACTAAAAGACAAAGCTCAAAATAAAGGATCAAGGTTGTACATTGAAGGAAGGCCAAAAATAACTGGGAATATTGCGGGGTTTATAAACAGTAGACAACCAAGGTCTACACTTAAGCAAACCAACTGCATATTCGAGTCACGTGAAGGAAACCGTGTCTTTGTACGTGCCATTAAATCAATAGTTGTTGGGGAAGAACTATTTATTAATTACAATTTGAATTGTGTAAATACAAACACGGTTAGTATGGTTGTGGCATCCAATAATTTACCCAACCTTTTTTAATTATTTTAACATTTATAGGATTTTTTCGTTAGCATATAATTATAATTTTATATTAAATTTACTATGTTGACTTCGCAAGGAGGTGATGGGGAGCTCATCACCCCAGCACAAGGTGAGAGGAGTACAGGATCCACGAGGTAACAAGTATACATCAAAATTTTATGTTTTAAAATTGTTTTAGAGAATATTTTGGTTTCGTTAGGTCATTTTAGTATGTTTTTGATGTAGGGTTCTATCAGGGGCACCTCCCTCACTGTAGATGTTAGTAGACCCGAATCAAGGAGGCAGGTATACATCGATATTGCCATTGTAAAAATTTAGGATGGAGAAACAGATCTTTTGTTATGTATTTTCATTAGTATATTCAGATCGTTTATATAATCTTATCTGTTTTCCATGTAGAGTATTGATCAGGGAATCCAACCGGCTATTGATCAGCCGACTGGAGCATCGAGGAAATAGGTAAACATGAATGTAATTCTACATTTGAAATAATTTAAAATCATACACATGTATATTGTATAGCATAATGTTTATTTTTTTATGTATTTTTTCTTTTTTATGTTTGCATTCATGATGATAATGTTATCTACTTTTTTTGCAGGTTGATGACCGGGGAAAGTCCCCAACTGTTGATCAGATGACCAGAGCCTCTAGGAAACCTATAAACCTAAATATAATTCGACATTCTAAATAATTCAAAATTGTACACATATAAAACATGTAGCATAATGTTTATTTTTGTTATGTATTTTTTAGCTTTTACATATTGCGTTCATTGTGATAATGTTCTTTACTTTTTTTGCAGGTGGTTGATCGGGGTAAGTCCCCAGTTGTTGATCAGACCACACCCTCATATAAGCATGAGGTAAACCTATATGTAATCCTATGAATATATCATGATAGACAATTTTTTTTGATATGATTTTCTGCATAGACTATTGCTTTAAAGACTGAGCAATGTTTTATATATTTCTGTTGCAGACAGGGGATTCGGTTTATGAAACACCAACTCAATACTCTTTACAGTTTGAGGTCTCCTAGTTGATGAAATATAATGAAATTAGTAGGCCTACAGACCCATCGAGGGTGCTACATAAGACCATGGAGAAACAAAATGAGGAACTGGTTCTTCTGACATTGACAGTTCGACAAACAGAAGAGATCAAATCAAAGATTCAATTGTTGTTGCAGAGATGTCGACAATTGCAAGTAAGTTCCCGAATAATAATGTGAATTCATTTAGAACTTTATAATTTATAATTTTATATGATATTCAACTTATAATACAATGGTTTGTATTTATAGGAAGTTATGTATCTTTACAGTGGTGGTCAAGGCATTGTTGGTCCTAGTGACCAAACCACTCCACGTACACCACATTTAGTAGGCCTGCAGACCCATCGAGGGTGCTACATAAGATCATGGAGAAACAAAATGAGGAACCGGTTCTTCTAACATTGACAATTCAACAAACAGAAGAGATCAAATCAAAGATTCAATTGTTGTTGCAGAGATGTCGACAATTGCAAGTAAGTTCCCGAATAATAATGTGAATTCATTTAGAACTTTATAATTTTTAATTTTATATGATATTCAACTTATAATACAATGGTTTGTATTTACAGGAAGTTATCATAGCTTTACAGTGGTGTTCAAGGCGTTGTTGGTCCCAGTGACCAAACCACTCCATGTACACCACATACCTCTCCTTTATTGTCCACTGAACAGTCGGCAGCATGCTCTGTGACACCCCCGAGGCCAGCATAGGGTGAAACCGATGCTAACGAACCACAACAGATGGTGCAAAAGAAGGGGTGGATGTAGGATTAGATAATATTCTGATGTTGAAGCAGCATTTCCTGGATCTACTCGTGTCACTAGCACTGGTTCAATATTGACAACATTTTTGGTGAACGAAGAATTCGTTCCAATAAAGATAGAGAAGATTCCAGGTGATTATAGATTGTTCAATTTAGTTTTTATAATTAGTGTCTAATATACCGATAATTTTTTTTAATGTTGACTAATGATGACATTAATGTTTTACAAGAAATGATGTATTTTATAAACATCTAAATGATTTGTCCTTGGATATCTTCGGTCCCACCATCCGCACAAGGTGGGACAGACATGCAAAAGCTTTAAAGGATGAGCTGACTAATCACTTGCTTGGTCTGTTCATAAAAGATACCTTCGATACATCAAAGGTCCTACAGAAGGCTGGACAACATCTGACGATTATCCGAGACCAGTATAGGGTTCACCTAGAAAAGAATCCTAGGTATGAGAGCCCTCCAATGATTCCATTTAGGGAGTGGAAAGCCCTGGTGGAAGATGGAAAAGAGAAGGGTATGAGAAAAGAAGAAAAGATACCACCAGGGACAACGAGGTATGAAATACATTCCAAAATTTAATGGTAAGCCTTAGTATTATTAGTTTTTATATCTAGTTTGGAACATTGACTAACGTAATTCAACACTTGATTAGGCCGTCAGACACATCTAATGCTACCAAGGAAAGAATGGAAAAAATTGGTCAACACAAGTTTGGGCCTGGTGGTTATTCAAACTTTGCAACCTGATATGTAAGTATCAAAAACCCGAAACTGCATCCAAATAATATATAGAAAATTATTTTCATTTTATTCTGGCAAAAAATGTAAAATTAATGACATCATGCAAATATGTAGGCCGACCGGTTCAAAGAATTTCCCACTGAGGAAGACATGAAGCTTGACTTCGAACAGGGATTTAACACCGTTGTTGAACGTCGAAGAATCATGTATGGGCATACTCCACGATCATCTGCTGATCCATTTGGTGTGCATGTATATAAAAACTATATAGTTTAATGATAATTTATTAATTCTCATGCAATTTATTCGTTATAAAAAAATAACATAAATTATTTATTCCTTTTTTAGCAGGAAAGTAATGATCTTGTTCATGTCGTGGATGTAAACCAACCAGACGAAGATCATGCTTTGATTCCTGATAATAAATTTATTAATATGTTACTATTTTGTATAGATAATTGTAGATGATGAACATTAATTATAATTCTACATAGTTCAACTGCAAAGCATGTAGATGCAGATAACATTGAACAGGTTGAGCCTGTATATGATAATGATGAACATGCCGATGTGCCAATGCCAGGTAAAAAAACAACTTTGTAATGTTTTTTTAAATGAATTACTTGTATTTATAAAAATAAAAATAAATTAATGAAACATTTTGACATTATTGCAGAAATTCATCGCCCCTCGCCGCAAGTTCAACCTTGCGAGCAGTACAGTAGGGAGACCGAGGATCAAATTCTGGAAGATGCGCTTCTGATTAACTATTTAAAGAGAAGAAAAGTAAAAATGAAGTGACTAAAGAAATTTTGAGTAACTCTTAATTATAATAAAAAAATTTACATGGATTTTTCCTCTGTTTCATGAATGAATGGTTAAATGAATGCTTTAATGAATGGTTTACTAATTTTTTTTATTGGCTATTGACTAAATGAATGGTTAAATGAATGGTTTACTAATTTTTTTTATTGGCTATTGACTAAATGAATGGTTTAATGAATGATTTAATGAATGGTTAAATGAATGTTTTTTTTCAGTTGTTGAATGATTGAATGGTTTAATGAATGATTTAACGAAAGCTTCTTTCAGCTATTGAGTGAAATAATTTGCAGTAAATTGCTATTTGCAAGTAGATGCATTGGGTTTGGGGAATTGAGAGTGATGCGAGTGGGGAGGGTCCATAAGAGCTTCCACCTTCACGTGGTTGGTCCTGTTTAGTAGAGAATGTTAAATTATTCTCGAAACAAAGAGGAGCTCAATGAATGGTAAGGAAGAATACATTAAAACAATTATTTCTATAATTTTAATGTTTAAATTTTACTATTGTTATTTGAATCCTCCATTGGAACTTGTTACAGATAGCGTTACGAAACATTTTCATAGTTAAGAGGCAAGAAATGGCGTTTTGATGTGATCGGTGGCCTTATATACATAGTGTTTTTTGTTCTCCATGTTTTATTAGGTGATCTATTATTAACAATTAATTTACTTGAATAGTTGAATAGTATTGTAATTTACATTGTAATAGTATTGTATTTATTTAGATTGGTTTTGTTATTTTCATAAACAGACCAATATTTATTTGATGGGTCCTAACATGAAATTATTGCAACAAGACAAAATTTGAAGTATGTTGAATGATGTTTTGAAAGGTAAAGCAGAAGAATATAGTGCGAAGCTCCACAAATCAAGGTATAATTATGTTTTCTTTTATTTGATTGAACTGTGTATTGGGTATTTATGCATGTGCACACATACACATTTAGTTGATGATGGTGATTACCATAAATTCAAGCCAACTTTTTTCTATCTGATCTATAAACTTACCTTAATTAGTTTGATTTATCAAGTTGTTTCTATGATTGAATAACTTGGAAAAGAAACTTATGACCTTTATGAGTTAGTAAATTGTAGAATCCAGTATTTTCACAAATATTTGTAAAAATAGATCTAATGTATTTGTAGGCCAAGAAGTCCAAGAGAGCACTTTTATAATGTATATATATATCCTTTCCTTTATGTCCTTCCAGTAGTAGCATTAGAGTGTGGTGCTGGTGAGCTATTGGCAAACCCTATTCTTTGCTTGAGTGTATGAGGGTGGGGCCAAGTTTCTTTTTGGGTTCACTGGGCACAAAGCTTCAGTATGGTTGTATTCATGGATTGATCTACATCTAAAAGGTAGGTTCTAATAGTCCACCCAATATGATGTAATTATTTTGATATCTCATTAAACATGAGTCAACCGTCCACATATCCCGCAGATCGAACGTTGATATGTAGTGCATGAAATCCCTTGTTCTAATAATGATATTGTTGGCTATGAGAAAATGAAAGATTAATTTGTGGAAATGAGAAATGAATAGGTAACAGGGTTAGGTATTGTTTTTATTTTCCCAAAGAACTTTATCCCACATCCAGCATGCAATTAAGTTTTAAAGTCTAAATTCTCTAACTTTGTGAAGTTAAAGATGAGTTGTGCAATTATATTACCCTGCGAGCTCAGTCATCAAGTTTGCTCGACACATGGACTATTTAAATATCATAATTTATAAAATTAAAAGTATATTTAATGGAATTTTAATTTTTTTGACCTAAAATATTTGGATACTTTTTTCTTTGAACATGGAATCTCCATGAGCTCACACTCAAAGCAAATTTTGCAAAAAAATAGTACGATTTTATAGTCCAAAAGTTATGTCAAACTATAATTTTGGCACTTAAACACAATTGTTCCAAGGATGCCTTCACCTAAATATAAGTAAATGCAAATTCAATCCATAGTAGTATACTTCCTTATTGTTTTTAGGTACATAATAATAAACTTTCCTAGATTGTTACCAATTCTGGTAAGGGTATGCCATTCCAATATTCGAACAAAAGATTGGAATTCCTACCCAAATCAAATCTTTGTTAATGAATCAATAGGTTGACTAAATCCAAGTTGCTATGGCTTCATAAAGAGGCAAACTTTGTCCATAAACTAGGGAACTTACCAACAATGTGCACTATGTCATACTCAACCAAAAATTAGAATAAAATCCCCTTTGCATTAGGTTGGATCGACACCATGTTCTCCAAGAAAGAAACCCGTATGTCTTCTACAATTTTTTTAGTGATGACCATAAGCTATGAAACCCTCTTTTTCATGATATGTAATATTCCTTGTCCTCCTCCTGTAAGGGTTGTAACTGCTGAAAATTACCACTGTGTAGGGTTGAGATTATGCCCATACCTACCTTTTCTAGGGTTGTTTATGCCCAAAGGATTTCCCAGAAATTTGGATTGACTGCCCAAATGGTGGTTGTGTATTTGGATTTGGAGATGTTCTTATTCATGGAGGTTGATAGTATAGATTTCTAGTTGAAAATTTTCTTGACCAAGGTGACTTAATAAATGACTGGGACCTAAGCCTACTTGAACTCTCAAGAATATTCCTCCCCGTATACTCTAATTATCAATGCATGATAGTAATATTGTAAGGAGTTCTCATATGTTTTGTAGGATGCATTCCTAATATCCTAGCTCTGAATGTTTTTTTATTGATCCACCAATTATTAATGGGATTGTGATAGTTAATGGTAAATTGTAAGACCATACTTTAGTAAGGTTAGGGAACTTATAATAGATATCTAGGCGATAAGGTTGGAAAGAGGAGATTATGTTACCTAATACATCTCTTATTAGCTTGTTATTGATGTTTGCATGACTAATCTATTGCTTCATCACATTTGGACCATTCTTGATGGTTGGTGTCTCATTTTTTGACCATTTGGACCACACCTATGAGTGGATAGATGAGCACCCTAAATTTGGGGGATAGTTTGTTGTGATTTTGACCATTTGAGGAGAGTGCCCTAGTTTTGGGGACTTGTTTTTTACTCTTGTTCATGTTTTGTTCCATTATTGTTAGAGCACCCTCACCTTTGGGACTTGTTGGTTGTGTTTGGTCATTGTTGGAACATTTCACTTGGACCACCCTCTCTATTTTTGGAGTTTGTTAAGAGGTTGAGTATATTTTATATTTGTTTACTCTATCTTGGACAATCCCTATGATATATCTATCGTTTTAGCACTTTTATTATTACTTTATTGTAGAAGAAATCGAGTCCTCCTATAAAATTAAATCACTTCTCATTGTCATTTTTTGTTGAGTATTGGACATAAATACTATCACATTTTTTGCATCAAAGGTTTTTTGTTTGTTGTAATTTCTTCCTCATGTGTAGCACTACTTGATAGATCCAATGTTGAAGTAACTTTTTTTTTTCATTCTAAGATCTATAATTCTTGTTCAGTTTGACGGGTAATCTTGCTCAAGTGAAATTTCATATTTTGTATGTTAGATTTGTTGTTTGTCTTGTGGCTTAGAAATATTAGGAAGATATACAAATCAAGTAGCATAAGCTAGGGTGCAATATAGGATATGGTTGGAGTACTGGGTCTTAAATGGAATCCTTGCTTGGTGGGAATTAGTAAGAAATCTCAATATTTTGGGTAGGATTGTTTCTTGCTCTTGTTGTATAAATTTCTAGAGAAGGATATACACTTCAAGGATCAAGAATAATTGATCCCAAACCCCATCGTCATATGATTTGAAAAGGAAATAATCTCTACTTCAAATTTCTACAACCATAACCTCCAAAAATCCTTCTATTTTCTTGCTTTCCTAGGGTAGAATCAAGCTTAAAAAACAACAAATATTTTCAATTGTTTTAGATGAATTTTTTTTTAGTTCTTAGTGTTAGATTAGTCGTTTTAATTTTCTATAGGATTTTTTATTTTCTGAATTAGTTAGACATCGAAACAACCCTAAATATTGGGTTTTTCATCATTAATTGGGGTTTATATTATGAAAGAACTTGCTGCTGAATTTTCTAATTACAAAAATAAAATTTTCTTCAAGTCCGTAATTAGTTTCAAGTGACTTAACTCATAAATTCTAGTTCTAGGAAATATTTCTGCATAATCACACATTCTGAAAATTGTTTTTGAGTTAATAGTTACATTTGAAAACTAGAATGAAATCTGGGTTTTATTTTAAGTTTTATGCTAGTTTATTTCACTACAATATACTAGAACAAGGAGTTATTTATGAAAATTTCATGGTGGTTAATAAGTAAGAACTTAACAGTAATAATCACTTAACTACTAAGTGCCAAGTCTCTTCTAAATTATGGAAACTATGGTTTAATGTGTTATGTCCTAAGCCATTTTGAACAACAAAAATTTTCATGATTAATTGATGATGGTTAATATTATATCTTGTTTAAGAAATCACATTTTGGGATGGTATTTGATGTATGGTTCAATTTGCAAGCATCACTTACAAAACCTCTTTATTTGTTATTATGGAAAAAATAGTTGGTTTTAAACTCAATTTTTTTACTTAGCACACCACTCTTGATGATGTTCATTGGTCATGGATGAAGGAGGCTTAAAGAATTTCACTAAACAAGTTAAATTTTGCGGTATACACATTGTAGTGATTTCACTTCAATAAGTTTGGCACTCTATAAACTTGGGTGACACCCTTTTGCATGGATCTTCTCTCTAAGAGGGTCTCATTCAAGGATAAGTTTCAAAAAATAATCAAGTATTAAATGTTTATGAATTTCCTCCATTGAGGATTTTTACTAGTTATGGATGTAGTTTCATAAATAACCCACTAACGAAACACATTTAAAGGTTTTTTCTCTTTCCAAGTGTTTTTATCTTTATGCCTATTATTGATTTCAAATTTATGCATCATGTATCATCTAAAGTATCATTAAAATGTGTGATATCTTGTTTAATTCATATCTTGGATTGTCAATCCACTCATGTGGGGAATCTTATTTAAATTGTAAATTCACATAGTCAAAATATTTTCCCCCTTGCTCTCTTGGACCTCAAATCCAATTACCCCATATGGAATCCTCCCTTGTCCTTGAGAGGTGGCATAAAACGTGGAAGGAAAAATACTTAGGTAACAATTGTATTTCTCATTTGAAGTCACAATCTCTAGCACTAGTGGATTAGTACTTTTCCACTTAGGCATTAAATTGAGTTGTAATATTTTGCTGATATTGTTAGGCACAATTCTTTATAACCAGAGCATTGAAAAACACTCAGAAACTTTTTGTGAGATTTACTTTAAATTTCATGGTGTCTAAGCAACTCATATAGAAATTCCATCAAGGTAGTTTTTGCCTAAATGATACTCTAAAAAAGGATCATATAAACACTTATTCCCTTCAATCCCAAACCTAAGAAATATGATAGAGTGGAAAATAAGGTGATTCAAACCACTCGATAAACTCCTTCAATCCAAGATAATAAAGATAGTTCTTCAAATCAATCAAATCCTTCTTCTATGAACATGACAACTCTACGTAGTTTGATATTGGTTTGAATTATGCTCATGTGCATTTTCATATTTGGTACCCTCATTAAAGAAAAGAAAATATGGCATTTTTTGAATAGCAATGGATGCACAATTAATTAATTCTAATGGTTTTCTTGGACATCTTTGGGTATCCTAATCAGTTTTATAATTATAGTTGGGAGGAATGCATTCCGAAATTCCATGGGAATAGGATTCTGCTAGTTTAAATGTTGAATTATATATTGAATCTGTTCCACGGTTGAATGTGGCCCTGAGGATATTAAGATGAATATGTTCAATATATCTCTTAACTTGCAAAAACGTGACATAAGAAATTGGTATATATGGATTCCTAGTAAGGGTGTATACTCAATTGTAAATATTCTCAAGTTGTTATAAAAGATATGGGATCATATTCTTGATGAGGAATCTATTGACGATCCAGTTTACCCTCCACAAAATCAATCCCTTGAAAAAATCCATGAAGATTCCTTTGACTCAAGGCCCTATTTATGAAAGAACCCATTCTCCTATTATATTTCCTCATCCCAAGAATTTGAATTAGATGTTCCTTTTTGTTGAGATTTTGATGAGGAATATTTTGTAGGCAAACCCTTGTTTGATGATGAGATGGAAAATGCATGGATTTATCCATTTCATGAAGAGTTGGATGTGATATCTGAAATCGATAATCATATTTTTGGGGACCCCATATATGATTCATATAGTGAAGCATCTAATGAGGAACCTAAATATTTGGAACCTATAGAGAAACCAAACATAAAAGGGGATATGCAACCATATTAAACCAACCATATCATCTAGTTTTTAAGGCAATATTGGGACATAATTTTATAGTTATTTCCAGCTTCTTAAAGCATATTTTTGCAACTATTTGGAACAAGTTTTTGAGCCCAGAACATAGATATTTTTCAGCCTCCTAATCTATCAATTTATTCGTGTATTTGATATGAATTTCCAAATGAAGAATAATTTGTTAATGCAGAAAATTGTTTGGGCCAACAATATGTTCATTTAAGAATTAATTGTAAAAGTTTCCAACAATTCAAATGGTGTTTTCAAACCTTGTAATTGGGGCTGAATTTTTTCTAAGATGAATTTTTCATCATATATTATACCTGACTAATGTGGGGTATTGTCTTGAGTATTTTTTTGAAAACCACTTATTTCTTGAAGGTAAGAATTATAATGTATTCAACCATGACCATGATTACATGAATCATGTCCGAGCTTGGATAAAGGGTTCTTGTAGTAACGCGCCCCTTCCTTGGCATTATATTGTTACTTAGGGATTTCTTCATGGGAGAGGGTTGCCTACTTCCTAAAGAAAAAGCTTGTCAAGAATGAATTTGGGTAATAGGTGTGGGCATTTGGTAGCCCTAAAAATTCTAATGTATGCCCCTCTTTTAGTTACATACAAGTCTCCATTCTCACTTATTGCTTGCATTGCATTTTCCTAACATGTATTGGGTAGGCTCACAAAATATCATGTTATACATAGGCACTATGATATGCTCACAAATATTTATATACTGTATTATAAATGTGTGTTCATAAAGGATAATGCAAAATACATGGCTGGGCACTATGCTTGGTCACCAATGCTTTCACGTCTTTGGAAATATGTTAGAAACATACATCACATATAGAAAGTATGATGACATGTAGAATGTTGGAGAGATTATGGTGGTTGTGTATTTGGATTTGGAGATGTTCTTATTCATGGAGGTTGATAGTAAATATTTCCAGCTGAAAATTTTATTGACCAAGGTGACTTAATAAATGAGTGGGAGCCAAGCCTACTTGAACTCTAAAGAATATTCCTCCCCGTATACTCTAATTATCAATGCATGATAGTAATCTCGTAAGGAGTTCTCATATGATTTGTAGGATGCATTCATAATATCCTAGTTCTAAATGTTTTTTTATTGATCCACCAATTATTAATGGGATTGTGATAGTTAATGGTAAATTGTAAGACCATTCTTTAGTAAGGTTAGGGAACTTATAATAGATATCTAGGCGATAAGGTTGGAAAGAGTAAATGATATTACATATTACATCTCTTATAAGCTTGTTATTGATGCATGACTAATCAACCAATGTATGAATTCATCACATTGGTGCATCGTTTTCCTTGCTGGCACTTTATGAATATCTAAATTTCTAATCATTTGATATAATCCTTCATCAAGATTCGCTTGACTAGCAAGTGGTAATTATGGATAAGTTTATTCTCTAAAAAATTGATACACTTCTCCCATTTATAATTGGGCTCATCATCTATATTGCATCATGTATCCCTGCATAATGTCCCTAGGGTACCCATGTCTACCTATGGCTCAATTGATTCCTCTCTACCTAGTCTCACTTCATCAAGTGCATCCTTCAACTTATTCTATCGTTTAGAGTCCATCTCTTATTATTGCAAATCATTCATGTTAACAACAAATCACATTAACATGTTTATAGAAAATGAAAGTATAATGTGCATGTCCTTGATGGTTTGCCTATTGCTAACAAATATATCGTCTTGGAATAAAGAATCAGAATTCGCTAAAGGTGAAATTTGCAGGTTTAGTAGTATCTTTGCAATGATTCAAAGATTTATTTAGTGGGTTTAGCATTGGGTCAACGAATAACACATGGTAGGTGAGAAGGTAATAGCTACAACATTCCTCCATTTATGAGCATAATGAATTCATATTTCTTCTTCTTGTAATTAGATACAATGTAGGCCAATGATAATGGATGAAACTGAAATATCAAGAAAGATCAAGGTTTTTTAAAGAAATGAAGGCAATGCGATAAGATATTTGAATAGATGGATATTTTGAATAGCCTTTTCATTAAACATGTTGTTGTGTTGTACTTGCAGATTTCCAGTGTTTTTGTTCGTGTTGTTGTTGCATTGGATTTTGTGACATGGTTGGGCTGGTAATATTTTTCAGATCCCTTCCTAACATAATTTTACTTCAGAGCATACATTATTATAATTTTATTTTGTTTGTATGTTTTATTTTTTATGTAAAAGAACAATTGAACAAGTTGATTACTTTAGTGCCCGCTTTCTATAGGTATCTTGATGGAGTCACTTGATTCCTATCCAAAAGAATGGCTACCACCCGCTAGTAATCACTTTGTTATTGCACTTACATTTGTTATCTCAGTTCTGGTCAGGGTAGGAAGTTGATTCTTATGAGAATGATGGGTGTGGTCACGAAGGTCCTTAACAATCACGAGTATATAATATACTACTTGTAGACAAAATAAGAGATGATATTTAATCATGCCAAACTACACCCCCATCTCAAATGCATATATAACAAATGAGTTGAAGCTTCCAAGGTATGCACATTACTTCTCTTCTTTCACATCATGGGAATTGGTAGTGTTTTTTTAATGAATGACGGGATTTTTTCCCTTGGCTTAGTCATCAAATAAATAAAGTGCTTTTAAATTTCTTGTTTTCCCATTGTTTTTTGATTTTTCTGTAATGTTTATTTCCTATTTCCTTCGCTGTCCAATATGATACCCTGTTCTAGGCTGGCATACTTTTTGGTTTATTTGTGGACTTCTAAGTGGATTTTACTGTGTTGGGACCTCTGTCAAACAAGATGCTAAGGTTCAGATGTTTTCCTTTATAATGACTATTATTGGTAATCTACCCAGTGTTATAGATAGGATATTGTTCCTAAGTTGTGAATATTAGACAGGGAAACAATCAAGGGAAGGGTTAAGTCTGAGTTTAATGATTGTCACAATGATTTATTTGTCATCTTTGGTGATATGCATTAGTATCAAGGATGACAAGTAACATCCCACTCTTCCAATGATGTGGAGTTCTCTTGAAACTAGTCACTTTGTGCTGCTAGGAAAGTATATGAATACAATATCTTACAAAAAAATGAAAATCCACTCAATGGAACCCAAGATAATCACTTTCTGCAATGTGTAGAATTCACGACTGAACAAACATTTGCTATGACATCTAAGAAGAAAACAAAATTGATGAATACCAAGTTTGAGGGTTAGGCCTTCTGATATAAGGTATAGCTTATTGTTAGTTGTTGGAATACCAAAAAACATTTACATCCCACCTTCATTGAAATTAATTTTTTTTAACTATACAATATACTGCCGAATTTCTGACGACTTGTGGCCCTCGTCTGACAAGGATTCCATAGCTTCGACAAGCACAATTTGAAAAGATGTTGTCAGAAAACCAACGAGAACTCGTCACAAATTCGACCCCATGACCATCGAAAATCCGAAAAACTCGGCCAAGGTGAACTCAGACAATGGAGAAAACATCGTCGGAGCAACGACTACAGATTCCTCAGAAATTCGATGCGTCAGAGTCAGAAATCCGACAACCAATTCCTCTAACATTCAACGACATAAACCTGAATTTGTAGAAATGAACTGTCTCACATTCGACAAGGAAAATTCAGATTTTTGACGACCTAGGCGTAAAAAATTTGACAACTTAGTAGTGAAACATTTTGGCATAGTACGTCGAAAAGTCGACAGGTTTTGCCATGTCATCGAATATCCAAGGATATGCCACTGACGGAAAAAAAATACATTGTCGAAGAACCGACAGGTGTCTATCGAATTTCAGACATGGTAGCCATCGGATTTTGGGCTCAAATTCTATTGTGTGCATCTTTCTGCTGAGTCGATCAACCAATTTATTCTATTTTTATTTTATGTGTTTCATCTCGAAATCAAACTCACATAAAAATTCCATCCATCTAGTGTGTCTATAATTTAATGTTGGTTGCTCAAATAATTATTTCAAACCATATTAGTATGTTCTCAATTCAAATATGTTTCCCGTTAGATGGTGTCTCCATAGTTTTAAAGCATTCACTGTGGATGCAAGTTTGAGATCATGGGTGGCATAATTATTTTCATCATATTTCAATTTTCTAGATTCATAACACATCGTATGATTGTTTTGCATATGAAATCCTCCAAGTCCTTCTTTACATGCATCTATACACACCACATAGTTATTTTTCTGGGACTACATTTTTTAGGATTGGAGCACTTGTGATAAGCTTCTTCAACAGCTGGAACATTTCTTCACTTATGTGTCCACTCAAATTTTTTTCTCTTATTTTGCAAAGAAGTGATTGGGTGTTAAACCTTGGAAATCCTTAAATTAACCTTCTATAATAACCAACAAGGCACATAAAACATCTCACATTTGTTGCATTATTTGGATTTGGCCAATTCATGATGGCTCCAATATTTTTCGGATCCATTGATAATCCTTCCTCTAAAATAATGTGACCAAAATAATGAATTATATTCTTATAAAAGTCACATTTTCTTAGCTTTTCATATAACTTATGCTCCCTTAGAAATTTCAAAGCCATTCTCAAGTGTTCTTCATGCTCTTTTTCTTTCTTAGAGTAAATAAGAATGCAATCTAGAAAAAAAAGAACAAACTTACCTAAATACCTGCTAAAATGTTATTTATGAGACATATGAATGTAGCTAGTGCATTGGTGAGACAAAATGGCACCACTACAAATTCACAGTGTCTATACCTTGTTCTAAAGTCTATTTTGTGAATGTCTTCTTCCTTGATCCTTACATGATGGTAACCATACCTAAAGTCTAATTTTGAAAATATTTTTTCCTCTCTTATTTGATCAAAAAGAATATCAATTCGAGGCAATGTGTACTTATTTTTCATTGTCACTTTATTCAAGTGCATGTAATCAATACATAACCTCAATGTACTATATTTCTTTTTCATAAATAGTACAAGTGCTCCCCATGGAGACACACTTGGATTTATGTACTTCTTTTCCAACAATTTTTGCAATTGATTTTCCAACTCTAATAATTCTATAGTACTCATTCTATAAGGTGTTTTCAACACTAGTGCATCTCTTGGCACAAGATCAATTATGAAATCAATGTCCCTTTTTGGAGGAAGTCTTGGCACTTCATTGGGAAACACATCCTTGAATTCTTGTAGCACATTACAATCCTCCAATTTGGGAATTTCATTTTTTTGTTTAAAAATCCCCTAAGGGTATACCCACCTGGTACCCCCTAATACATATTGGTCTTAATAAGGTAGATTTGGGTACCCCCTCCAGATAGAGTAGTTTCTATCTCAAGGTACCCCCCTATTCCTTTAGGGTAAGTGAGGATAGGAAGCATGGTAAGGGGTATAGAGAGGGTATAGGGTACTATTTAAAACATGGGATGCATACAATTGACAACATTTTCTACAAAATTTCTTCGTTTGCATTGTTGAAATCTTCTTGACATAAACTACCTTTGGAAATCCTTTTGATAACCGTTGGGTTTCCTTCATCATCAATGCACTCAAAATTATTGTTGTAGCAGTTAAATTTAACTTTGTGTGCTTAGTCCATTCCAATGAAAATATCATATGAAAAAAGTGGTAAAATATTCAAATTTTCCCAAGTGAAACAATCCACCCATTTCTAATGGATATTTATCCACCATCTCACTAACTTTTCTCTTGGTTCCTATGGAAAATTGGACCAATCATGATTTACTATGCTTGGTTTTCTTAAAATCACAAATATCAACAATTTTAGGATCGATATAACTAAGTAAATCCAGGGTCAATCAAAATCAGAAGATATTTCTTAGAAATATTACCTTCAACCTCAACCAAAATTGATTGATGATCTGCTTGGCAGTCCTCTAGTGCTACATAAATTCTAAGGATAGCCCTTACCGCTTAACCAATAATTTCAACTTCTTAGATGTTGTGAACTTGTTTTGGATTCCCATTCCAACGTGGAAAATTTCTAAGACAATGGTCCTCTCCACATCCGAACACTAAAGTGGATATCTTATCTCTCTTGGATTCTCTCCCATCATCCTAACTGGATTTGTCACACCTTGTGGTGGATGCCTTTGCTGATTTATGAAATGAGGAGGATTGAACACCTTCTTATTTTGGTCAAACTTCTCATTTTTCTTTTCCTTCCATGCCTTATGGAATTTTGGCCTTATTTTGGTTTGATCATAACAATACATCGTCTTTCTTATGGTATCATCTAGATTTTAAGGCTCATCAAACTCAATTCTATCTTTGTAGGATTGAGGAAAACCACTTAGAAAACGTTGAATGTTTACTTTATTATCTATGATATACTTGACATATCTCAGCAAGTCCAAGAATTCATTTGCATATTCCTCCATAGATATTTGGCCCAATTTCAACTCATGGAATCCTTTGATTTTTCCATTATGTACCTATCTGAGAGGTGCTTTTGTTTGAATTAATTCTTGAATTTTTTCCACACAATCTCCCTTTCATTGATATTTTTAATTTACCTAAGGTGATCCCACCATATAGATGCCCTTCCATTCAGATTGAATATAGCCAATCTTGCTTTCATATTTCTTGAGTAGTTTTTGGAGGGACCCTTTCATGCCCTTAATTACCGTCATTTACTTATGTTATGTGACCTAACTAAAGATGAAGTTGGGGCAGGTGTAACTGCTCCAAACATATCTATGCACACAATATTCCTTTCATTGATCTTTTTCATTTTCCAAAGGTGATCCCACCATATAGATTCCCTTCCATTCAGATTGAATATAACCACTATTGCTTTCATATTTCTTGAGTAGTTTTTGGAGGGACCCTTTCGGGCCCTTAATTGTCGTCATTTACTTATGTTATGTAACCTAACTAAAGACGAAGTTGGGGCAGGTGTAACTGCTCCAACCATATCTATGCACACAATATTCCTTTCATTGATCTTTTTCATTTTCCTAAGGTGATCCCACGATATAGATTCCCTTCCATTCAGATTGAATATAGCCACTCTTGCTTTCATATTTCTTGAGTAGTTTTTGGAGGGACCCTTTCGGGCCCTTAATTACCGTCATTTACTTATGTTATGTAACCTAATTAAAGACAAAGTTGGGGCAGGTGTAACTTCTCCAACCATATCTATGATGTATAAAATACCTTTCAAGATGAATAAATATGTACACAAATTCTATGTGCACAAATATGTAAATAATCTTAAAATATACAACAACAAATTTTACAAGTAATAAATCAATTTTAATATTAACTAGTAAGTAATAAATGAATTTTAAAATTAATTTGAAATGTATAGTTTATTTACAAATTAATTACACTTAAAAGTGACATATTTATCATCAATGATTTATGATTAATATAAGTTTCCAAATTAAACAACTTTTAATGTTAAATAGAAAGAAATAGTTAAATTTAAGATTAATTGTAAATAATTTTATCATTAATGAATTTTAATTAATATAAATTTTCAAATCATTAATGAGTATAAAACAATCCCTAAATAATTTATAGTATAGAAAAAATTACAAATAATAAATGTTTCTTAATATTTTATGCCTATTTAAATTATTAAAGTTAGATAAGTTCTATTGGTTACACCAAGTGTTATTCAAACCTTTGAGAGATTTTAATTACATCAAGCATGAGTGAAACATTTGAGGGGTTTAACATAATTAAAATATTTTTTGATAGTAAATAACAGTGTGTAGATTTTGTTTTGTATTAGTGCAACATATAATTATATTTTTAAATACGTAAAAAAGAAGGAAATGCAAAAAAAATGTTATTATTAATATTGTCTTTTATAAAACAAGTTTTAAGGTTATAATCGATTTTCATGATTAACTATGATTTTTGCTTAATTAAATTTAAAATTTAGATACAAATGTAAATTAGAAGTTCGGGATAAATTAGTATAAACAAATATTTGTTATAAAGGAACGAAATGCATTGTATTATTAAAATAAATTTTAAAATTAATTAATTTAAATATAATTAAGACATTAGATCTCAAATTTCTCTCCATTTTGTTTTATAATATAAGTTCACAAATTTGTTTACATTAATTGTAACAATATGCCAATAACTACACTTTAAGTAACATGTTATCATCGATGTTTGTTAATTAACAACTCTCACAATATTCCAAAATAAATTTATGCATGATGTTTTTCACAATTTAATATGCATGATGCATACACAATATAAAATTGGAGAAATTTGTTTTCGACAAACATGTAACAATCACATCTAACATACACATCTATCAAACACGTACATTCACATCTAATATCAGTTAACATTATCTAAGATACACATCTATCATCACCTATCAAAGATAAGCACCATATTACATACACATTAAAAATTAGTTAACATAATCTAACATACACATCAAACATCGCCTAACATACACATGTAAACATGACCTTACATAATCTAACATATACATCTAACATAATTAAACATTATCTAAGAATCAAACTAATAATAAAATCTAACAAAAAAACAAGCTACATCATCTAACATAACCATCACACACGTCTAACATACACATTTATGAAGCACCCCTAGAAAACATATCTAACCTGACCTAACATAAACATCACCATCAAGATATATATATATATATATACATATCAAGTCCAATAAATGCTATGAGATAGTCGGTCCACCTTCGGAACAAGAGGCATTGACACCTCCGCCAGCAGAGATAGAGGCATCAATAATCATGTCGGGAAAAAAAGTAGACTGGAAAGAAGCATATATATCTCCATGAATATGTATTTCACCAGTTGTGACCATGTTATATAGAACTAATTCACATCAAGTAGGATATAGTGGATGGTCAAGTTGGTGAGGAGGAGAGGGTGGTTAGTTTACGTGTGGTTGAGTCGAAGATGGTGGTGGTCCAGTTGGGGGTGGAGGAGGAAATAATGGTCGACCATCACCAGGAGAAGGATGATCCGGATTTATGTGTGAATTAAATGAAAGAACATATATAGAATCATAAACACAGACATATTTCAATGAAAACAAAGATACAATAAACACATATTCTATTCAATGGCATAAATAAAATAGATTGTAAATACAACAACCAAAATCGTGACAGCTATCTCTGAGAAGAGATGTGTCTTCTACACTCATCCATTCCAATATGAATACAAAATGAGGCCAAAACGTCCAAAACGTAACCCTAGAAGAAGAACCATCATAAAGTTTGTGGCCCCAAGGTGGTTAGTTGAACAGTCAACTTCACGTGGTCATAACTTTTGCATACGATCTCTGCTTTGGGTGCTCAATGGCCAATTGGAAAGGCCTATCCAATATTTACACATTTCAAAATGAGTTAAATGCATGCCTTTAACAATGGTTTGGCCCCCAAAATCGCCAAAAAACATCATTTAGGGTCTCAAAACGGCTCCAAAATTTTAGGACCCAAAAAACTGTAGAAAAATAACAAGGAAACTGCCAAAATGGATAATTATTTTGAGATATTGGAATAGGTGGCTGACCACCAATCTCCATCTGGATCAATATTTACACCTTAGGAAGCAATGTTCTCTATTGCTTCAAATCCTATATCATATCTCAAACTATGTGTTGAGTTGATCTTTTGGTGCAACATTCACTGAAATGAAAAAGACTGTCTTTCTTTGACATCCCAAGAGGGTTGTAATTATTGTTGATGGATGTGCTGGAGCTTTCCAACAATTTTGGTTGTTGTGTTATCCTTTTTCTGAAATGGTATGTATGATTTATTTATGGACAAGCACCTTGAATGCATAGATTTTCAATATAGAGGTATTTGAATGGATGAGGGAACACTGACTTTGTGTTCTTCTTGTTTTTTCTTAGCAGAGGGACCCTGTGTAAAGGATGTGGAGGTCTCTGTGATCTAATGTTCTCCTTCAGAGGAAATTGTGAAGATGGAGAATTTCCTGGTTTGGGATATTATATTCATGCCCTACAAGACCGTGGCAGGTGCAACTGTCTCTGGTATCTGATAGAGTTCTCCTCCCAAACTGAAAATGACACTACAAGGTCATGATTCATATATAGCATGATGCTTCAACATATATGGTTGTCCTACAAGAACATCATAGAATTTAAGTGGGGCCACATCACTCAGTACCTCTTCATTGAAAGTCTTGATGCCATATGTAATTCGGAATATTGCACCTTCTACGGATAGAAGCTGTTTCTCTGGTCTGAATGGTTCAGATCCAGAAGAAATGAGTGAACAACAAAGGATGAAGACCTTTCCTGAATGTCATAGACACCTGGAATGCTACTTCCATAGTGAACCAGTGTACCTACAAATAGACCAAACATGCAAACACACCAAAGCTACCAGAAAATCATCTACTTATCCATGTTAGTGACTAAGGAATCTAACAACATGTACATGTGAAATCAAAACAACAGTAATGTGGGATGAAAATCAGCTTTTCATTAAGAATGTATGGAGAAGCTTACAACCATTTCCTTAGTGTCGACAAGCACCTCCACGAGACAAACACTTTATACCCATAAGCTCCAAATTTTCTCTCTATGTTCTCCAATGACTTGGGCTAAGTGGTCAATCCAACAACATAACAATATCTCTATAGTTCTGCCCCTCAACTATGGACATGAGCTTGTATTTATAAGGCTCAATGGATAGGAATAGTTGAGAGAATTGTGGGTGAGGTGGCTCTAAGATCCTACCATGGGGGACCTCAAGATCAACTAACCCATAATGATAGTGATAAGGGAGGACACGAGGCTCATGATCTAGAAGCCTCGAGAAACTTCTCTTTTTCCCATTTTACCTAGGGTACCGCTTTTCTTCTCTTATGACAGAGCGGTTTAGATGAGAACCGCTTTTAGACCAAAGACCATAGGCGGTGGCACCGCTTCTTGAAAACCGAATATAGGTGGTGCTGAGCAAGGTACCACTCATTGGCCACAAGGAAAGCGCGATGCTAGGTTTTTTCAAGTAGAATTGAAAAATAGAGCAAGTTTCCACTCTAAGTGTTGGGATTAAGGGAAAACATGGAATTTAAGGGTCTTATCACATGATGGTGACAGGATTTAGGTATAACAGAATGCCCCCCAAAGCATGAGACTTAGAGGGATATGATAAGCGAGAGATTTGAGAGAACAAGTTGTAACTTCAAGGTGAAAATGTCAGCTCGTTCGAAGAATGTCGTCCAGTAGGCATCTGTAGTACATCAATACTTTTGACTCATAGACACATGTAACCAACTCATAGCTACTGACCAATACAAGGCAGATCTATGAGAAGAATAAATAAGCATGGCTACTAGAATACAACGTAGATCCATGGACATAGCTACATGACATACAACGTAGATCTATGTCATACATACACAAATTTGAGCATAGCCACGACCATACAAATGTGGATCCATGCTAGATATACAAAACTCCATCGCAACCTGGGGAAAGCAATAAGCGCTAAACAAATACCCAGGGTTTTCATCTCATCTTCCACAAAGTACGATTATATCCATGTGATTACAATGATCTGAAGTCGAACATGGTATAAACCACTTGATTACCGGCCAATGATGTGAACTGTCAACAAGTGCGAGGGAGATCACCATTGATGTCAATGATTCCCAAGGTACCCTAGTACAATCTACTGAGCGTGAATAGATGTCCCGATGTCGAACACCCAGTCGATTCTATCGATCAAAGGTCAATGATGTGAACCTATGTTGAGAGCGAGAGAATCTGTCATTAAGGCATATAGATATCAAGGTACTAAATTTTGTTTCTAAGACTATTTCCCGGATGATGAGCTGATGTCGATGGGAATAGTCTCGTCGAAGGACGGCCATGATGACTCCCACATCGATGACATGAAACTCGGAACATTGTTCTGGAATGATGTGAATGTAGTAACCATAAGACTAACTCAAAAGTACTGACACAGAGATTGTTTTGACTGCAGAGGTAAACTTCTTCAACTTCCCTTTGAATCATTGGGTGGCATGACAAAAGACTTGGAAGCACGACTAAACCAGACAAACACACAGTGTGACATTGGACAATGCATTCTTTTGAAAGACTCAAAGGAGTGACATGACTCATGAAAGTGGATTGTCATGGAGATTATCTGAATACACAATTGACTGAAATGATATGCAGACAAGTGCCATGTTCAAAGGTAACGACAAAATACTGCCATTCATTTGCAAAAATGATTCCCTTCACATTTCCCCCATTATGGTAGTATGAAAAAGTAAAAAAGGAAATCCCAAAACTTTACTGCTACTGTTCTTCTATCCTGCAATGACTCAAAAACAAGTGTTAAATGCCCCAATAACCGACATTAAAGGATTACAACTGATAGATTTTGAGTAATAAATGATTTTAAAACAAAACTATAGCATTTCAAACCCAAAAATGTGTATAAAATTCATGTAAATAGTAAAAAATCAAAACATTTTACTATTTACCCATAGTGGAGAGCATTTGGAGCATTTTTCTAGCCAAATTGTCAATTTTTGATATTGGGAGTTTCCACCGTCAAATTCGAGCACCGTCAGTTCCAGGTAATAGCCTAGACCCTACTCTTTCATTCTATGGATTCAAATTTGATTTTTAATTGTGTTTTGTACTTGTATGGCAAGCCCTAAAATCATGGGAGTGGGCACCACTCTTATCCCTTGCAAGATAAGTGGTACCTCACTAGAACCGTGCTAGAAACATAGCGCATAGGCAGTGCCACTGCTTGTCCTCAACGGGGCACAGGCGGTGCCGACTGTGGAGAAGTAAAAATAGTCACACAAGAAAAACTAGCTCATTTCAATTGATTTGGATGATTAAGAATGATTCTAATGAGTCTTGTGATTGTTTTTGGCAGGTTCTTGCTGATAAAAAATGGTCATATGGAAAGAGAGATAGAATGATAATGACGATGCCTTCACCGAATTAAATGCGGGTTACATAGCCGGATTGAGAGACTACGGAATCTTAAAATTCTTCTGCACACCTAGTATGGTATCGCATGAGCGATTGCTAGAGAATATACTCCGGATGTGGAATCCAGAGCAACAATATTTCGAGGTTGGTGCTCATATTTTGACAGTTGAGGTAGAGGACATCTACTTCCTGACTGGCCTTTCGAGACAGGGTGCTCCCATCTCGCTAACTGGTTCCCGCAGAAGGGACATCACTACATAGGAGTTGATAGACCGTCACTGTATTCCTGGGACAAGGACATCGGGGAAGAAAATCCCCATAAAAGCAGTGATGGATGGACCTCTACGGACTGTATTTTTTACCATGCAGAGAGTGGTGGGAAGGCAAGGAGTAAACTAGGAATCTAGAGCACATATGCTCTATTCCATAGAGGCCATAGTACCTACAGTCTTTAACTGGGCGGAAGCCCTGCTTTCGATCTTCAAGGATCAGATGACCAAGTGTCGGCAGGGGGAACTGAAGCAATTTGGTTTCAGTTCCATTCTAGCTTGCTTCTTCTTTGAGTGGGTTCCACAGATGAGACCCTAGGTAGTCTTTACAGAGCTGAGAGCATGGGACCCTCGCATGTAGAGGTGGGTCCGGATTATGGCCCATACTGGAGTGGGCAGGGGGAACGTAAATTTTGGTAACCCATTCTTTCGATGGTTGAGAGATCAGCTCCTCATGGTGGAGGATTATGCATATGCAGGCACTGACTTCAGCAGTGACCCTGACCTACCGCTCCCACCTAATGGACGGTGGGGTGATATCAGTAAGAAGCAAAAGACCCTAAAATGGAAATAGTGTTTTTATGTTTTTGATGTTTTATATTTTTTATGTTAAGTAACGAGACTTGAATATTTTCATGCAGACGTCGGATCGGTACAACCTAGGGGAGCTTCCCCATTGGATAGACGAGTTGGAGCCCATTTCGTACCGCAGGGTGATGATGTGACTGGGGAGTTAAAGGAAAACCTGGAGAGGTTGACCCTAGATATCCCTGATGCTTCCATTGATGACCTCCCTCTAAGGTGTCAGAGGCGTACAATGGGAGTACCAGGTCGCTTTAGCAGACTGCTACATAGAGTAGCCCAGGCAGTGATGTGTTACCACGAGCATCATTAGACGATGTGTGCATGATGCATCCACTGAAAGCTGATAGCTTCAGGATTTTGTATGGTGATTTTTACCTGAAATCCTACGTGCTTCAGATGAGGTCTTGTGACCTATTTTTTGTAAAACATGTTCATATATATATATATATACAGACTTTTACCTTGTGTTTATACATCTCAAATGGTGAATGTATTTTACATTAGTTTTATGTGTCTTTAATTGTTTATTTACGATGAACCAAGTTTGATTTTCATGTCACAAATGGGTAATATGCCAATATAGGATGTAATTAGCTAATGAGTCAGCAACGACATTATGTTCCCTAGGGATATGTCTATAGGTGATAGTTTCAAATGACCTTTCTAATAAGCGTACCCTCTAGAAGAGGTAGAGAAGCACATGATTCCTAATGGTATGAACATGGTTTAGATGACAAACCACTAGTTGCGAGTCCATAAAGACTACCAATTTGTGAACATCTTAGGAGGCAGCTTCAGTCAGAAGACCTATGACTGCTCGATACTTGGTGATGCTGTTGGTAGTGGGACCAATACAAACTGCTCCTGAACTGACCAAATTGTAAGCTGGGGAATAGAGAACCCAAGAAACTGAGGCAAGATTCAAGGTGTGGTGGCAAGCACCATCAATGAAGCCGTAGAAATCCATCTGCTCTACATGACCAAAACATGGTATAAACAAATACAGACACTAAACTCAAAACCATATTGAAAATACTTAAAGCACACTGAAAGTCAAGCAATATACATATATACAAGATACTATCTAGGAGAGATCTAGGAATAGTACCTCTTCAGGTACAACCCATTGCGAGGGTGCCCTAAAGGGATTCCATCGTAGTCTATGAGCTTGTAGGTCCCTTTCTCTAAAACTTTAGAAATAGTGAAAGGACCGTACTATTAGTTTTTCAACATTAAGCTAGAATTATGTTAGGATCTTTACTGAGAGAATAACAAGTACAACAATCAAACACAAGAGACAATGAACATAGTGTTTTTCATCGGGGAAACCATAAATGGAGAAAACCCCGCAACTTCCTCAGAGATAGAATCAGCACAAGATGTAAAACCCCAAAACAGTAAGATGCACTCCCGACAGCAGTAATCTTCTTCTTGTCTAGCCCCAGTGTCTTCTCCTTCCTCAACTATGCGCTACACTTGAGTGTGTGAGTGATGTGTACTAAATAGAGACCCCAGCTCTCTATTTATACTAATCTCGACATGACTAAAAACATACTAGGGCCTACCTCTACTAGGAGAGTCTAATAACCCTAGTGCCCCTGAACTGTGGGGACTTTAACCCTTACACAATCGGAGGGTTACCCACTATGACTTGACATGACTTGCTTCCATTATTGATTCTCTCGATCGAAACATCGGGGCATGACAACATGACTCAATTACATAATAGATACATCCTAGAATAAACATCGAGTTACAATACATAAGATACATAGATGAATACATTCCAAAGTTACAAAAACATCAACACTCCCTCTTAACTAGGAAGGTATTCTTTCGACAAAATTTTCAGCACTGGTCTTCTTCTCTGTATCAACTGGATCATCTCGTCATCTGCATCTCGAGTCTTCTGAGTCTTCAAGTCATCTTCATTCTTTGAATCTGGATCATCTCTTGATCTCGATCATCATGGGACATCATCACTGGATCTGGATCATCTCTCGATCTGGATCAACATCATTCGATCTGGATCATCACTCGATCTGGATCATCATCACTAGATCTGGATCATCACTTGATCTAGATCATCATCACTGGACTGGATCTGGATCATCACTCGATATGGATTTGGATCTAGATCATCACTCGATCTGGATCATCACTGCTGGATCTGGATCATCACTCGATCTGGATCTCTCAGAGTCATCATAACTGGATCTAGATCTCATCTAGTCATCATCATGTGTGCGATATCTCGTCATAGGAATTTCTACAGAGACAACCTTCTTTCATGCTGGTTGTAGGCCTACCATCAGGTAGGTCTTTTCCCAACACTTACATCTGACCTATTCATCAGAAAGGCATGCCCAGCACTTACATTTGACCTACTCGTCGGAAAGGCACACCCAACACTCACATCTGATCATGTAGTAAACTACAATCACATCAGAAAGGCCCCGCTTTCACATCTGTCATGGAAGGAACTGAATACTTTCACCATGATAGAATGGCATGCCCTTACATCTGATATGGAAGGAACTGAATCCTCTCACCATGACAGAATGGCCTGCACTTACATTAGCCATGGAAGGAACTGAATCCTCTCACTATGACGGAATGGCCCACACTTACATCGGCCATGGAAGGAACTGAATCCTCTCACCATGACGGAATGGCATGCACTCACATCTGATCTGGAAGGAACCAAATCCTCCACCCTTTTCAGAAAGGCCCCCAGTCCCAGATTGAGCTACCTAGTAACGGACCAGGTGCCTCCACTCTCTTGGAGAGTGGAAGTTGCCCTTACATATGTCCTACTCGACAGAGTGGCTAGCACTCATATCTGACATGGAAGGAATTGAATCCTCTCACCATGACAGAATGGCTTAGCCCTTACATCTAACCTGCTCGTTAGAATGGCTTTGGCTATTAGCCCTCATATCTAACATGGAAGGAATTGAATCCTCTCACCATGACGGAATGGCTCAACCCTTACATCTGACCTACTCGTCAAAATGGCTTTGGGACTCATCACTTTCCCTTGGAGGAAACCTCGATCTGGAGAACCCCAAACTTCTCCCTGAAGTACTCGAACTTCACTCTAGCCAATGGCTTCATCAACACATCAGCTATATGTTCCTTCGTCACAATATACTGGAGCTTCACTGCTCCTCTCTGCACCATATCCCTGATATAGTGATAATTGATCTCGATGTGCTTCTACTTATCATGGAACACTGGATTCTCTGACAACTTCATGCAACTCTGGTTGTCACAATGTATACAAGTAGCATCCATCTAGAGATCAAATAAATCAGATAGTAGCTTCCGCAGCCATACTGCCTCACAACTAGCTGAACAGGCTGTGACATACTTTGCTTCAGCTATACTCAGTGCCACATAGGATTTCTTCCTGCTAAACCAAGAGATCACACCTGATCCCATACTGAAGAAACACCCTGAAGTGCTCTTCCTATCGATGGCACTTCCTGCCCAATCTGAATCAACATAACCCTCCAGGTTAATATTTTGATTTGCATCGTACTTGAGCCCATAATCAACTGTACCCCTTAGGTACCTCAGAATATGCTTTGCAGCTATCAAGTGAACATTTCTTGGACCTATCAGGAACTGGCTCAAGGTTTTCATAGCAAAGAAAATGTCTGGTCTCATGTTCATCAGGTACATCAATGACCCAATCATCTGACGATACATCATAGCATCAACTGACTCTGATGAAGCATCACTCAATAGCTTTAGGTTCGATGCCATAGGTGTGGCCATAGTCTTGCAGTCCATCATCCCAAACCTCTTCAATATCTCTACTACATACTTCCCTTGTCCAAGGAAGATTCCATCTGTACTTTTCCACACCTCCATACCTAGAAAATAATGCATCATACCCAAGTCCTTCATCTCAAACTCGGCAGCAAGCTTTCTCTTCGTATCAATAATCAACCCATCCATACTTGTCATGAACAGATCATCTACATATAGTAGATGCATCACTGGATTTCCATCTTCAACCTTGTAGTAAAGGTTGGAATCTGCTTTACTCTTGGTAAAGCCCAAACTGGATAGAAAGCTATCAATTCTACCGTACCATGTCATGGGTTCCTGTTTCAAACCGTACAGGGATTTCTTCAATCTGCATACATGAGACTCCCTGTCATGTGTCTGAAAATTGAGTGGTTGTTCTACATACACTTCCTCTTCCACTACACCATTCAAGAAGGAAGTCTTGACATCCATCTGGTGTATCTTCCATTTCATCACTGTAGCCAGAACAAGTACCGATTTGATGGAAGTGTATCTGGCTACAGGTGCAAAGGTTTCTTCATAGTCTATTCCCTCTTTCTGAGAGAAACCTCGAGCTACAAATCTTTCCTTATAATTTTCAATGCTACCGTCTGCAGCATGTTTGATCTTGTAGATCCATTTGGAAGTTACAACTGACTTCCCGTCTGGTCTTGGGACAACATCCCAAACATCATTCTTCATGATCAATTGGTACTCTTCGATCATAGCATCCTTCCATTCTTTCCATTATGCCACTTCTTCATAACTGGAAGTTCTTTATCAATGAAATCACATAGTAAAGCTACATACCCGGAATAGGATTTGGTCCTCTTTCTTTCTCTATGATTCTCTTCTAGAGCCCCATATCTTTCCGCACCTTGGATAAGTTCTCGTACCCAAGCAGGTTTCCTCTTATGAGGATTCTTCTCCAAAGGTGGATCTACAGGTCTTTGTGGTTCTTCAAATTCTCAATCTTCTTCTTGAGTTTCTTCATTCATGGTTGTATCATGAATTCTGGGTGCTTCTGCTTCTTTAGGTTCTTCAGCAGGTCTCTTTATGGATTTGTTGTAATCTATGTCTTCATCAAATGTCACATCCCTGCTGATGTCAATCTTCTTGTATCCTGGGAAATATATTTTGTAAGCCTTTGAGCTTTTAGAGTATCCCACAAATATGCCCTTCTTTCTTGAAGGATATAAGTTAGTCCTCTTCTCTTTTGGAATGTGGATGTACACAGGATAGCCGAATATTCTGATATGCCTGACTTCTGGTTTCTTGCCAGAGAATACTTTTTCAGGAGTCTTGTTCTTGAGTACTCTATGTGGAGTACGGTTCTGTACATACACCACTGTTCTGGCAGCTTCCGCCCAAATATGCATAGGAAGGTCTTGATCATGAAGCATTGCTTTTGCAGCTTCCATGATAGTTTTGTTCTTCCATTCCGCAATCCCATTTTGTTGTGGATTATAAGGAGTGTAAAAATCCCTCTTAATCCCTGATTCATTGCATAGCTCTCTGAATTCATTTGAAGTGAATTCTCCACCATTATCTGATTGAATGGTCTTGATATTCTTTTTAGTATGGTTCTCGATCAAGGCTTTTAATTCCTTGAACTTACTGAATACTTCATCTTTGTTCTTCATGAAGTAAACCCATGTCTTCCTAGAAAAATCATCAATAAAAGAAACATAATATGCATACCCGCTTAGAGAGTTTGATGACATGGGAACGCATACATCGGAGTGGATGATTTCCAATATTCCTTTTGCTTTGCTTTCACTACTTGGAAATTTCTTCTTTGTATTCTTTCCTTTCGCACATCCTTTGCAGACCCCATCATGTTTTGCTTGGATTTCTGGAAGACCTTCAACAACTTTTCTTGCAATAGGTAGTGCTCTGTAATGTACATGTGCAAGCCTTCTATGCCAAAGTTCACTTGGTTCTACTGTTTCATGGACCAAGGCTTGTTCTGGATGGCCCCTTGATTTGTACAATCCTCCTTCTTGTTCTTGAATCAGTATCGCATCATCGATAGTCTTTCCTCTTGGCCACATGATGACTTGACCATCTATGAATGCAACTCGCATTCCTTTTGCATCTAATGCTGATATGGAGAGAAGGTTCTTCTTGAGTCCTGGCACAAACAATACTTCTTTCTTTGTTAGATATTTTCCAGAGTCTAACTTATATGAAGATTCCCCACTACCTTTTATTGGATATTGGTAGTCATCTCCTAGCTTTACCTTGTGAGGTGATTCATGTTCTGACAGTCTCACAAAGGATTCCTTGAATCCCATCATATGTTTGGAAGCCCCACTATCTATAATCCAATCATCACTTCCATGAGTAATTTTACCTATGAGAACGGATATCAGAACATATTCAAGATCTCTAGATGGTTCATCATCCTCTGCAGCATGAGCATGATGTCTTGTTTTGTTGCTCTTCTTTACTATCTTCTGTTTGTTAGAACAATTCCTTGCATAGTGTCTTGCTTCATCACATGTATAGCATATGATCCTAGATACATCTCTTCTAGTGTTATCATTGTGAGAGTTCTTACCTCCAGAGCTATGAGGTCTTCTTTTGCTTGACTTGGAGTGAGACTTGGAGTGTACCGTGAGAGCTTGGTCTTCACTTCCCATCTTCTCTTCTCGAGCTGCTATCCAAGATTCTTCTTGAGAGTACTCTTCCCATAGTCTGCTGAACTTGACTAACTTCTTTCTAGCACATATTCCTTGGATGAAAGAGTCCCATGACCTAGGAAGGCCATTCAATGTAGTCATTACAATTTCTGCATTTTCCACTTCTTCATCAACTGCTTCTAATTGCTCTTTGATCTGAGAAACTCTTGTGAAGTAAGACTGAATTGTTTCTGCATTCTGAATCTTCACATTCTTCAGTTGGTTTCTCAGGGTCATCTTCCAGTTTATGTTCTTCCCTTCAAACAATTTGGTTAGGGCATCAAACATAGCTTTAGGTGTCTTGAGAGGACACCTGTGGGATAAGGTGATCCTTGATAGAATAAGAAATGATCCTCTTTTCCATAACCATATTCTTCTTATGTAAGTCCTTTGCCTCATCTCCTTATGGAACTGGAACCTCCTCATGGATGTAGGAGTCTAACTCATTTTCTTCCAGGACCAGGGAGATCCTATACTTCCAGGCTCGGAAGTTATCAGATCCCTTAAGCTTTTCATCAACCTTGGTATGATGAGACATCTTAACTGAGAACCTCAAATGGAAATACAAAATATTTTAGATCTTACCAGGTTCAAGATGTCGGATCTAAAACTTGAGTTGAAATCCTGTAGAGCTGGTTCAGGAGCAAATTAGGGTTTTTCTTTTCCGAAGTTCTGTCCACCCAATTGCATTGAAATTTGTTCCTAACTTTTATTTTGGGGAGGAGATCAATCTAGGCCTGGGCTCACTGAAAAATTCCTCTTCTGTGAAAAGCCCTAATTTTCGATAGTAGTGACAGGTCCAAAACTGAAAAACCTCAGAATTGGATTCTGCGTCAACAGAAAGATGCGCCCTAAGGAGGAGAGTTATTCCACCTTGCTTTTGCTGAAAATATGTGGAGAAATATCCACAAACTAGGAATCCCTAGTTCCCACAGCTGCACAGTGTCTTCTTCTCATGTTAGCTCTGATTCCATGTTAGTTTTTCAACATTAAGCTAGCATTATATTAGGATCTTTACTGAGAGAATAACAAGCGCAACAATCAAACACAAGAGACAATGAACATAGTGTTTTTCATCAAGGAAATCATAAATGGAGAAAACCCTGCAACTTCCTCAGAGATAGAATCAACACAAGATGTAAAACCCCAAAACAGTAAGATGCACTCCCGACAGCAGTAATCTTCTTCTTGTCTAGCCCCAATGTCTTCTCCTTCCTCAACTATGCGCTACACTTGAGTGTGTCAGTGATGTGTACTAAATAGAGACCCTAGCTCTCTATTTATACTAATCCTGACATGACTAAAACCCTACTAGGGCCGACCTCTACTAGGAGAGTCTAATAACCCTAGTGCCCCAGAACTGCGAGGACTTTAACCCTTACACAATCGGAGGGTTACCCACTATGACTTGACATGACTTGTTTACATTATTGATTCTCCCAATCAAAACATTGGGGCATGACAACATGACTCAATTACATAATAGATACATCCTGGAATAAACATCGGGTTACAATACATAAGACAAATAGATGAATATGTTCCAAAGTTACAAATACATCAACACGTACCACATGGATTCAAACTTTCCTTTCCCTACCTCATCATATCTCTGATCATAAGTCAAAACTAGGTCACCCTTGTTAAAGGCACGAGGTTGGACATATTTATCATACTGCACCTTGATGCATTTCTTGTGTGCCTCATTAGCCAAGGCAACATCTCTCCTAGTTTCGTCAAGGTTGTTCAAGTATAAAAATCTCTCTTCCTCTGCAGAAGTGTCTGGGAGAAGTTCAATCTGACATTGAATCGGCAAGACAGCTTTGAGTCCATCGAAAAGCTAGAAAGTTCTGAAACCAGTAGTTGTTTTCACCAAAGTCCTATAAGCCCAAAGAGTGGAGAAAAGGATATGGTTCTAGTTGGATTTATGGTCTCCAACCATCCGATGAAGCATTGTTTTCAAAACTTTGTTAATGTCCTCTACCTAACCATTAGCTTGCAGATAATAGGGCATAGAGTTTTCATGGAAAAAACCTAGCTTGGAACTTAGTTCCTCCATCATTTGATTACAAAAATGTGATCCGTGATCAGTAACTATGGACTGCGGGAATCTGAATCTAGCTATGACATGATTGAACAGGAAGAGAGCGGCAGTCTTACCATCTTCCACATATGTAGGCATGGCCTTAGCCCACTTTGTAAAATAGTCAATGGATACAATAATGTAACTATTCCCCCCGGTTGAGGTAGGTTTACAATGCATATAATCAATCCCCCATTTGGAAAATGGGTCAATGGAAATGACGAGGTGTAGTGGAGCAGGATGAGTGCACTTTTTTGGATAAAAATGTTGACAAGGTGGGAATTTCTTGATAGCCTCATGACAGTCTTTAAAAACTGAAGGCCAGAAATAGCCAGCGCGAAGGATTTTTTGGGTTGTAGCCATCCCAGATAAATGGCCGCCACATGCTCCAGAGTGGCAATCATTCAACACTTGTTCAGCTTCCTCATGGGTGAGGCAACGCCGAAGAATGGAATCGATCCCATGTATATACAAGGTGTCATTCAAGATGAGGTAGTATTTTGCATGGTGATGGATACGACAGCGATCGTCACTAGATAGATTTGGCTGAAATATTTGTGTTTGGAAATAAATGAGCAAATCTCCATACCATGGGTCAGTAGTGCTTATCAAGAACAGGAATTCATCTAGAAATTAATCATTGGGCTCAGATTCAATCGAAGCACAGGGAAGATCGCACATGATCTCGGCAAAGACCAAGGATTTCTTTGATGTGGCTTTGGCAAAGGCTAGATCAAACTCCTATAATATGACTATCCATCGGGAGTACTTGCCCCCAAGCACCTGACAAGTCAGGATGTAATACATAGGGTTCTGGTCTGCCAATACAGTGGTTGTGCGGAGCAAAAAGTAGTGACAAAATTTTTGAATAGCAATGACCGTGGTCAATGCTAATTTCTCCAGGCGTGAATATCAGGTTTCAAAATCCATAAGATTCTTACCAGCACAGTAAATCACGTGCTCCTGATCGTCGGGATTTTCCTGCACCAAAACCATAGTGATAGTAGTAGTGGAGGCAGCAATATATAAGAGAAAATCCTTTGAATAATCTAGTGGGTGTATCATGGGTGAATGAGTCAGAGCGTGTTTGAGATTATCAAAGGCACGTTGGGCTTGGTCATCCCAATAGAATGGAGTGTCCTTTTTAATGGGACACATATAACCGTGCATTTTCTCTACAAAATTGCACACGAAAGGGCGGAGAAATTTTTCCTTCCCTTGCAAACTTTGGAGTTCAAGAAGATTGGTTGGGGCTGGTAGAGCTAAAATGGCCGCAATTTTCAATGGGTCTATCCATATTCCATCCTTAGAGATCACAAAACCTAATAGGTGTCTCGTCTCAGTGCAGAAAACACATTTATGCAGATTGAGCCGTATATTATAATGACGACATCTCAGGAAAATATCTCTAAGATGACCAGGGTGGTCCTCCCGTCGTTGTGAATGAGCAGGAAGGTCATCAAGGTACAGTTCAACAACATGTTTGATATCGTGAAACACATAGGACATAGCACGCTGGAAAGTGGCTCCAGCATTTTTTAAGCCAAATGGTAACTTCCTATATGCAAAGGTTCCCCATGGGAAAATGAATTCTATCTTGTGCTAATCGATGGGTAATATCTCAATCTGATTATACCCAGAAAAGCCATCCATGAATGAAAAGATGACACTTCCAGCATAGTTGTTGATAATCTGATCGATGTGTGGAGTAGGAAAGTTGTCCTTGGGACAAGATTTATTCAAGTCTCTAAAATCGATACAGACTCTAATGGTGCCTTGCTTTTTATTGACAGGAACAATGTTTAATACCCATTCTGACAGGGGTACGGGATAAATAAACCCAGCTTTGAGAAGTTTCTCTATTTCATCTTTAATAGCTGCGGCATTCCGTTGATGGACTTGCCTTAGTTTTTTCCTGACAGGTTTAGTAGTGGGATAGGTTTTAATTTCATGGACCACAATGGATGGGTCTATCCCTGGCATTTCTCCATAAGACCGGGCAAAAATATCGCAGAATTCTTTGAAAAGTGACTTGTATGCTTTAGATTCTTCTGCTGAGAAGTTCTACCCAACATGAACATGCTCGATGGTACCAGGCTTGGCTGATATGTCAATCAGATCTGTCTAAGTAATGTTGCATAGGTTTCCTTTAGAATCTGTGTCTTGCAACAATATAGGATTTTTAGGTGTGTTGACAATATTAGTGGAAAAGAGGGATGCAAATTCATGGTCTACCAAACTAGTGTTGGGGAGGAACGAGGATCTATGATGGTGATCCTCCCAGATAGGCTCATTTGTATTCATGATCTCCATAATGGAATCATCGAAAAGAAAAGTATCAGAGAGATAATCCAGAATAGGAAGAGATGGTTCTAACCAATAGGACAGGTGGTAAGGGTCCAAAGTCACAAGATGAAGTTGATCAGTTTGATCATCGGAAAGGTTTTGATTGATGTTGTACATTTCTTCATGCATACTCAATGAGGTGGACTCAAGAATTTGTGTGCCCTTGGGCTCATAATCAAATGACGCAATCATATTTACTGTCATTGTGTCTGTGTTAGGAGGAGTGGACGAAAAAATCCCCAGAAGGGACAAATCATTCAACATGCCTACCCCAATCGACTGGTAAGGAGGAGGGGACTAGACTAACATAGGGATGTTATTAGTTGTAGAGGTTGTTAGTGCCAGAAATTGTTCTCAGACTACAAAAGAACAAGCCAACACAATCTCATAAAACATAATAAATCAAGATAGGTTTTTTTAGGGTTTTGGTTGTACAATTTGTAAACAAGGAGGTAAAAAATTCACAAGGCTAAATCAAACCCGAAATCATGCACAATTTAAGGATTGATATGCATAACATATAAAACATAAACCAAATACAATAATCATAGCATTAAATTCCATCCACAGTAAAAAATCACTTCATGAATAATAGCCTTAAACAAGAAATGAATATATCAACTAAGTGATTAGACAAATCAGAAATGGAATCAACCAATAGACTAAAAAGGGCTTATAGTTGCATATATTTCATAATTCAGTCATAAAAAAAAAACATAAGAGTTTCTACACTTAGCTCATAAACCACAGCTTGATAGCCTCCCCTTGCAATAAAAATCGAACCCTTGGTCCTTTCCCAAACTTTCATTTATCTTGTTTTTTCAAAAACAGTTATATAACTGAAAAAAATACCTTTAGGTCATCTATCCAATTGTTCAATAAAACCATCATTATACAAAAATGAAATAACTTTTAAAAACTAACTAATAAATTCTTTTCTTAAAGTACTTTTACAAGTCTTTTGTTGCCTCTGCTAAAAGAGCAATTCCTTCTAAAGCCTGGGTCTTCCTTCTCGCTTTCTGGTGATCTACTTCCAAATCTTCAACTCTTTTTGTCAGCTCCTCATTCTACTGTGTCAGCTCTTGAATAGTTTGGTTTAGTTCTGTAAACAGGATCTCTGTTTGTCTCTTTCTTTTTAAAGCCTCTTTAGAAACTGAAATTAGTTCCTGATAATGACTATTTACCTCTTCCAAATCTTCTCTCAGTCTTCTATTTGCAGTGACTAATCCTTCATTGGTCTCATGCAGATAATCAATATGATAGTTTTATTGTTTGATACTCCTCTGCAAATTTTCATTTCAGAATCAATGCACCTTCCTTCTGATATTGGATGCAATCCTTTTGGCATCCAAGGGATTTTAAACTTTATGAAGATCTCTTCATCTTCTTCCATATGCTCCGTCAAGGTCACAGAGGTTTTTGAATACTCATTGGCTTTAATATTGCATTGGAATGATTGCTCAGCAACCTCTCCTTTCTCTACACAAGAGCTCTTTAAATCATTTTGATGCTGGTCTAAAATCATCTTCTTTCGAACCTCTTTGAATATTTCTGAGATATTGGTTTCAGTGAAAACTGGTTTATTTTCTGAAACTATTTTCTTTTTATCCTTCATAAACTTTTTATTTTGATCTTCAATGTCTTCTAATACTTCCTGAGATAAAGAATCTTCAATTACTGTAATCTTCTTTTCAGCTAGTTTAGGGTTTAACAACTTCTTCATATTTAATCTAAGTTTGTTCTTTGGCCTAGTCTTGGGCCTCCAAGCTGTTCCAATTTCTCCTAACATTTTTACAACTTTCCCTTGATGTGTAATAGAAGCTAGTTGGACAACTTTCCTTTTCCTCCCTCGTGACATTTCCTCATCTTCAGAATGTGTATGTATATCTTGTTTGGTAGGAACCCTATCTTCATCAGATAATGACCTTTTCTCATCTTCAGATAGTACTATAATAGGAACGTGTTCCTGTTCTTTCACATCTTCCCTTATACCTTGGTTTATTTCTACAGGAAAAACATCTTCTACAGGATCCATTTCCTTCACTTCTGACTTTGAAACTTTGTTTTCCTCAATATTGATTTGTTGTTCAATTTCAATGTTTTTATCTTCTTGGTTTATAGATTTTCCTGGTTCACTATGTTCTTCATTCTTGACTGTGACTTTATTTTTAAGCTTTTTGACCAAATTCTGACCCTTATTCAACTGTCTCTTCTGAGACTGCTCTTCCTTCTCTGTTTGAAAACCAGACCAAAATAGGAAATAGTCCCATGTTTTCTCCTGCTTTCGAAGTACAGTATTTATGACCAGTTTTATAAGCCCATGATGAAACATAGATTGTTTGGTGTGATCCTGATGCTCCCTCACCCTGCTAGACATATTTTGTAAACTTTTCAAGAAGAAGAATGGGAGATTCATTTTGGCTTCATGGCTGAGATGTTGCAAAAACCTAAAATGATACTTGAAAACAAATTCAAATCTCCCTTCACAATTGATATAACTCTGCAAGATTTTGATTGGATCTATCCATTCTGGTTTAAATTTTTGAATAGGTACTCCCTTTCCCCAATCTACTACTACATATGGAAGTAAGTATTTCTGTGCATTAAAGGTGAAAGGAACTTTTTAAAACCAGTATTCACGCTCATCTAAGATCCCTGTAGCTTTTGCTAAAAATTATCTGGTCAATTTAAACTTCAAAGTATCAAAAGTCACCATATTTTTATCCAAACATTGAGAAAATTTATAAGAGACTTCTAAATGATATCCCTCAATTCTTTCAAAAAAACTTAACCACCCTGCCTCTAAAAATAGTTTTGCACAATTTGGAAAAGTCTGAACCTAGCTCATGTCTGAAGGTTCAGTTCTATTGGTTTTACCACTTCTTTTCATTTTGAATGACTGTCAAATTGCCTCTTCCAGTAAAAAAAACTCTAAAACTATTCAAATCTTGACAATTTGACAGACAATGCTATATTTGGAAACCAAAACCCCAAACTGAACTCTATCGTTTAAACTGATAAATGCCTTAAATCCATTGACAGAGAATTCGACCTTAAGTATGAATTAGGTTTAAATACTAATAATCTTCATTCAATTCCATCATTAATCCTTTGCTTAGTTAAAACCCAAATACATGGAATCTAGGTGCTAGAATCATGCTTTCTTGACTGCCAGGTGTCCAATTTCATTCCTCAATCTTCTCTGACCACTACGATAACTCCGAACGATCGCCCCTCAAAAGCCCTAATTTTTTTGACCTGTTTCAATATTTAATTACACACTACTAACACTTCTCCATGAACTCATCTAATCTACATGCACTTCAAGGGATACGAAATTCAAGGAAAATTTGTCTCATCCTGTTTAATCATCATTATTCCATCACTCTGCAATAGACCACCGCAACTCGCCCTCATGATGTTTTGCTTGAAGAATTAACATCTGTCACAATGATCATTCTAGGGGAAACACGTATCAAATCCATCAACCAAGTATGAATGACCTCTCATGTGTGAGAATTTTAAAAAAATTGAACCAAAAATGATTATTTTCGAACTACGCGATTTTCTTGTAGCGCATGTGTGTAATTTTTTTAGCCTAGCGCTACAAGAAAGTTTGCTTTAATGATTTTCAAAAATATAGCAACTAGCAATGATTTAACTTTGGTAAAATGTTCTAGATCAAAACTTTATGATATTTTTAGGACCTTTTTAATTCATATAAACATTCTATAAGCCCTCTAACTGTGAATTTCAATAAATAAAATCAAAATTGAAAAATAAAACTAAGAAATCATATAAACATGAAAATTAAAGAAAAAAGATTCAAACTATCCTAAGAAACAAAATTTTCTAGGAGAAATGAACAAAACCAAGTTTCAAAACATAAACAAATGCATTAAAAATGAAAAACAAAAATAGGCTCTAACATCTGGCTCCTGCTGTGGGATGAAGTCCTCCTTGTGAGGCTTCAAGAACTTGTAGATCAGTTCCTTCTGTGTTGTAACTGCAACTGCCTGCTACTTTGCAAAAATTCCATTGGGTCATGGAGTATTTATTTTGTTATTCATACTGATATATACAATGAAATTCCAATACTTATCTCACTAGCTGTAAAAATGTTTGAGGAATCGTCCATTAACTGGATTAGACAATTTCTCACCATCCAAATTTTGTAACAAAAAAGTATTGTTTTCTAGAATCTTTGATACTATGAAAGGACCAAACCAAATATTATCAAACTTGCCATGCTTTCCTTTCTGCTCCTTTCTAGCATCCCACCTCAAGACCATATCTCCATTTGAAAAGGTATTCTCCTTGATTTTTCTGTCAAACCTTTCTTTAACCTTTGTCTTGTATAGCTGAGTGTTTTCCTCTACTGTTTCACATTTCTGCTGTAATTCTATAAGTGCATAAATTCTTCTTTGAATATCACTGGGTTCCTCTTGACTATCCTGAAGAAATTTCATCACTGGAATACCAAGTTGGACAGGAAACACTACATCAGTATCATAAACCAATTGAAAAGGAGAGGTTCCAATGGCCTTTTTTATTGTTATTATGTCTGCCCACAATGCATATTTTAACATAGAGTCCCAAGATCATTTATTTTGCTTCAATACCTTCTTGATACTATGAATAATACTCTTATTAGTTGACTCAGCTAACCCATTTCCCTAAGGATAATAAGGTGTTGAGTGTTCAAAATAATCCCATTCTTTTCACAGAATGCCACCATAGCTTTAGATTTAAAAGCTTGAACATTATCAGTCAATAATTTCCTAGGACATCCAAACCTGCTAAGAATATTTTCCTGAATAAACTCTATGATCACCTTATTTGTTGCATCTCTCGTGGGAATGGATTCTACCCATTTAGTAAAGAAATCTGTAGCAGTCAAAATCCATTTATGTTGCCATGAAGAGGAAGGATTTATCTCTCCTATGAAGTCCAAACCCCACTGATGAAATGGGGAATTTACTGCAATTGACTTTAATGGTAATGACAACAACTTTTGCTTACCAACAAACTTCTGACAAGGGATACATGCTCTTACCTGTTGATATACATCCGAGAATAAAGAAGGCCAATAGTATCCAGCTCTTAGAATTTTATAAGTTGTTTCCTTCCAATACTTATGTCCCCCACAAGCACCTTCATGTGATTCAGATATTACTTCTTCAATTTCTAGCTTATCTAAACATCTAAGTAAAATACCTCCTGGATATTTCCAAAACAACCGTTGTTCTATCAAACAATATTTAGTATTTTTCAAATTTAATGACCTAGCAAATTTCTTGTCTAGATGTTTTGGACATTGTAAATACAAAAGAAAATGTACAATATATGCATACCATGTGGATTCTGCATAGTGGTCCATAATATTTTCTTTCTCCTACTTTGCTTGAAATTTTTCATGTGTTGGTTGTTCTACCATGAGATGTAGACCTAAATCTTGGCAATTTGAATCAACTAACAATTTATCCAAACCTTATCCCTTTACTAGATTTGTAGGTCTAATGTCCACATCATATTCCATTATTTTTGCAATCCACTTCCCTCTTTTTCCCTCACTATCAAGTTGAGTCAAAACATCCTTAATGGCAGCATTAAGAACATAAGCAATAACCTTGGAATGCAAAACATAAATTCTGAAAAACTTCAATGCTTTTACCAATGAGTAAGCCTGCTTCTCTAAAGTGTCGTATTTTATCTCTGAGTCTCTGAGAGTCTTGCTGAAAAATGCAATTGGCTGTTCAAGACCATCCTTATTCTTCTGTAATAAAACAGCAGCCAATATATCCTTAAATGCAAAACAAAAAGATAAAAATTCCTTTGTAAAATCAGGACTTACTAATACTGGTGCTTCTATAAGAGCCATATTAATCTTTTCAAATGAGTTTTTTGCTTCTACAGTCCACTTGACCTCCTAATCCTTCTTCAACATAGCTGTAATTTGTTTGATGGTTTCAACAAAATTTGGTATGACACAATGCAGAAAATTAATTTTACCAATAAAAGATTGTACATCCTTCTTGCTCCTTGGTAAAATTATTTTCAGAATTGCTTTCACCCTTTCCAAATCAATCCTTATGCCATCAACTGAAATTAAATGACCCAATAACTTACCTTCTTGTACAACAAAATGTGATTTTTTTTGCATTGAGAGATAAACTATATTTTCTGCATTTCAGAAAATTTTGTTTTAAGTGTTTTAGATGCTCATCATCAGATTGTGAAAAGACTGTAATATCATCTAATTAAATCACTACAATCTTATCTCTTTCCCCTACAAAGGCTATGTCCATAGCTCTTTGAAAAGTAGACCCAACATTCATTAATCCAAAAGGAATTTTATCGTACATGAAAGTACCCCAAGGAGTAGTAAAAGCTGTCTTTTATTTATCATCAAGGTGCATGGCAATTTGATTATATCCTGAAAAACCATCAACCATACAAATTCTTTGTGCACCAACTACCTTCTGCAATATTTGTTCTATTTTTGGTAAAGGGTAATTATCCTTCAATGAAGACCTATTCAGATTTCGAAAATCAACACACAGTCTGATTTCACCATTATTTTTCCTGGCAGGAACTAAATTGGCTACCCATGAAGAATATCTGAGAGGAACTATAATCTTAGCATCTAACAACTTTTTAACTTCCTTTTATATAATGGGAAACAAAGCAGGATTGATCCTCCTTAATTTCTATCTGAAAGGTTTAACATTTGGTTTTAATGGTACTTTATGTTGTATAATACTTATATCATATGTCTTCAAATCTTCATTTGACCAAGCAAAAACATCAACATACTCTTTTAACAACTTGATGTATCTGTTTCTCTGCTATGTTGTGAGTGCCTTTGAAATCTTCACCATTCTGGGATGTTCATGGGTGCCAATATTACAGTCCATTACATTTTCTTCTGAAGATTGTACAACTGGTTTTAAAGGTGTATCATCCTTTGAAAATATCGTCTCTAAAGGCACTAGACCCTTAGGAATGAAATTACTTTTAAGCTCAATAATCTTATGACCTGCAATCTCATTTTCTGCAATACCCTCTACATGTTCAATTTCATCATCTTGCTCTTGGTCAATTATAGAATTGGAAATCTCACTTGTCAGCTATAAAAATATGTTTATCCCAAAATAATCTTGAAAGAATCTCCATTGCTTTATATTATTAGGAACAGAAAGTCTGTACCTAACTTCAATAGGATACTTCAGCTGTGTTGTTTTCAAAATCCTGAAATGTGTGGCTGCTAGGGAAAGAGAATCAGCAGTTTGGTTATGATCCCTAGGAATATAAGTGATATTAAAAGCCACAAAGTAATTGTCTATCATATCCCATACTTCATTGCGGTACACTTTTAGCAAATATTGTTTTACTTGATAGTTGTTCCTTACTTGCTGAACAACCAACTCAGAGTCGCCATACAAAGAAATCTGTTGAATACCTAAATATTTTGAAGCTTTCAAACCTAACAACAAAGCTTCATATTCTGCAGTATTATTGGTGGTAATAAATTCCAATTTATACATTAACTTTACTGCTTCACCACCAGGAGATATTAGAAGAACCCCTGCTCCAGCACCTTCTTTGGATGATGATCCATCGAAATACATTTGCTAAAGTTCATCTTCTTGTTCCCTAGTGCATTTGACTAATTTTTATTTTTCAACTTGTAATAAGCCAACAGCATCATTATCATCACTAAATGCAACATACAAGTACCCAAATCTTTTTCAATAGCATACAACGGATGATTTGTAGGATTTTTGTCATCAATCACAATATAAGCAAATTGTAATTCTCTATACAACCTTCTGTTTTCACCTCCAAAGACATGAATGGTTGCATATGTTAAGTCCATCTGTAGAGTTCCACCAACCTTCTTGGCCCAAGATCTAGAGAGGAGCAATCCAAAATTAGGTGTAATGTCTGCTACTACTACATCCATAATCACACTCTTCATTGGTAGCTGAGCTAAACTAACCACCATATCCTTTATCACTCCTAAACATTTTACAGCTTGTGAATCAAAAGCATACAAGTCATGATAAGGTTTTGTTATGCTCAAACCTAAAGCCACCATGACAGCTTTTGGCATTAGGTTATGAGATGCTCCTGAATCCAAAAGGCAATTATGTATCATCTGCTCATGAATGGTTAGTGTGATGTAAAAAGGAGGAGAGGCACTTGCCTCATTTTCATTTTTTTCTGCCAAAGCTAACCCAATAAATTTTTTAGCACTTTCCTCTTGTAAATTCATTGTGTCAGAGGGAAGTTGACTGTTTGTTGAACCAATCATTTTCAAAACTGATTTTTTGTAAGAAGGATTCTTCATCAACTCAGTGAAAGGCATAGGGATCTTGATTTTGCATAATTCATTTTCAAGATTGAAATTCTTCATACTTTTATTCACCTCTTCAACTTCAATAATCTTCTTTTGTTTATCCTAATTCTGTTTTTTCTCTAATACTGGATCAGACTGTTGTTTAGGAGGAAAAACTACCTTTTTCTTAGGATTTTGAACCACTTGTTTTGGCCCTGATCTTAAATTTAAGGTTTTCCTTGGATCATTCTGATATGTATCAGTAGTTACAGCAATCACTTCAAGATCTAAATCATTTTCTATTTCAAACACATCTGCATCATAATATTCTGAGTTAAAAAAATCCTCCTCAGTCACAAAACCTTCAATCAACTGTTCTCCAAAATAATTCATATCCTAATCTGGATCCTCAAAGAAATCTTCTTCTTCTATTTCTCCTTCATCAATTACATTATTCTGAAGTGGTTGTGGCACCTTTTGATCCTTAGTTTCTCTCCTTTCTCATTGTATATCATTTCTTCTTCTTTCTCTTGGAATGAAACGAGGTGCAAACTGTCTCCTGAATTGATTTAGATTATTAGGGTTTCTGTCTCCATCTTGAACAAGTTTATTTGAATTTTTCTCTAATTCCAACTTGTTTAGTTTTGTTGTTAGGATTTTCACTAGCTTGGCCATCTCATCAATTTCACCTTCTGCAGACTGGGATGTTGAAACCCCTAGAGTTGCCTCTTTCTTACCCTTCTTGTCATATATCTATTGAGCTTAGTTTCCCTTCAGTCTATTAGAAGCTAATATATTAGAATCCACTTCTAATGCTGAATCCTGCATGTTAAGTAAAGTAACATGTCTTCTTTCTCTCAAGAGTAGGGAAAATTCATGATCAAAAGCATTAGCATAAGTGAGTTTTGTAGAAATTTCAGAAGGTTTTATCTCTGCAGGAATTCCGCTATACATCTTATTGAATCTCTTCGAAAAACCTATGGTTTCATCTTTCTTTCTTCTAAGAGATCCAAACTCAGTAATGTAATATGTGTGATCCTTAGTATTACCCCACTATCTCATGAAAAGATCCTGAAGCTCTTCTATTATAGTAATAGAATTTGTAGGTAACTCTCTGAACCATTTTCTGACCTCTCCATCAAGACTCTGTACGAACATTCTCATCCACACATCCTTTGCCTCGATATTCTGATTATATGCATAGCTGAGAAATGCATCCCAATGCTCCTCAGTTGTTGTCTCTTCTTGTCCATTAAACCTAGGTAAGTATTTTTGGTAATCTCCCCCAGGGAGAGCATTTAAGGGCTGAGGCAAAACTAGAGGTGCATACCTAGCTGCCACCATTCGATCCATCATATCTAATGGCTGATTTTGGGCTGCCATCTTTAAGTTGATTTGTTTAGATGATGGAAAGACTTGACTAGAAATTGGCTGAAAAGTAGTTTTACCAACTTTGAGGTGAAATAAAGGGATTTTTCCAGGAGATAAAGTCTTCGCTTTCTTGAAAGATTGAGGATCAATAAAAACCTGAAAATTAATAACAGGGATTGTAGGCTTCAACCAAGATGAATCTTTTTCCTCTTCCTTAAGAACATAAAAAGGTGATGATATGTCTAGTTGATCCGGGTTACATAGGGCTGGAGATGACTGAGACCTTTTGATTTTCCTAGCCATTTTCAAAATTTGTTCTGGGTCTGAGACACGAGGACTTCACTCAGTGAACCTCTCACATAGCACGTGCGATCGTGGGATATTAAAGAATACCCTTAATTTCCAGAGATATTGCCCCAAATTCTTTTTGTTGAAACCCCCTCCCAATACTTAAAACCTCCTCCCCACCCCTTTTTATACCTCAATCCTTATAAACCACCCTACCTACCCCCACCTTAAACCCCTCATCCCCCCCAATACCTGCAATATATTGGTTCAATTTTTGATAATTTTACAACCCACAATATGAACTAATGTGATAGGATATTGGTCAATAAGTGAAGCCCCCGTGGTCTGAGACACCCAGTTGTAAAGGTGAACTAGGTCTACTTCTTGTCCCAATTGTTTTAGTAGCCACTGTGAAATATTTGGTGAAATGTAGTCTTCTAAAATTTGTTGGTTTAAGTCCACCTCTCAAAACTAGTTAAATGATGAGTAACCCAACGAAATTAGGCTTTCAGCTTCGTCCCCCACAACGGCGCCAAAGATGTTAGTGCCAGAAATTGTTCTCAGACTACAGAAGAACAAGCCAACACAATCTCATAAAACATAATAAATCCGGATAGGTTTTTTTAGGGTTTTGGTTGTACAGTTTCTAAACAAGGAGGTAAAAACTTCACAAGGCTAAAGCAAGAAATAAATCATGTACAATTTAAGGACTGAGATGCATAACATATAAAACATAAACCAGATACAATAATCACAGCATTAAATTCCATCCACGGTTAACAAGCACTTCATGAAAAATAAACTTAAACAAGAAATGAATATATCAACTAAGTGATTAGACAAATCAGGAATTGAATCAACCAATAGACTAAAAAGGGATTATAGTTGCATATATTTCATAATTCATTCATCAAAAACACATAATATTTTTTACACTTAGCTCATAAACCACAGCTTGATAGCCTCCCCTTGCAACAAAAATTGAACCCCTGGCCCTTTCCCAAACTTACATTTATCTTGTTTTTTCAAAAACAGTTATATAACTGAACAAACTACCTTTAGGTCATCTATTGAATTGTTCAATAAAACCATCATTATAGAAAAATTAAATAACTTTTAAAAAATAACTAATAATCGCTTTTCTTAAATTACTTTTACAAGTCTTTTACTGCCTCTGCTAAAAGAGCAATTCCTTCTAAATCATGGGTGTTCCTTCTAGCTTTCTGGTGATCCGCTTCCAAATCTTCAACTCTTTTTGTCAGCTCCTCATTCTGCTGTGTCAGCTCTTGAATAGTTTGTTTTAGTTCTGTAAAGAGGCTCTCTGTCTGTCTCTTTATTTTTAAAGCCTCTTTAGAAACTGAAATTAGTTCCTGATAATGACTATTTACCTCTTCCAAATATTCTCTCAGTCTTCTATTTGCAGTCACTAATCCTTCATTGGTCTCATGCAGGTGCTCAATCTTATATTTGTATTGTTTGATACTCCTCTGCAAATTTTCATTTTCAGAATCAATGCACCTTCCTTCTGATACTGGATGCATTCCTTATGGCATCCAAGGGATTTCAGCTTTCTAAAGATCTCTTCATCTTCTTCCATATTCTCTATCAAGGTCACAGGGGTTTATAAATACTCATTGGATTTAATATTGCATTGGACTGATTGCTCAGCAACCTCTCCTTTATATACACAAGAGCTCTTTAAATCATTTTGATGCTGGTCTAAAATCATCTTCTTTCGAACCTCCTTGAATATTTCTGAGATCTTGGTTTTAGTGAAACTTGGTTTATTTTCTGAAACTATTTTCTTTTCACCCTTCATAACCTTTTTTATTTTGATCTTCATTGTCATCTAATACTTCCTGAGATGAAGAATCTTCAATTACTGTAATCTTCTTTTCAACTAGTTTAGGGTTTAACAGCTTCTTCATATTTAATTTGAGTTTGTTCTTTCGCCTAGTCTTGGGCCTCCAAGCTGTTCCAATATCTCCTAACTTTTTTACAACTTTCCCTTGATGTGTAATAGAATCTAGTTGGACAACTTTCCTTTTCCTCCCTCGTGACATTGCCTCATCTTCAGAATGTGTATGTATATCCTATTTGGTAGGAACCCTATCTTCATCAGATAATGACCTTTTCTCATCTTCAGAGAGTACTGTAATAGGAACTTGTTCCTGTTCTTTCACATCTTCCCTTATACCTTGGTTTAGTTCTATAGGAGAAACATCTTCTGCAGGCTCCATTTCCTTCACTTCTGACTCTGAAACTTTGTTTTCCTCAATATTGAATTGCTGTTCAATTTCAATGTTTTTATCTTCTTGGTTTATAGATTTTCCTGGTTCACTATGTTCTTCATTCTTGACTGTGACTTTCTTTTTAATATTTTTGACCAAATTCTGACCCTTATTCAACTGTCTCTTCTGAGACTGCTCTTCCTTCTCTGTTTGAAAACTAGACCAAAATAAGAAATAGTCCCATGTTTTCTCCTGCTTTTGAAGTACATTATTTATGACTATTTTTATAAGCCCATGATGAAACACAGATTGTTTGGTGTGATCCTGATGCTCCCTCACCCTGCTAGACATCTTTTGTAAACTTTTCAAGAAGAAGAATGGGAGATTATTTTTGGCTTCATGGGTGAGATGTTTCAAAAACCTAAAATGATACTTGAAAACAAATGCAAATCTCCCTTCACAAGTGATATAACTCTGCAGGATTTTGATTGGCTCTATCCATTCTGGTTTAAATTTCTGAATAGGTACTCCCTTTCCCCAATATACTACTGCATATGGAAGGAAGTATTTATGTGCATCAAAGGTGAAAGGAAATTTTCAAACCAGTATTCACCCTCATCTAAGATCCCTGTAGTTTCTGCTAACAATTATCTGGTCAACTTAAACTTCAAAGTATCAAAATTCACCATATCTTTATCCAAACATTGAGAAAATTTATAAGAGACTTCTGAATGATTCCCTCAATTCTTTCAAAAAAAACTTAACCACCCTGCCTCTAAAAACAGTTTTGCACAATCTAGAAAAGTCTAAACCCAGCTCATGTCTGAAGGTTCAGCTCTATTGGTTTTACCACTTCTTTTCATTTTGAATGACTGTCAAATTGCTTCTTCCAGTAAAACAAACTCTAAAACTATTCAAATCTTGACAATTTGACAAACAATGCTATATTGGGAAACCAAAACCCCGAACTGAACTCTATCGTTTAAACTGATAAATGCCTTAAATCCATTGACAGAGAATTTGACCTTAAGTATGAATTAGGTTTACATACTAATAATCTTCATTCAATTCCATCATTAATCCTTTTCTTAGTAAAAACCCAAATACATGGACTTTGATATCAATTCGCAGCCTACTTGTCAAAGTGATGAATATAGGTGCTAGAATCATGCTTTCTTAATTGTCAGGTGTCCAATTTCATTCCTCAATATTCTCTAACCACTACGATAACTCCAAATGATCGCCCCTCAAAAGCCCTAATTTTTCGACCTGTTTCAATATTTAATTACACACTACTAACACTTCGCCACGAACTCATCTGATGTACGTGCACTTCAGGGGATATGAAATTCAAGGAGAATTTGTCTCATCCTATTTAATCATCATTATTCCATCACTCTGTTACAAACCACCACAACTCGCCCTCATGATGATTTGCTTGAAGAATTAACATCTGTCACAATGATCATTCTAGAGGAAACACGTATCAAATCCATCAACCAAGTATGAATGACCTCTCATGTGTGAGAATTTTAAAAAATTTGAACCAAAAATGACGATTTTCAAACTGCGCAATTTTCTTGTAGCGCATGTGTGTAATTTTTTCAGGCTTGCGCTACAAGAAAGTTTGCTTTAATGATTTTCAAAAATATAACAACTAGCAATGATTTAACTTTGGTGAAATGATCTAGATCAAAACTTTATGATATTTTTAGGACCTTTTTAATTCATATAAACATTCTATAAGCCCCCTAACTGTGAATTTCAATAAATAAAATCAAAATTAAAAAATAAAACTAAGAAATCATATGAACATGAAAATTAAAGAAAAAAGATTCAAACTATCCTAAGAAACAAAATTTTCTAGGAGAAATGAACAAAACCAAGTTTCAAAACGTAAACAAATGCATTAAAAATGAAAAACAAAAACATGCTCTAACAGAGATAGTAACATCCAACGTAAAGAAATTGAGCTATTCAATGGTGACAATTCTCCCTAGATGTGGAAATTGGACTGTTCGAAATACCGTCGAAGCGACAGCAGTCATGGTGTAAAACCAATTTATTCCTAGAAGGAGGTTGTAATCTAACAGGGCATCTACTACTTCTACTTGAATAGAAACAGTTTTTCCCCCAAGCTCGAGTGCAAGGGCTGATATGAGACCGTGGGGATTGAAACCTCATCCATCATAGGCTTTAAGAGTCGTAGGTGATGTTACAAGCTCAGGAGAGCCGATAGCTTTCCAACAAGACATGGACAAAACCAAAGTTGAAGCTCCTTCATCTAATACAGTCCTAAAGACCTTCTTTCCGACTAATTTCATGATGATTTGGAAAGCAAGTTTGTGAGGTAGTCTAGACTTATAGTTATGGACATTGAAATTAATCAAATTAGTATTGTTCGGGTCTAAAGCTCTTAACGCAGTTAACAGGTTTTTGCGTTGTGTAGGACAACTTTGGAGCACTTTCAAGGTAGACATTGCACATGGTGCTCGAGCGAGATCTTCATTATAAAATTGAGCAGCTTGGGCATTAGGGTTAAAACAACCTTCCTAAGAGTACTCTTGGGTGGAATGCAAAACCATATCGAGAGTAGGCTTCTCGATGGTTAGGGGGACAGTGGACGAGGAGTCGTGAGAACCAGTAGAGGGAGATTTCCCTAAAGAAGAATTGCCTTCTTTCTTGTCTGCGGGTTTGTCGTAACTTTGACTTCGAGTTTGCAAACTAATGGTATCCGAGGACATCATGCAAATTTCCTCTAAATAACTAGAGTTCCCTGATTAGACATGTGGTCTATCAGTTGTTGTTGAGAGGGAAAAGGATCCGTGAGAACTATGGGTGTGGGATTAGTTTTAAAAAATTGGGTGGTTTCGTCCCAGCGGGGACACTCTTTTGTGAAATAATCACCTCTGCATAGCAAACATGGATATTTTGATTTTCTTTTCCCTTTATCATTATCATTGGTGGTTGGTTTTGGATTCTCCTATTGGTTTCAAGGTTTTTTATTTTTAGCTTTACCTTTATTTTTATTATTTCTAGAGGTTTGAATACTCTGAATAGAATTGACCTTAGCGGAATCCTTGGGAGTCGAAGGAGTAGGCATGGCAGTATGGGGTTGCTTGGTAGGTTTTGCTGCTGATGGGGACTGGATTGAGCCAACAATCCCATCAACGGGGACTTCTACTGATGGCTTTGCAGGATCGGTGCTTGGGAAAGGAGCTTGAGGAATCAAGTCATAGAAAGTTCTAGACTGGGAATAGTTCAAGTCCAGATATTGGGCTCGACTAATGGTTTTCTCTTCAGTAATGGCACCACTCATAGCCACATCTTGGGCAATCGAAGGCAACAAAGATTTAGTAAACCAATCAGCTAATAACTGATCCGAAATAGGAGCCTTAATAAGTATTCTCTACCTTCTCCACTCATGGATATGATCGGAAATGTGGGTGGAGGTGTTCTATCGCAGAGAATTTAAGAGATAAGTACCCTTTCATAATGGATAGGAATCTGAAAGTGCGTAAGAAATATAGTTGCCAATGAGCCAAAATCCACAAACGAATGTTGCAGAATTTTAATGTACCATTTCGTGGTTGTACCGGTCAAAGTTCGTTGAAAGAGTCTTAAACGAACTGAATCATCCATAAGTGAGTTTGAAGAACACCACAGATGGAATGTCATGACATGGTTTTTTGGATAGTCTGCCTACTTCTCGTCGAAATTCGAAATGTCCAATGGTAACTTTACCAGAATTGGAGGCCGCGAGGGGTTATTTTGAATGGATTCATTAATCAACTAGGACAAATCAGGCAAGTCCAAAGTTGCTAGGAAAGGTAACTAATGATTAGTTTGCACATACTGGTAATATTGATATGGCATATAAGTACCAATAGGACCGTAAGTATACTGATAGACAGGTTGTTGTGACAAAGAACTACTGGAAGATCCACCCGCAGGGGGTTGATTTCTGGGACCAAGACCGTTAGGACCACTAGGGCCTTTGGGACCACCAAGAACACCGAGATATCTAGGAGGTAAACCTCTAGAGCTTCCAGAACCACTAGGAGGAGGGACACCAAACCCTCCAATTCCATTAGGAGGGAAGCCACTAGGCCCCTCAGGACCATCAAGACCATAAGGAGGAAAGCCACTATGTCCTCTAGGACCATTAAGCCCCCCAAGGGGAGGACCTCCATAATGCGGTCCTCTGGCACCTCCTGTAGTATGTATAGGTATCCCCCCCATAGCTGGCATGTAGGACCAGTTAGGTTTTCCCCATGGCATGAAAGTATTACTAGGATATGGAATTCCAACATAAGGCATTCCTATAGGGTTGGGTGGATAATTAATGTTTCCTACAGGTACTTGATTTGTTGTATACCATAACCCCAAGAGGTTTTATTGGGTACAGGTTGTGCCCCCAAGGGATGACCTGAACTGGATGGGGGGTTAACCACATTAGTGTGGGTGGGAGGGACATAAACTGTATATTTCTCTATACCAAAGGTTTATCCTTGACTAGGTACAATTTCGGTGCCAGATAACGTAGGTCGTGTCAGGGGTTGCCCCCCGGCACTAGAAGGTAATGATGAAACAAGAATTGAATGTTAAGTCCTAGGTGTGGAAGACCTGGGAGGATTGGGAACAGACATAATATGGGAGGTGGTGGGGTTGGTAGTTTTACTTGGGTTATGTGGAGTCACTGTGCGATCTAGAATCAGTTCAATGGGTCTCATAGAATCAGCAAGTGATCGATATCCCATAGGAACAACTACGGAACGTGATGGTGGTGTGCCCCATATGTCATCTATTTTCTTTTCAATCTCCTGTGAACGGAGAATAGTTTCCTAGTATTGTCTACATTCTTCTTCATCTAGTGAAACTTCTTCAGAAAAGTTTAAACGGGTGCCAAAAGAGGTAATGGCTTGTCCTATAGAGGTATCCCAAAATGGAGCATTGGGACCATAATCTGGACGGGTAGTATCATCAACATGACCTTCTGTGGGAGAATGGAACGAAGTATTACCCCGAGAAGGTTGTTGGACCAAGAGAGGCGAGTGTGAAGGATATGGTCCTCCACTTTCTGTAATGATATTCTCTCCCACTTGGGAGGTGGTAGCAGCTCCTTGGTCAATAGATTTCATTGGATTTTCTCCTGAAACAGGAATAAAATCAGGAGGCAAGCCCTGTGCTCTTTTGGACTGTCTTAGCTCAGCCAGTTTGTACAGCTCCTATCTAGCCTAGGGTCTCAAAAACTAGAAAACACACCAAAAATTTCCCTACTCAATATATAGGCCAAACAAGCAAACTTAAACGACAGTAGGAGTTCAGATAGTCAAGTCTCTCACCAAGATTGTCAAGAAGGTGCCACTCGCGATATACCTCAAGGGAACGTGTGTAGTAATCTCCCCAAATTTTGTTTTCGGTGTATGGATCCAAGAAAGATGGACAAAGGGATTTTCTCAGATGGATAAGGTATCCTAGTGGGGTCTCCCGATATACGCAAGGCACGTGGGAGCTCAAATCAGTAGTAGTGCTATCTAATGCATAACCATTCACAAGGGGCCTTCCAATATACAAATGAGTACATGAAGTACCTTTCTATATACCTCAAGGGTACGTGAAAGGCCATTACATATACCGACGGTACGTGGAAGAACCGCGCGAGTCCCGGGATGTAATGCGGGCGAGTAACGAAAGCTCATACACTTAACGACGCCCGAACACATCTCTAACCTATCACTCAAATTGCTATGTAAATTTTAACCTATAACTACCGTTAATTGTAAAGTGGACGGTTAGGTGAATGCATGTAAATTTGACAGAAAAAGTAAAACCATGCAATATGCATATGCAAATATTTCACTTTACCATTCGTGGTATGCCTACCTACGGCAGGGAAAGAGAATATTTTCTTTTGTTTTAAAACCAAAAATTTCCAAACAACTATCTTGAACAAATCAAAATCAAATACAAGCAACACTTTCCAAACTCATTTTTCTTTTCTAAAATCAATCAAAAGGGGTAGAGTCTCTTTTCCTAAAAGAAAAACAAGAAGCACACTACATGCATATGCACTCTATTTTTTTATTTTTCTTAAAACATAAATAGATCTAACTTAAAACTACAATATTTTTTATTTTGATGAGATAGTACTAATGCAAAAGAGACAAAAGAACACAAAGAACCTGAAAACTTGTGAGGCTAATCAAAGATCCGATGTCTTATGCTCAATAATTATAATGACCTAATCTCAGTCAAAAAAATTTCTTTTTAACAAGCAAAAAGAAGCCCTCTATGGAAACAAAAAATGAAATCAAGATGCTAATCAAATGGTCTTTCTTTCAGTCTTTATTACAAAAATGAAAAGAGAGCTCACTACAACCTAAACTTTTCAAAAAAGAATTCCTTTCACAATCACAACCAACAAGCATGGAAGGAAATGAATAATCAACAAACCTAGTCTAGCTTTTGAATTCTTCAATCAAACCAATCTTTTACCACATAATTTCAAACTATAAGCATTCAGATTCTAACACACAAGCCTCACAGTGCAGGGCTAAAAGCAAACAAACTCAATTTTTTGCAAAAAATGAGAAAAATGTAGTCTTGGAACAAGGCCTACTTGGCACCGCGCTGGAGGGGTCTTGACAGAGCGGTTCTGGATGAGCACCATTTCTGGATAATGGGACTCAGGCGGTGGCACTGCTTATTTCCAACAGTGCATGAGTGGTTCCCTGAATAGATCCAAAACACAAAGGAGAAAGAAATATCAAGTTAGAAATTGATCAGATCAAGGTAAAAATTGATGGATTGATAGTAAAAAGAGAATAAAAAGTTGAAATAATTCATATCTAAATAGATCTGAAAGTTTCAAACCAAAATTCACTGAGTCAGATGGCAGATCTAACTGAAGAGAGTTGGGGATGGAGCCTGGATTTGGACAAGAGTTCAAGAACTAAGGAAGATCAGATCAACTGAGATATGCACTGCTCCCCAACAGAGTCGCTAGATTTGTAATCAGGAATATTGCACCTTCTATGGACAAAAGTTGTTCCTTTGGTCTGAATGGTTTAGATCCAGAACAAATGAGTGAACGACAAAGGATGAAGACCTTCCCTGAATGTCGTAGACACCTGGAATGTTGCTTCGATAGTGAACCTGTGTACCTGCAAACAGACCAAATATGCAAACACACCAAAGCTACTAGAAAATCATCTACTTATCCATGTTAGTGACTAAGGAATCTAACAACATGTACATGTGAAATCAAAACAACAGTAATGTGGGACAGAAATCAGCTTTGCATTAAGAATGTATGGAGAAGCTTCCAACCATTGCCTTAGTGTCGACAAGCACCTCCATGAGACAAACACTTCATCCCCATAAGCTCCAACTTTGCTCTCTATGCTCTCCAATGACTTGGGCTAAGTGGTCAATCCAATAGCATAACAATACCTCTATAGTTCTCCCCCTCAACTATGGACATGAGCTTGTATTTATAAGGTTCAATGGATAGGAATAGTTGAGAGAATTGTGGGTGAGGTGGCTCTAAGATCCTACCATGGGGGATCTCAAGCTCAACTAACCCATAATAATAGGGCTAATGGAGGACACGAGGCTCATGATCTAGAAGCCTCGAGTAACTTCTCTTTTTCCCATTTTACCCAGGGTACCGCTTTTCTTCTCTTATGACAGAGCGGTTTAGATGAGAACCACTTTTAGACCAAAGACCATAGGCAGTGGCACCGCTTCTTGAAAATAGAATACAGGCGGTGTTGAGCAAGGTACCGCTCATTGGCCGCAAGGAAAGTGTGGTGCTAGTTTTTTTCAAGTAGAATTGACAAACAGAGCAAGTTTCCACTCTAAGTGTTGGGATTAAGGGAAAACATGGAAGTTAAGGGTCTTATCACATGATGGTGATAGGATTTAGGTATAACACCATATAGTATGCATCATTCACTAATACATAATATCAAAATTGTGACGGTTTTTCGTTGCTATTCCCACTTTTTATCATCTCACTTGCGACAATAATGATTGCGACGTTTCGTGGCACTTTTTGCGTGGATATATCGACGAAATTTATAATCCATCGATATAGAGATGAAAACTAGCCGCCACGTTTGTTCTATACAGTGGCCTTGGAATTGATTTTTAGAATTGATTTTCTATGTTTCGTCGCTCTATCGACACAGTTTTTGTCCCTATAACGACAAAAATATGGCCAAAAAGTGCTACACAAAATCTAGGTTCCACGAAAAACCATGGAAAATGTTCGACGATTATTTGTCTCTCTATCGACAAATTCTAGAATTTAAACAGAAAATTCTTCCATGCAGTTGTCGCTCTATCGACCAATTTTTTGTCCCTATAAAGATGAAAATATTTCCAAAAATTGTTGGACAAAATTTAGTTTCCACGTAAAACCATGGAACCTATTCGACGAAAGTTGGTCTCTCTATCGATGAATTCTGGAATTTGAACAGAAATTTATTCCATGCAAAAATGTGGAAAACCAAACACTTTCGATGAAATATGCAAGCTGAACAACAATTGTTCCACGAAACTGCGTCTCTATAGAGACGGTATTCCTGGAAAACCACCCCAAGTTTCAACGGTTTTGCAATACCCACGGTGAAAGTTGGTCGATATTGAGACGAAACCTAGAGGTTTCAAAAAAAAAATTAAAAACTATGGAAAGGCACCTTCCTTTCCACGGTTTTGGATCTTCAATAGGTGCTCATGAACAAATACATACTATATTTTAAAAACAAAGAAATGGATAAAATATAACAAAGGAAAGGTGATTTATAGAAAAGAAATATATGGGTAAAGTAAGATGTGGGAAAAAACATATTGAAGTAAACGGAAAAAAAATAAATGGGAAGTTCAAGGGGGAGGTCAAAAAGTGTTAAAAAACTCTAAAAAATAAGGCATAATGATTTAAAAAGTGCCCAAAAGTACCCAAAGAGCCCCTAATCACCCTAATTATTCGCTCAAATTGTTTTCCGATTAGGATGCACAAATTCATAATAATTGGCTAAAATGCATAATTAGAGGCTAAAGTGGCACCTCTTAGAGCAGATTCTATGACAAGGTAGGAGGGTACGTTTATAAAAATAACATCGATAAAATACGTTGTAACAACCACAGGTATCGTATAAACATTAATTAAATGATATTCTAGGAACCACTGAGAACTGATTTATATGATAAGGTAGGGGGGTACATCTATAAAAATACCATCGATAAAAGACGTAGGCACCACTAGGCTCGGATCAACTTATTGTAATCCGAAATAAGGTTAATCCCACAGGGGATTAAAGAGCCCACAAGGGCTTGGAATGATTCCCATAGATATTGGAAGAATCCCGCAGAGGCCTGTAGATACCTACAGAAGCTTAAAGAAGCCCACAAGTCAGAAGTAAAGGCATCCCATGTTCTGAAGATGAAGGGAGCCCGAGCTTTGAAGACTGAGGAAACCTACAGTTGTAAATGAAGCCAAAGAAGGCCAATCCCTCAATTTTTGGAAGAGATGAAAATGAAAAACTGATCCTTCTTATGCAACCACCTCAAGCATGGCCAATATTGGTCAAAGTTAGTACCAAATATGCCTGAAAGAAAGAAAAAAAAGTACCTTGAGCACATGATAGGAAAGAGACATGTTAATCAACCAAAAATTAACAACTTATTTCTATTCTTTTACTATGCGTACAAAAAATTCATCATAGATCACCTTTTGGAATTGATCAGAAGCAGGTTGCAAAGTTGAGCATGCAATTTGTAGTTTAGAAACCATATCAAAATTGCCTTGGAGACACTCGTAAAATATCATCACTTTCTCTAATACATGTGAAGAGGTACTAGTGATAATTCATCATACTAAAAAAAAATATGATGCATTGAATTCGTCTTTATTGAAAAATAAATACATAATAAAAAAATAACTCAACCCCTAGGGAAAAAGAGTAGTTGTTCACCTAGAAAATATGTGTAGGATCTTTGTAGTGCCAACTGGTGGTAAGTTTTTTTGATGTTGCTCATTATTGGAAGAGGTGAATATGAAAATTTTATCCTTCTTATGCAACCACCTCAAGCATGGCCAAAATTGGTCAAGTTAGTATAAAATATGCCCATAAGATAAAAACAGTCCCCTAAGTACATGATGGGAAAGAGACATGTTAGTCAACAAAGAATTGACAACTTATTTCTATTCTATTAGTAGGATTGATCCCATGTAGAAAAAAACTCATCATAAATTACCTTTTGGCACTGAGAAGTAGGTTGCACAGTTGAGCATGCAATTTGTAGTTTAGAAACCATATCATAATTTCCTTGGAGACACTCCTCATGTAATAACATCACTTTATCTGCTACCTTCGAAGATCTAAACATATGACTTTATGGTCCACATATGTGCCATGCAACAACTGAAATTTTATCATCACAGTAATCAGAACGTGTAAAATAGTGCAACCAATAACCAGTGTTAATCATTTAAAGTGCCATTTAGCATATGATTTCTAGATCTGTGTATGTGATAACATAGATATAAAATACTAACTTAATGAAAATTTAGTGCCAAGCTAACCATAATGTTATTATCATTCACTCGATCCTGTATGTAAGCTTTGAAATATAAAATCATCAAGTCCCTTACCATCACCCAGCTCTCAATAGCAATAATTAGTACTAAGAAAATACAAAACAATACTCAGTAAAATAATGTCAGAATTATATCATTGTGCATTCAGAGATGTAAGGTTCTAGATCTCAGTAAAAAATCAGACTTACATTTACCCAGAAAACTAATGCGAATAGGGCGGAAAACTAATCAAATCAATCAGATATATTTATACAAAATACACCACCATCTAAATAGTTTGAAATACTAACTTGTTTTCTGTTTTGAGTGTGCAAATAAGGCAGCTAGGGCATACGAGGTCTGCAATACATATTGCAGACCTATGTTTGATAAAGGAAAGGGCTCAGATTGTGGGAGCAACAAGTCTGCATTTTTAGGGTTTTACACATAAATTCTTTTTTTAGGGCTTTCTTTTTTGATAAAATAAAAGTTACAAAAACACATAAAAATTAAGTCTGAAACCTAAGAGAAACAAAAATAACCTAAGAATAATATTTACAAGTATACAAATTAGAAAATTTAGTTTTGAAAGATAGATGAACAATTAGGGTTTGAAAAATTAAAATTTCTTAACCTAGGGTTTCATCATGCCGAAATTATAGGAAGAAGGGCCGAAAAAGCCTAATTTCTTCAACGTGATTTTTCTTCTATTTTTCTACGTTTCTAAGAAGCATTTGTGTTTTATGTAGAAGGTTGTCTCCTAGTTTGGATGATAGTATAAAAGTAGTTATTTAGGATTGGTTGTATCTCTTGTATCTTAATAGAATGAAATAGAATTTAAGGATAAAGACAAACACATTAAGGATAAAGAACATGTGAAAACTCTTACCTTATCATGGTCCTTTCACCAGATCCATTCTCCCATACAACTTGATAATAGTTGTCCACAAGATGCATTTCCATCACCAAGACCTGCATACATCATCAAAGACAAAAATTTTATATGAGTAAATAATATATAAGCAAATAAACAGTCATTTAAATCCTACTACAAAGTCCTATAGAAATTAATGAACCGTGAAATGTTAAATTTTTTAACATTTTTTTAAGAAATAGACATGCATTTAAAAATTTACAACCATCTTTAATACATAGTAATAAAAGAGTATTTATACCTTATTGATCTCCTCTCTATTTCAAGAACATTTTTATATTCCCCCCCAAACAGGGCCAACCCCATGAAGGGGGAAGCTCATATGGCCCCCCCCCCCCCCCCCCTCACATCGCTCTCAATTCCCCATACCCAATAAATGATGTTGTTTACATAGAAAACATTTGAACATTCATGCATAACTAGGCTAGTCATCAAAACATATAAACATAAAAACATTGAAGTATAATGAGGTAATTCATATAAACATTATTTTAGACTAACAACATCGATATACATACAAATACAAGTCATGAATTTATACATCTACTTTTTCTTTGATTTCTGTTTTTTTGCATTGAAATAAGTGATGATAATTGGGATATTATCATCATCATTTGGTGGATTATCTACAAATCCATGCCCTGCTAGTGTTTTTGTTTCCATGCCCTCATGTATCGTGCTTCTTGTATGTCGTTGACTAGGGCGTGGAGGTAGTTCTGAAGGGGCATGCACTGCAACAACGAAAATGGGCATATTGATATGTTGAAATATTATTGAAATTAATAGTTCATCATTTTGATTAAAATTACAATATTTCTCTTTACCTGTCTATGTAGATGTGACAGCCGGTGTGTTAATTGTTTCTCCACTTGCTAATTCCTCTTGCGGTTCACCCTCCTGATCTTCACGGTCTTTGATCGAAAGAAGAAAATTTAAAAGTATATGTCAAGAAATAAATATCTATAATCACAGCAGATATTTCTATTTCCAAAGCACACATACCAGAATGGCCACTCTACTCCCCACTATCATGGGACATGCACACTCCAACATCAGCTAGTACGTGCGGAGTACAGCTAGATTTAGTGTTGCGGTTGCACTGTTGCTTAAAAGAAAACATAAATATTTAGTTATGAGTGATATAATAAAAACTGAATAGACTTTAATAGTATACTGCAATGATGTCCTTATTCATTTTATTTACCTGCATCTACGTCATTGGAGAGATTGGAGTCTGCCCCAAGCTTTTCTGATATTCAATGACACTTTTAAAACCATACTTGAAACCAAGCTTTAGGTCTTCCTCGGTGGCGGCATATTGGAACGTATTTCCCTGCAATGCATAACACATATAAAATTCTCTATCAAAAACATATATTTGTTCGCTACTTTGAAATAAATATTCCCCACAGTTAATCATTTAATTCTTACGATTCGGGCTCTTAGTTTTCTATAGCCACCCTGGCCCAGTCTATGTTTACCGTACTTTTCCACACTAGCCTTGGTTGCTTTGGAGGTGTCTGGTAGCCTATATATGAAAATTTTGAAAAATGTTAGATATCAGAATTCTTGCTTAAAACAAAAAAGAAAAAAATAAATGAGCATATTTCACTAAAAAGATGATATGTGTTGTACCTTGCTTTTCCAGGCCGTGGTTGTTTTCCTTGTCTTTTTAGCAAGTTCTCCTTTTCATCCTCTATGAGTGCCTTCCACTCTTTCTCCAGAACCATGGGAGGGCACTCATGCTTGAGTTCAAGTTGCAATTTATCCCTATATTGGGCCCTGGTATATTTTAAATTCTCGTCGTCTAACTTTGCAACCACTTTCTTGTTGAATGTATTGTTGAACACGTTTACCATGTGGTCTATCAATACATCTCTCTTTGCGCTATCCTGGCTATTCCAACGTGTGCAAATGGTGGTGCCAAACAGCTCCAATGCTTTGTCATTCAAATTCCTGTAGAAAATAGTGTTTCCTGCAGAAACGTGTAATCCATTAATTTATAATAATTTCAGCATATGTCCATTTCAATTTCATGATTAAAATGAATAAATTAATTGATAAATACCCACAATATTTTGAATCTTGATCGGAACATAAGCTTCATCCACCAGAAAGGTTAGATCTAGTGATCTGGTGCTTTTGACTCGTGCTGCTCCAGGAAAAGTTTGTTGGTCATCTACAGTAGGTTCATCTCCATAGTCATGTGGGGTCCTAGGCTCTGTCTCATCATGCTCTGGCATGTCATGTTGATCAAAATCGGTGCCCTCATCAATGGATTCGAGGCCAATCAGAGGAGTGTCAAAAATCCTCATTGGTACATTTCTTTGTAAGTGTTGTTGCTGCATTGGTGTGTGACGGCTACCTATACCTGTATTGACAATTTCTCTAGTCACAGGTTGTAAAAAATCCTACAAATGAAAAAAATTTACTTTATCAGATCAGTTGGAAAAATAGAAAACATAATATCAGATATGAAATCATGTCATAGCTTAAAAAATATGTGAAGATGCCACTTACCCCATTAGATTTTATTTATTCTTTCAGCTCTTCAATCCTTGCCTTGATCTCCTATGTCATGGGCCTTATGCAAGCCAAGGAGATCATCTCTATGTTTTCCCTTTTCAGGGCCTTATTTATAGTATCCATAGGGTCTATGGAATAGTAAATTTCATCCTCAAGCCCCTCATCACCCAGATGAAGTGCACTGTACTAAATTCATCAAACAATAAAATTAAGAAAAATATTTTTAACATCATTCAAACATTGTTGTTGTAATTAAATTTAGTTACTATTAAGAACTAACACTTACCTGATGTGGTGTTGTGGCCGGTGACTTCCCAGAGTCACCCCCAACTGATCTACTTCTAGTGGGTGATTGTCCACAATCACCCTGGACCGTGGAAGCAGCATGTGCCTTTCCACGGTCCCCACCCCGACACGATAAATCAATCAATAATTCACCATAAGAACTGAAAAATGCGAATGTCAACAGTGGAAATCGAATGCTAACAAAAAAAATTGAAACATTTAGTTTTTATATTAACACTTACCTAACGGGCACAGAGCGTGACCTTCCACGGTCACCCTGGACCATGGAAGCAGTAGGTTCCTTTCCACCAGCGCCACCCTGACACAATAAATCAATAAATAAATGTTATTAAAATAATTGTAACATAATAAAAAATTAGATATTGCAATAATATTTATTTTTACCTCAGAAGTAGAGGACACGCGTTATGTTCCATGACGAACATGGGCATGAGATCCCTGCCACAGTGTAATAAGCATGTTGTCACATGGAAATATTTTGTTGTTGGAGTTTCTAGTTATTGTAGTCATATTTAGTTACTATATTTAGTTGAGTCAATAATTGTAACATCAACAAAAATGAGATATTGCAATAATATTTACTTTTACCTCCAATGGTGAAGATACATATTTTGCTCCATGGCGATGAGCAGACCCCTACCACAGTGTAATAAGCATGTTATCATATGGAAATATTCACAATAAGCACAAAAAAGCGAATGGTAATAGTGGAAATTGAATGCTAACATAAAAAATATCAACATTTAGTTATTATATTTAACACTTACCTGAAGGGGCACAGAGTGTGACCTTCCACGGTCACCCTAGACCATAGAATTAGAGGACACGTGTTTTGTTGCATGATGACCATGGGCAGGTCCCTGCCATAGTGGAATAAGCATGTTGTCACATGGAAATATTCTGGGTTTGGAGTTTCTAGTTATTGTAGTCATATTTAGTTACTATATTTAGTTGAGTCAATAATTGTAACATAAACAAAAATGAGATACTGCAATAATATTTACTTTTACCTCCGGAGGAGGAGATACATGTTCTGCTCCATGGGGATGAGCAGACCCCCACCAAAATGCAATAAGCATGTTATCATATGGAAATATTCACAATAAGCACGACAAAAGTGAATGGTAACAATGAAAATCGAATGTTAACTGAAAAAAAAATTAAAACATTTTGTTATTGACGTCATATTTATTTAATATACTTAACATTTACCTCATGAGGCATAGATTGTGACCTTCCATGGTCACCCTGGACTATGGAAGCAGCATGTGGCTTTCTACTGCTGCAACCCTGACAAAATAAATCAATCAATAAAAGTTGAGTCAATAATTGTAACATAAAAAAAAATTGAGATAAGCATAACAGTGTAATAAGCATGTTATCACATGGAAATATTCATAATATGCACGAAAAAAGTGAATGTCAATGGTGGAAATGGAACGTTAAAAAAAAAATCGAAACATTTAGTTATTGTAGTCATGTTTAGTTACTATATTTAGCATTTACCCGATGAGGCATAGCATGTGACCTTCCACGGTTACCCTGGACCATGGAAGCCACATCTATTCGATTTAAGTTGTAATCAATCAACAACTCTTCACCTGGAAGTATTGTTTTGTTGCACATACAAATATACGATGTTCTTCACGTCCCTCAAATTCCCAATTCGGTTTCTTATTTGTTGTCACTGGTCATGTACTATTTACAAAGCCAACAATGTTTCTGGATGCTTTTGGTCTCCCATCAATATACATAGTCACCCCTTTGTCTTTATTGTGTTATGCTAGTTGTATATAATTTGTGACAACTTCGTATCTCCTCATGCTTCAAGTATATTGGACCAAGATAAACCAGTTATTGTATCTATATAATGGTCCGACATACACCATCAATTCAGTTACAACTCCATAGCCAACCTTTATGCCATCCATGGAAAATAGCCCCAATCCATGTAAGGACAAAGGAGCAATGCGATACATCCTCCCATTGATGAAGAAATCTATGTCTACATGAGGTAGCTTATTAGGTACCCACCATTGCACTAGATGTATATACCTCAAGGGAAACTCAATGTCACCTATGCTCTCAGCATCATAATTACATGACCCTTCGTTGGCAATAACACATTCCATGCGTCTACGAAATCTTTTCCTTACCCTTTCAGACTTAGTTGATATAGAACCAGTAGATCTAGTACAACATGTATCACTTTCAACCTCTCCTAGTATATCTTCACCATCACTCGAGGAAGATAGATCTCATAGATACCTATTTGGTGGTACCTACACTCGATAAAACAAGAATATAAGCTACCAAGCAGATATAATTTAGCGTGCAAATATATTTACTTGTAATGTTTTAATATCAAAAGTTTTTTCTTCCCAAAAACTTTACCAAAAGCTATTTTTCTATCAAAGGTGTAATTTCTTTTAGAGTTATTTATATTTGAATTATTTTTAAGTATAAGACACGATTTTATTTGGTTTGGAATTTGTTCACAACAGGGATATAGAAGTGTGTTTCTTGGGCCACTTGACTAGTTAATGCATGCAATGAGGTATGGGGTTCCCCCTCATATAGATCATGTTGTGGATTCAATTTGGAGTGGGAGGTGTTCATATAGCTTCATTCATGGATTTCCCACTGAAACTCAATGACTTTAGTCTAACACTCCCTCTTACACAGTGGTTTGATATGCAAGTTTCCTCGTGCAAGGTACTCCTTCTCTAACTATGTGCCTGATTTTTTTAAATAGGATAACATTATGAAATGTGACCAAATTTAGACCAATTATAGGTAGTCTTGAGAATTGGTGACATTTGCTGAACTAATGATTGTGGACAGACATATCCTAGAGATGTTCATTAATGACAAAATAACTTTTGATGGGCATAGGCATGTATGATAAAGTTGGAAAAAAACTAAGTGGTAAAATTTTTTCCTAAAGCAGTAGTTTTATGAAAATGCCCACCATAATTCATAAGAAGGAGAAAATTCCCACCATGGCCTGTCATACCATAGTTGGTTGAAGTATCTATCCAACCAAGGCACCATTTCTCAGAACAACTCTTTGAGGAAGAAGATACAGGCCTCCCAAAACAAGCTCTTTTTGTTCAAATTAGACAAGTTCCTCTAGGAGAACACTTGCCATAATTTGTGGGTTGAAAGAAATCCCTGCACCATATGGGCATCCTTTAGGTGGTTGTGTTTTCTACATGACCATTTTCTTACTTTGACCTGAAATTACATGAGGAAGAAATTATGGATATGCCAAAACAGGGTCTTAAGCAGCTTTTACATCATACTTCAGTAAAATGTCTGCCGTGGAGAGAGAATGTAGTTCCAGAGGATGAATTGGTCTTAATGGATTCATCTGGTTTTCCTCCATCCATTGGATGTCTTACACTCCAAGTTTAATGAAAATTCGAAATCACCTTTGAGACACAGGGTTTAAATAAATTGACTAAGTGTCAAATCACAAGGTTGAAGAGTCATTTGGAAATGCCCACCAAATCATGCCTGAGTGATGATAAATTCATTAGAAGGTATAGGCATGTTCTTTAATGAACTGGCTATCCATCCATGTTCTTAGTTTTTCTTATGGTGACCACATGAGAAAAATATCAGTCTGCCAAAAGAGGTAAAAACATTAGCTTGCATATCCAAAAATATGAAAAATTGACTGAGTGTTGAAAACAGGAGGTTGAGAGCCCACTTGGAAATGCATGCCAGAGTCATCTCTTTAACTGATAAATTCATCAGATGTTATGGGTCCATTCTTTGATGATATAGGAATCCACTCATGATATCAGTTTCCCTCTGGGTGTTCACACGTGTGAGATAGGATTCTTCCAAAATGCCTCCTGGCACAGTAATGACTGGGGCCTAACAAAATTCACTAAGTGTTGAATTAAGTAGTTTGAAAGACCATTTTAAAGTGACTGCCAGAGACTGTGTGTTTGTCAGTAAGGTTTTAAGGTGACATGGTCTTGTTCCTAGTTGAGTTCGATACCTAGCCATACCCCCAGTTTGTTTAAAGATGGTCAAGATGTGAAAAATATAAGTCTGCCAAAAGTTAGAAAAGTATGCATGTACAGTCTTGGTGAAATAAAAGAGTAAGCTACATGAAATTAATAAACAAAAATTTATAAAGGGAATTCTTCATATGTTGAGAAGGATTTTAGGATAGTATTTTGGAATATATGATGTGATCGAAATTACACAGCATATATTTAAGGAATAAATTCTCAAAGAGGGTTTAATGAAGACACACACGTGATACAATATTATTGATAACCTTCAGACTCTTTGAGATATGCCAAACAGAGGCGACCACACTAACTACCATGGTATATTCCAAAGAGAGGCAAAAAGATATAAGTGTCGTTGAAAAATAATACTTGTATCAAATGTCTCTTTAAAGAAAGAGGTATGAGGGTCAATTTACTGGAGTCAATTCAAATTATAGCCCACGAGTCCCCGGGAACTATACATTGTTCCAAAATCCAAACCACTAAATGGGCAAATCTTGCAAAGTGTGTTGTAATTCAGGTAAATAAAAATAAAATAAAGTGTTTCTTTAATGAATAAATAGGTCATAGGTTGAATTGTACGCACTCATTATAATTGCAGCTCCTTTGGCACTCTACAAAATGTTTTAGACCCATAATAGAAAAAAAATCACAAAATCTTTAAAAGTGTGCCATAATCCATGTAAAAATGACAATCAAAGCAAAATTAAATGCGTCTTTAAAGGAGAAAGAGTTCTCACGTTCAAGTTTCGACAGAATCAGTTCAAATTATAGCTCATAGAGGACTCTGTTCTAGACCATTAAATAGAATAAGATTACACAAGCTTGCACTCTATATAATGTTTCAGACATATAATAGAATAAAATAACAAAATCTTGTAATTTGTGCCATAATAGAAATAAAACTAATTATTAAAGCAAAATTAAATGCTTGGAAGAAACACGTCTCAGGTTCAAAGTTTCGACAGAATCGGTTGAACCAGTTTAGATTATAGCTCCTACAGGGCTCTGCACACTGTTCTGAACCATTAAATAGAATAAAATTACAAAAGCTTTCAAATTGTGCCATAATTCAGAAAATTATACAAGAGCATGACTAGGTTGCAGTGCTCAACCCATATGTATTTTCCCCGAATTTAAGGAGGAGTTTCATATGCTCCAATAATAGAAAACCCTTACTAGATCCACCGATAATAGAAGTGATGGTAGCACAGCAAACAAATTATAATTTCAGTATGAATGTACCGAATCCGTATTGGTTTAGAAATTTGATGTATTTTTCCCAAATTCCTACGCTGCTAGGGTTAATGGGATTAAAGAATTCATTGGGCCCTTTGTTATCCTTTGGATTGCGATCGAATTTCCTCCCCTAGGAACGTCAGTATCCTCTGGACTGCGGCCGGATTGTTTTGTTATCCTCTAGACTCTAGCCGAATCGCCTCCACTGGGAATGTCGGTATCCTCTAGACTGGTATCCCTTGCTCCTCAATTTACCACTATTCTTCTCATCAAACTACCAGTGCTCTAGATGCTGCTAATGAACTAGTGCACGGGAGTGAACTTGTTTGTTGTTGTTTTGCTAATGAGCTAGTGCGCGGGTGTTTTTGAATTCCATGTTTTTTTTATTTATTTGCATATTTTATATTTTGTGTTTTGTTTTGTTTTTTTATTTTGCATATTTACCTTTTGTTTAGTTTATTTTGGGTTTTTTTTATTTGCATATTTTATATTTTGTTGCATTTTAAATTAATTATAGTTAAACAACTCTATGTTTTTAATTTACTGTAGTTTAATTTAATTTAATTTAATTTAACTAGGATTTTGTCATAAATTTTATTGGTTGCATTGCTTATAGTGATATCCTATACATAAGTCCCGTCAAGGAAAAACACGATTATGATGACAATGATCATGATGGTGATGATCATGATGATGATGAATATGATGAAGATGATGGTGATGATGACAACAATGAAGATGATCATCATCATCATTGTTATCACCATCGTCTAATTCGTTGTCTTCATCAATATCATCATCATCATCTTCATAATCATCATCATCGTCGTCGCCATCATCGTCATCATGATCTTCTTCATCATCGTCATCTTCCTTATCATCATCATCATAATCATTATCTTCATCATCAACATCTTCATTATCACTGTCATCATCTTGATCATCATTATTGTATTCGTCGTCGTCATCATTGGCATCTTCATCTCCATCATCATATTCATCATCAACATCATCGTCATCCAATTCATCATCATCTCCATTATCATTATCATCATCTTCATCATCACCATCATCATCATTTTCATTATCATCTTCATCATCAGCATCATCATCATCTTCATCGTCGCAATTTTAGGGGGAGCTCAGTGAATGAAGACGTATACATGATAGGGGGGGCAGCCAGTTGAGTGAAAAAATAAGGATTGCTCCTGACACCCATTCCAAGGACTAATCTAACAATTCAATATGATCCGAGGAAGTATTAAAAAAAATACAACTTATTGGACCCTGTGAAGCCTCCTGGTCTTAGATTTGTGCACATGAAGAATCAATACTTATGGACCTAGTCCGGTGTCTCAAAAGAGGAAGATCCAAACTGAGCAGTTTGGTAGTTCCATAAAGTGCATCCTTTATAGGAGTGAATAATCACTCATAACCATTCTATTATAGTTTTGGTGAAGCTCAGAACAATTTAGTGAAGACCAAGGTAAATATCTTGTCATCACATATTCATCATCATCTTCATCTTCATCAGCATATTCATCATCATCACCATCACCATCATCATCATCTTCAAATTCATCATCATCATCATCATCTCATCCCCATCCTAATCATCATCATCCTCATCCTATTCATCATCATCATCATCCTTGTCATCCTCATCCTCCTCATCATCGTCCTCATCCTCGCCCTCATCATCATCATCATCATTGTTGTCGTCGTCATCACCCCCACCATCATTGATCATCATCATCATCTTCATCAGCATCATCATCATCATCATCATTGTCATCGTCATGTCCCTCTTCCTAATCAACATCTTCATCATCATCATCTTCATCAGCATCATCATCATCGTCATCATCATCATCCGCATCTCCCTCTTCCTAATCAACATCTTCATCATCGTCGTCATCATAATTTTAATCATCATCTTCATCTTCTTCATCACCACCACCACCATCATCATCATCTTCATCATCATCATCATCAACAACATCTTCATCATCATCATCATCATCATCATCATCATCATCATCCTCGTCATCCTCATCCTCATCCTCATCATGTTATCAGGAATATATCACCTTCTACGGATAGAAGTTGTTCCTTTGGTCTGAATGGTTCAGATCCAGAACAAATGAGTGAATAACTTGGTTGAAGACCTTCCCTGAATGTTATAGACTCCTGGAATGTAACTTTGATGAAAGACCTGTAAACCTGTAAGACATATCAAACATACAAAGACATCAAAGCTACCAGAAAATCATCTACACATCCATATTAGTGACTAAGGAATCCAATAACATATATGTGAGATNATGGAAATCAACTTTTCATTAGAAAATAAATGAAAAAGATTACAACCATGTGCCTTAGTGTCGAGACACTCCTTCACAAGACTAGCACCTTGTCCCCGATAGCTCCAACTTGCTCCACAATTGCTCTCTGATGGATTAGGCCAAGGTATCAATTCAACAACATAACCTTACTATTCTTCTCTCTCCCCCAACCATGGATTATGAGCTTGTATTTATAGGGCTCAAATGGATATAATGGTTGAGAGATTGGTGGGTGAGGTGGCCACAAGATCCTACAAAGGGGGATCTCGACCTTAACGAATCCAGGTGAGTAGGGATAAGGTTAGACACAAGGCTCTTGTTCTAGAATCCTCAAGAAAACTCCTTTTTTTCACATTTTACCAAAGACACCACTTATACCCCTTTATGAAAGAGTGGTGATGGGTAGGAACCGCACCAACAACATAGGTTAAAGGCGGTGGCACCACCCGGTACTCACACAAGTAGGGTGGTGTTGAACAGAGTATCGCTTATCTGCTTGAGGGTAGAAGTGGTGCTGCAAATGTATATGTTAGAATCAACATTTGGAGCAGGATTCACTTCAAGTTTGGGATTTGAGGGAAAATTTCTGTGTTAGGGATACTATCACATGTCGGTGACATATTTTGAGTGTAACATAATGCCCCCCAAAGCATGAGGCTAGAGGGATATGATAGGAGAGAGATTTGACAAAGCAAGTTATCACTTCAAGGTAAGAGCCAGCTTGATCGAAGTGTGTCATCAAACAGGAATCTGCAATACATCAATACTTTGACTTATGAATAGATATAATCTCATCATGGCTGTAGACCAATACAAAACAAATCCATGAGAGGACTAGACAACCATGGCTACTATAATACAACGTAGATCCATGTGATAGAGGACTCAAACTTGGACATAGCTACCAGATATACATTATAGATCTATGTCATAAAAATGCAAATTTGAGCATAGCCACGACCATACAAATGTGGATCCATGCTGGTACTTCATACAATATACTCCATTGCAACCTGGGGAGAAAGCTATGAGCGCTTAACAAATACCCAGGGTCTTCATCTCATTTTCCACAAAGTATGATTCTATCCATCTGATTACAATGATCTGAAGTCGAACATGGTAGAAACCACTTGATTACTGGTCAATGATGTGAACCGTTAACAAGTGTGAGGGAAATCACCATTGATGTCAATGATTCCCAAGGTACCTTAGTACAATCTACTGAGTGTGAATAGATGTCTTGGTGTCGAACACCCAGCAGAGTCTTTCGATCCAAGGCCAATGATGTGAACCTTTTTCAATAGTGAGAGAATTTGTCATTGAGGCATACAGATCTCAAGGTACTAAATTTTTTTCCTAAGACTATTTCCTAGATGACGAGTTGATGTCGACAGGAATAGTCTCGTCGAAGGAGGGCCATGATGAATCCCACATCGACGACACGAAACTTGGAACAAATTTTTGGAATATCGTAGATAATATAACCATAGTACTGACTCAAAGTACTGACACAAAGGTTTTTTTAACTGCAAAGGTCAACTTCTTTCTTCCTTTGAACATTGGGCGTCACGACGAAAGACTTGGAAGCATGACTAGACCATACAGACACACAATGCAACAATGGACAATGCATTCTTTTGAAAGACTCAAAGGAGTGACATGACTCATGAAATTGGATCGACTTGTTGGTCAGCTGAATACCCAATCAACTGAATGATATGCAGACAAGTTCCATGTTCAAAGGTGACAAACAACTTCCATTGGATTTGCAAAATCATTCCCTTCCCTTAATTCCCCCATCATGATTGATGAGTGCCTCTTTTCATTTTTACGAGTTCAAAGAGGGTAAAAAACACTAATTTAAGCTTATCCGAAGACAAGTCCATTCCCGTACATTTCATGAACCTGGGAAAGGGGGGGTTCGATCCCAAAAAAGGGTCTCTCATTGTTTAGTTTAACGAGTCCAATTAAAGAAAACTCGACATCGTTCATATTTAGAGAGTCTAAACGAAGACAAAAGAAAACTCCAAAGGGTCCTTTTTTGTAAAATAGTCTATCCAAACCGAAAAAGAGATAACCTACTGTCAGAGAGACAACTCTTCAAATACTTTTATGAGTATGAAGAAGACAAGTACTCGACAATCTTTTCATATTTAGAGAGTCCAAAAAGAGTTTAAAGGAGACTCCATTAGGTCTCTTTTTAAACGATGAACAATTTTACGAGCCTAAAAAGAATCAGAAAAAGACTTGAAACTTTGATACTGAGTTATGAGAGCATGACCAAAGTGTCAAAACAAACGCTCGGGGACTTTTTCCATTTTAAGGAAGTACGAAAAATTCAAAAAAAAACTCCCCATAGACTTTTACTGTTTTCATTTCTACCCCTGCAAAACTCAATAGCAATGTTAATTTCTCAAAAAAATGACTTTTAATGAGTCATACAGATGGATTTAATAATGATAATGATTTAAAATATCAAAATGACATTAAAAAACCCTAAAATAGCTTTATAAAAGTCATTTCAAAAAGTAAAAATCAAAACATTTCACTATTTACCACTAGTCAAGAGAATTTTGGAGCAACTTTGAACCAGATCTTCAGCTGTTGATTCCAGGACATCCGACCGTCTGATTTGAGCACCGTCAGAGCTTGGTAAAAAACAAAAACCTACTCTTTCACTTTTGAGTATTTATTTTTGCTTTTAGGAGGTCTTTTGGGATTTTTAGGCAGGCCCTAATATTAAAATGTGATCACCACTCCTACCCCTTATGGGACAGGTAGTGCATCGTGAGAACCACGCTTCTAATACTGCGCTCATGTGGTGCCACCGCTCTGTGCAAATAGGGCTTAGGCGGTGCCGGCTGTGAGCTTAGAAAAATGCATGGATATGCAAAAACACAAGCTTTTAATTTATTTTGATGATTGGATATGTTTTTAACTAGTCCATCAATGGTTTTTGGCAGGTTTTCAGCGATCGAAAATGGTGATATGGAAGGAACGAAAGCATGATGATGATGATGCTCGTGATGAAAGAGATGTGGGATGTATAGCCGCATTAAGTAACTGTAGCCTCCTCAAGTTCTTCCTCACACCTAGTATGGTGTCTGATGAGAGATTGTTAGAGTATATACTCCATATGTGGAATCCATACCAACAATAATTCGAGGTGGGGGCACATGTGTTGACCATTGAGGTAGAATATATCTACTTCTTGACTGAATTGTTGAGACGAGGAGCCCTGATTTCATTCATTGGTTCCTATGGAGGGGACGTGACTACTCAAGAGTGAATTGATCGCCACTCCCTTCTTGGTACTATAAATTCAGGGAAGAAGATTCCCATCAAGGCAGTAGTGGATCTCCCTCTCCGCACTCTTATTTTTACCATGTAGAGGCTGGCTGGGAGCCAAGGGGCTCATCAAGACTCTAGTGCACATATGCTATATGCGATAGAGGCTATGGCACCTACAGTTTTCAACTCGGCGGAGGCATTTCTACCAGTCTTTAAATACCAGCTGACCAAGTGTTGGTAGGGAGAACTAAAATTGTTTGGCTATGGTTCTATCTTAGCCTGTTTATTTTTTGAGCAGGTTCCTCAAATGAGACCTCAAGTGGTTTTTATTGAACTGAGGGTTAGAGACCCTCATATGTTAACGTGGGTCAGGATCATGGCCCGTACCGGAGCAGGAAGAGGGAAGGTGAAGTTCAAGGCTCCATTCTTCCGATGGCTTAGTGACCAAATCCTTATGATTGAGGACTATGCTTATGCAGGCACTGATTTCAGGAGAGAACCTGACCTACCACTTCCACCTAGAGGACAATGGGGAGATATGGGTAAGAAACAAAACCCTAAGATAGCTATTTGTGTTTTTTCTATTTTAATGTTTCTTATTTTTTATGTGGAGTAACGAGACCTGAAATTTTCATGCAGATGCAAGAGTTGCACAACCTGGGGGATCATCCCCACTGGACAGACGAGCAGGAGCTTGATTTGATCAATGAGGTGATGACCCTATGAGATATCTAGAGGAGAACCTAGAAAGGCTGACATTGGACATACCAAATGCATCCATTGATGATCTCCCGATGCGCTATCAGAGGCACACAGCAGGGGTGCCAGGCCGCTTCAGTCGTCTACTACGTAGAGTAGTGCGGGTCGTTATGTGCTACCATGAGCATAATTAGCTCCTACATGATGTATCACTAAAAGCTACCATAGCTTCATATTTTTGTATGATTTTTGCTTCCCGAAAGCCAGAGTGCTTTAGATGAGGTCTCGTGTCCCTTTTTTGTAAAAACACTTATATATATATATATACATACTTTTTCTTCCGATGTTTATGATCCAAATGGGGAAATGTATTTACATGAGTTTTTATATGTCCAAAATGCTTATTTACAATGTTATGAACCATGTTTAACTTTCATGCTATGAATGAGCAATATACCAGTCTAGGATATAATTTGCCAGTGCATCAGCAAGTGCATTGTCTGCCCTAGGGATATGCCTGTAAGTAATGACTGCAAATGACCTTTCTAATAAATGTACCCTCTTATAGAGACGGATTAGTATAGGGTTTCAGATGGTGTAAACCTAGTTTAAATGACAAACCACCAATTGTGAGTCCATGAATACTACCAAGTCATGAATGTCCCGGGATGTATCCTCAGTCAAGAGACCTATGACTGCTTCATAATTGGCAATATAGTTGGTAGCAGGACCAATACAAACTACTCCTAAACTCACTAGATCATTTGCAAGGGAATACAAAACCCAAGCAGCTAAGGAAAGGTTCAGGGTCTGGCAGCAAGCACCATCGACAAAGCCATAAAAAGCCATCTTATTTGCATAACCAAAACATGGTATAAACAGTCTAGACATTAAACTCAAAACCATATTGAAAGTACCAAAACACACTGAAAAAGTCAAATAATGTACATATATATAAGGTACCATACATGAATGATCTAGGCATAGTACCTCTTCAGGTTAACCCATTGTGAGGTTGCCCGAAGGGGATTCCATCATAATTCACGAGCTCGTAGTCTCCTTTTTATAAAACCTTGGAAACGATAAAAGGACCATACAACATCGATTCAAACTTCCCTTTTCCTAGCTTATCATGTCTCTAATCATAAGTTAGGACTAGGTCACCTTCATTAAACACGCGAGGTTCGACATATTTATCGTATTGCGCCTTGACATGTTTCTTGTGTGCCTCATTAACTAAGGAAGCATCTCGTCTAGTTTCGTAAAGGTTGTTTAACTATAAAAACCTTTCTTCCTCGGTAGAAGTATTAGGGAGAAGTTCAACGGCAAGTTTCAAAATCTGACACTGAATAGGTAGGACAGCTTCTAGTCCGTATACAAATTGAAAAGGTGTAAAACCAGTTGTTGTTTTCACTGAAGTTCTGTAAGCGCAAAGAGCTGAGAAGAGAGTCTAGTGCCAGTTGGATTTGTGATCTCCAACCATCCGATGTAGCATAGTTTTTAAAACTTTGTTAATGGCCTCAACTTGACCATTAGCTTGTAGATAACAGGGGGTTTAGTTTTCATGGCGAAAACACAACTTAGCACTTAACTCTACCATCATTTGATTCCAGAAATGTGATCCGTGATCCGTGACAATAGAATGAGGAACTCCAAACCTAGCTATTACATGGTTAAAAATAAACATGGCGACAGTCTTACCATCCTCTACATATGTAGGCATAGCCTCAGCCCACTTAGTGAAATAATCCACGGCTACTATGATGTAACCATGCCCCCCAACTGAGGTAGGCTTACAATGCATGAAATCCATCCCCCATTTGGCGAAAGGACCAATGGCAATGATGGGGTGTAACGAAGCAGGGTGGGTGTGCTTTTTCGGGTAAAAGTGTTAACAGGGTGGGAATTTCTTAATAGCATCATGACAATATTTAAAAAGAGAAGGCCAGAAATAGCCAGCGCATAATATTTTCTAAGCTGTAGCCATCCCAGAAATATGGCCACCACATGCTCCTAAATGGCAGCCATTAAGAACTTGTTCAGGCTCGTCATGGGTGAGGCATCGTCGGAGAATGGTATCTATACCATGTCTATTAAAGGTATCATTGAGGATAAGATAATACTTTGCATGGTGACGAATATGGTGACGATCCTCACGAGATATAGTAGGATAAAAATGTTGTTTCTGGAGATAAATGATTAAATATCCATACCACGGGTTAGTTGTGTTTATTAGGAACATAAATTCATCCGAGAATGAATCACTGGGCTCAGAATCCGTTAAAGCACAGGGAAGATCACACATCAGCTCGACAAAAACTAATGACTTCTTTGAAGTAGCCTTGGAAAACTCGAGATCGAACTCCTGTAGGATAACAATCCATCGGGAGTATTTTCCCCCTACCAACTGACATGTCAAAATGTAGTACATAGGGTTTTGGTATACAAGTACAGTAGTGGTGCGAAGCAAGATGTAGTGATGAAAGTTTTGGACAGCAATGACCGTAGCCAATGCTAGCTTCTCCACATGTGAGTATCGAGTTTCAGAATCTATCAGATTCTTACTGGCGTAATAAATCACGTGTTCTAGGCCATTCTAGTCCTCTTGAGCTAAAACCATTCCGATAGTAGTAGTAGAGGTAGAAACATACAAGAGAAAATCCTTCGAGTAATCCGGGGGGTGTATGACAGGTGAATGAGTCAGAGCATGTTTGATATTATCGAAGTCGCGCTAGGCCTGGTCATCCCTAAAGAATGGAGTGTCTTTCTTAAGGAGACGCATATAACCATGCGTTTTTTCAGCGAAGTTACAAACAAAACATCGAAGAAATTTTTCCTTCCCTTGCAAACTTTGGAGTTCAAGTAGGTTGGTTGGGGTAGGTAAAGCGAGTATTGCAACAATATTTAAGGGATCAATCCGAATACCATCCTTGGAAACTACGAAGCCTAAGAGACATCCCGTCTCAACGCAAAAAACACATTTGTGTGGGTTCAGCCGTATCTTGTAATGGTGACACCTCAGGAAAATGTCTCTAAGATGCTGAGGATGGTCTTCCCGTAGCTGGGAGTGCGTAGGAAGATCATCGAGGTAAGGCTCCACAATATTCTTAATGTCGTGAAATGCATAGGACATGGCACACTGGAATGTGGCCCCAGCATTCTTAAGGCCAAAAGGTAACTTCTTGTAGGAAAAGGTTCCCCACGGGCATATAAATGCTATCTTATTTTGATCGGCGAGAAATATCTCAATCTGATTGTAGATGGAAAAGCCATCCATAAATGAGAAGATGACACTCCCAGCACAGTTATCGATAATCTGATCGATGTATGAAGTTGGAAATTTGTCCTTGGGACAAGATTTATTCAAATCTCGAAAATCAATACAGACTCAAATAGTTCCCTGCTTTTTTTTCACAGGAACAGTATTTGATACCCATTCTATCACAAGTACAGGATAGATAAATCCTGCCTTCAGAAGTTTTTCAACTCCAACTTTGATAGCCACAACCTTTCACAGATGGACTTGTCTCATTTTCTGCCTAACTGATCGGGCCGTAGGATAGGTTTTGATCTCATGGACTACAATGGATGAATCTATCCCAGGCATTTCTTCATAGGACCAGGAAAAAATATCTCAGAATTCTTTAAAAAGTGCTTTATACTCTTTAGTTTCAGCTATTGAACAGTTCTTCCCTATGTGAACATGTTCAATAGTTCCAGACTTGACTGATATGTCCATTGGAACCGTTTTGGTAATGTTGCATAAATTGCCTTCATATTCAAAATATTGCAACAAGACAGGTGTTTGCGGATCGTCGACAATATCAGTACCCAAGAGAGATACAAAATCATTATCTGTCAAACTAGTATTAGGGAGGAATGAAGATCTATGATGGTGATCCTCCCATATGGATGTACTTGTATTCATAATCTCTATAATAGACTCGTCGATGGAAAAGTCTGCTAGAGATAATCTAGAATAGGAAGTGAAGGTTCTAACCAGTCGGGCAGGTGGTAAGGATATGAGGCCATCAGATGAATATCATCTGTAGGAATATCGAAAATAGAATGGATGGCATCATAAAATTATTCATGCGGGTTGAGGGAGGATGTCTCAACAAATTGTTTACCCTTAGGATCATAATTAAATGAAGAGATCTTATTGACTGTTGCCATGTCTGTGCTAGAAGGGATTGACGAAAACATGCCCATGAGGGTGAATTCTTTCAACATCCCTACCCCAATTGACTGGTAAGGAGGAGGGGACTAACCTAGCAAAGGGATATTATTCACCGTAGGAGTCGTAACATTCGGCATACAGAAATCAAGTTTATAGATGGTTACAACTTTTCCCAAATGCGGAAACTGGAGGGTTCTAAATACCATCGAAGCGACACCGGTCATAGTGTAAAACCAGTTTCTTCCTAGGAGAATATTGTAGTCTAATGGGGAATCCACTACTTCCACTTGAATGGAAACAGTTTTTCCCCCTAGCTCAACTGAAAGGATTGGCATGAGACCGTAGGGATGGAAACCTCTTTCGTCAAAGGATTTTAGTGTTGTCGAAGATTCTACAAGCTCAGGAGAGCCAATGGCTTTCCAACATGATCCCGAGCCAATGGCTTTCCAACAAGACAAAGACAAAACAGAGGTTGAAGCACCTTAATCTAGAACAGTCCTAAAGACATTTTTCCCAACTACTTTAGTTATGACTTGAAAATATAGTTGGTGGGGTCATCTAGGTTTAAGGTTCTCCGTATTGAAATGACTCATATTCATGTCACTCATGTCCGTAGCTCCCAAAGCGGTTAACAGGTTTTTGCATTGTGTAGGACATCTTTGGAGCACTTATAAGGTAGACATTGCACATGGAACCTGAGCTAGGTATTCTACGACATTATAAAAATGTGCAGCTTGGTCATTAGGGTTAAAAACAACCTTCCTAAGAGTACTCTTGGGAGGACGCAAAATCATGTCGAGATTAGGTTTCTCGATCGTTAACGGACCATTAGATGAGGATGTGGGAGAACCAGTAGAAGGAGCTTTATCAAGAGAAGGTTTCTCAATTTTCTTCTCCTCTGGTTGGTCATATGACTGACTTCAAGTTGTTAGATTAATAGTATAAGACGACATCATTCGAATTTCCTCTGTGGAACTAGAATTTCCCTAGTTAGACATGTGGTCTACCAGTTGTTGCTAAGAAGGAAAACGATAAGTGAGAATTGTCGATGCGGGGTTAATCTTTAAAAATTTAATAATTTCATCACTTCGAAGACATTCTTTTGTGAAATGATCGCCACCACACAATAGGTAGGGATACTTAGCTTTCATTTTTCCTTTATTATCATTCTCTGGGGCCGTAGGTTTGGGGTTTTCCTGTTGGTTTCCAGGTTTCTTGTTTTTACTTTTTCCTTTCTTCTTATTACTGGATGATTGTGTAATTTGAATAGCATTCACCTGTGCAAAAACCGTAGGGTTGGAAGGAGCAGGAGTGGAAGGATTGGATTTTTTGGTAGCTTTAACCATTGACGGGGGCTGGATGGAACCAATAGCTCCATTAATAGGAGTTTCTGTAGGTGGCTTAGCCGAGTCAGTGTTGGGTCGAGGAGCTTAAGGAATGAGGTCGTACAAAGTCCCAAACTAGGAGTAAACCAAGTCTATATACTGCGCACGACTAATGGATTTCTCTTCAGTAACAACACCCCCCATATCCACATCTCGGGAAATGGGTGGAAACAAATATTTCGTGAACCAATCAGCCAAAAGTTGGTCTGGGATAGGAGCTTTAATGAGCCTTCTCTACCTTCTCCATTCATGAATATGATTTGAAATGTGTGTAGAAGTGTTTTGACACAAAGAGGTTAAAAGTTCCGTACCCGTTTCGTATCGAATGGGTAGCTAAAAGTGTGTGAGGAAAACAGTTTCCAAGGCACTAAAATCCACAAATGAGTGTCATGGAATTTCGATATACCACTTCGCGGTCGTGCTGGTCAAAGTGCACTGGAAGAGTCTTAATCGAATAGAATCATCCATCAAGGAATTGGATGAACACCATAGATGGAAATTCATCACGTGATTTTTAGGATCATCTCCCTAATTACCATCGAATTTTGGAATATCTGATGGTAACTTGACTGGAATGGGAGGCCATGAAGCATTGTGTTGGATGGGGTGATTGATCAATTTGGACAAATCAGGCAAGTCCAAAGTTTCTAGGAAGGGTAACTAACGATTTAGTTCAACATACTGGTAATATTGATAAGGCATATAACCACCAATAGTTCCATAAGTGGATTGATACACAGGATGTTGAAAAGGATGATGAGATGATGAACCTCCAGAAGATGGACCTCCAAGGTTAGGGCCACTAGGGCCATTGGGAGGATTAGGAGGATTAGGAGGAGGACCACCAAGACCTCCGGGACCACTAGGAGGAGGACCACCGGGACCTCTAGGACTACTAGGGCCCCTAGAACCACTAATAGGAGGACCACCAGGACCCCTGAGACCACCAGGACCCCTGGGACCTCCAGGAGGAGGACCACCATAAGGTGGCCCTTCAACACCTCCAGCTGTATGAATAGGTATCCCCCCCATATCTGGCATGTAGGACTAGTTGGGTTTCCCCCATGGAGTAAAATTACTTCTAGGATATGGAATTCCAGGGTATGACGTGCCTGTAGGAGTAGGTTGGTAATTCATAATTCCTACAGGTATCGGATTTGATGGGTAACCATACCCCCATGAAGCTTGACTAACGACAGGTTGTGCCCCTAAGGGTTGGCCTGAACTCAATGGAGGGTTAACTATATTCGTAGGAGGAACGTAAACCATGGATGTGCCTACATTAGAGGCATGTCTATTATGAGTAACAACTCCACCAGAAGGTAACGTAGATTGTGCTAGGGGTTTCCCCCTGACACTATAAGGTACTGATACAATTGGAGTTGAAGGTTTCCCCCTGGCCTTAGAAGACCTAGCAGAACTAGAAACAGACCTAAAATTTGCAACCATAGGGTTGGAGGTTTGACCTGGGTATTTTGAAGTCTCAACAGGATCAATATGTTTCATAGAATCAGCCAGTGAACGATATCCATCTATCCAAGGGTCTGTATTACGAGGAAGAAGAGCCGACATAGGTTCTTTATGAGGAATTGAGGTTGCTAAGATAGTATCTAGTCTTTGCATTCTCTCCTAAAAATCTTGTGCACGATGAATAGCTGATTCAATTTTTCTATATTCCTCTTCACTTGGTGAAGAATGTTTAGGAGGAGGCTGACGTACTCCAAATGAAGCAATGGCTTGTCCCATAGAGGTTCCCCAAAACAAAGCATCTAGACCATAATATGGATGAACAAGACTATCAACACGACCTTCCATAGGACCATGGAAAGAAGCGTCACCGACAGGCGGTTGTTGAGACAAGGGATTTTTATAAGAAGTGAATTGGTCTCCACTTTCTACAAGTATATTCTCCTCCACCTGGGAAGTAGTTGTAGCTCCTTAGACAGTAGCTTCCATTGGACCTTCTCCTATAACGGGAGGAAATTCGGGTGGTAAGCCCTGTGTTCTTCTAGATCGTCTCAAACGAAACTCAGCTAGATTGTACAATTCCTAATCTAACCTAGGGTTTCAAAGCTAAGAAAAAAACACACCAAAACTTTCTCCTACTTAAGCTACAGGCCAACAAGCAAATTCAAATGATAGGATGAGCTCAAATGGTCGGTCTCTCACCAGGATTGTCAAGTAGGTGCAACTCGCAATATACCACAAGGGTACGTGCGTAGTAATCTCCCTAAATGTTATTTTCAGTGTATTTCTCCACACAGGATGGCCAAAGGGATTTTCTCAGATCGATAGGGTATCCTAGTGGGGTCTCCCAATATATGCAAGGTACATGGGAGCTCAAATCGGTAGTGGTGTTTTCTAATGCACAACCATTCACAAGGGGACTTTCGATATACAATCGAGTACATGAAGTACATTTCTATATACCTCAAGGGTAAGTGAAAGGTCGTTCGATATACCGACGATACGTGGAAGAACTGCGTGAGTCCCAGGATGTAGTGCGGACAAGTAGCGACAACTCCTACGCTTAACAAAGCCTAAACACGTCTCTAAGCTAGCACTCAAATTTCTATACAAATTTTAACCCTATAACAACCGTTAATTTTAAAGTGGACGATTAGGTGAATGCATGAGGTTTTGACAGAAAGGTAAAACCATGCAGATATGAGGTGCAAGTTCATTCACTTTACCATTTAGTATGCCTAATTACGGGAAGGAGAGAGGTTGTTTTTATTTTCAATTTTGCTTTAAAACCAAAAACTCCCCAAACAACTATAAAAATTCCATTTTCCGAGCATACAATGAAACAACACTTTCTTCAAATCAACTCTTTTGAAAACACACAGGTAGGATAAGATCTCTTTTCAAATGAAAAAGAAATACAAACAGCACTCAAACATGCATATAAAAGCTATACTTTCAATTTTCTCTGAAGCATGGAAAGATCTAACTTAAACTATGGATAATTTTTCCTTTTTGATGAGATCATGATGCAAAAGAGACAAAAGAACAGAGGAGTCCTTAAATCTTGTGAGGCTAATCAGAGATACAGCGGCTTAGTCTCAATGAAATAATGACCTAATCTCAACAAATTTTCTTTTCAAGGTGAAAAGAAGTCTTGCTCACACTTAACTAGAAATTGAAACAAGCAAACTGATCTAAGGGAGTCTTTCTTTTCAGTGCTATTCTACAACAAGTATATATCTAATCTCACCTATAGTTTCCAACTAACTCCTTTCAAGAAAAAACAAACTTACAAGTAGTAATGAATGGTGGATCTAACCAAGCTTTTTGATTTGAACAAACAAGCAATTTCCACATAAAAATTCCAAATTTCAATCACTCAAGCAAGTTCAAACAAGTCTGGATAAGACCAATTAAACACACCAAATCCAAAAAATAACAAATCTTTAACAAAAAATTGAAAAAAATCAAATCCTGGGATAGGCCTACCTGGCACCGCGCAGATGAAGTTGCTGATAGGCGGTTTTGAGGTAGAACCGCTCCTTTCTCACTAGATATAGGTGGTGGCACCGCCTATTGCTAAATGGACATAGGAGGTGGAACCTCTTCTTTCCAAAGCCACATGCGCAATTCTTTGTAATCACCCAGAACAGTAGGAGAGGCAAAAGATCAAGTTAGAAATGTCAAAAATCTCATAAAAACTGATGAATCAACCACAATACAGAGCACAGAAAGTTAAGGTGGATCATATCTGAAGAGATATGAATATTTCAAACCAAAAATTTCAGTAGATCAGATGTAGATATGACTACAAATATAGGAGGCTGGAGCTTGGATTCGGACAAGAGTATTTCAGAAACTGAGGAAGAACAAGACAGATCTATTCCCCAACAGATTTTCCAAATTTTTTATCAATAATATATCACCTTCTACAGACAAAAAATTTTCCTCTGGTCTTAATGGTTCAGATCCAGAACAAATGAGTGAATAACTTAGTTGAAGACCTTCCCTGAATGCCATAGACGCATAGAATGTAACTCCGTTGAAATATCTATATACCTGTAAGACATATCAAACATACAAAGACATCAAAGCTACCAGAAAATCATCTACACATCCATATTAGTGACTAAGGAATCCAATAACATATATGTGAGATTTACGCAACAAACATGTGGGACGAAAATCAACTTTGCATTAGAAAATAAATGAAAGAGCTTACAACCATGTGCCTTAGTGTCGAGACACTCCTTCACAAGACTAGCATCTTGTCCCTGATAGCTCCAACTTGCTCCACAATTGCTCTCTGATGAATTAGGCGAGGGTATCAATTCAATAGCATAACCTTATTGTTCTTCTCTCTCCCCCAATCATGGAGTATGAACTTGTATTTATAGGGCTCAAATGGATAGAATGGTTAAGAGATTGGTGGGTGAGGTGGCTACAAGATCCAACAAAGGGGGATCTTGACCTTAACCAACCCAGGTGAGTAGGGATAAGGTTAGACATGAGTCTCTTATTCTATAAGCCTCGAGAAAATTCCTTTTTTTCACCTTTTACCAAGGGTACCGCTTATACCCCTTTATGACAGAGCGGTGATGGGTAGGAACCATGCCAACAACATAGGTTAAATGCGGTGACACCACCTGGTTCTCACACAACTAGGGCAGTGATGAACAAAGTACCATTTATTTGCTTGAGGGTAGAAGCGGTGCTACAAATTTATATGTTGGAATCAACATCTGGAGCAGTATTCGCTTCAAGTTTGGGATTTGAGGGAAAATGTCTGTGTTAGGGATACTATCACATGTTGGTGACATATTTTGAGTGTAACACATCATCATCATCATCATTTTTGGCATCATCATCATCATATTCGTCATCTTCATCATCGCAATTTTAAGGGGATCTCAGTGAATGAAGACGTCTACATGATAGGGGGAGCTTCCAGTTGAGTGAAAAATTAAGGATTGCTCCTAACACCCATTCCAAGGAATAATTTGACAATTCAATATGATCTAAGGAAGTAGTAAAAAAAATACAACATATTGGGCCCTGTGAAGCCTCATGTTCTTATATTTGTCCACATGAAGAATCAAGACTTATGGACCTAGTTCGATGTCTTAAAAGAAGAAGATCCAAACTGAGAATTTTGGTAGTTCCATAAAGTGCATCCTTTATAGGAGTGAATAATCACTCATAACCATTCTATTATAGTGTTGTCGAAGCTCAGAACAATTTAGTGAAGACCAAATTAAAGATATTGTCATCACATCTTCATCTTCATCAGCATATTCATCATCATCACCATCACCATCATCATCATCTTCAAATTCATCCTCATCCTCATCATCATCATCATCATCCTCATCATCGTCCTCATCCTAATCATCATCATGATAATCATGATCATC
>LPNX010616573.1:408468-498482 GCA_001517045.1 Pseudotsuga menziesii
ATAATATCCCTATAATATCAATAGTTCCAAGCAAACAGCTAGGATCTACCTATGTCACCAAATTTACTGACATCTCATATCCACTAATTACTATCACTCTTTTAATTTATTACAAATTCAAATATATATGCCTATAGTACACAAGTTAAGTTTTCAATTTTGATATTGTTAACTTTCTGGCCTGTTATGTACACTTATTGAAAAGTTAAATTCAAAATTACCATTCACATTAAATGCATCAAAAACATATACAATATTGTCAAGAAATACACTCACACACATATATAAATTTATGTATTAAAACTTGAAATGTATTTACATACACAACATATATAAATAATGTTATTCCATAGTTCTAGACTGCTTGGGAGGTTTAGGCTGCAAATCCTCCTCTTCTAGAGAAGATAAATTTGTACATTCTAGTCTCTTGGCTTGTCAAGAAGCTTCTGGTTCTTCAGAAGCTGCAGCAAGCGCATGTTCTGATTTTCGTTCTAATTTTTTCACTTTTGTTGCACATTTGTGCAAACTTTCTCTCAATCTATCGTTATCTTGGATGTACTTCTTCATCAATTCCACATTCTTCTTATTTTTCTCTTTGTGTTCATTTTCCTTTTGTTGAAGATGATCATTTGCACGTTTTAACTCAAACTGAACTTGGGTCAAATTTTTACTGAGCTGCTCTGTCTCTGTCTCCAACTCGTTTTCCCTCAATTATGTATTGTTTGGAGTATACATAATTGCTACTTGCTGAAGCATGTTGCTCTTCTGCAGAGTAACAATTTGGGATTTCAGATCTTCTCTCTCAGACTTACATCCCAAATTTTGTGATTCTCTATCCTCCAATATTTTCAATATGAGCTCTTTAATCTCATTATCCCTCTCGGCTAGCTTGTTTTCCATTGTTTCTTTTATGGTTGACCACACAAAGAGATCAGCTCCAGCATTCATTGCTGCACTAGCATCCATCAAGAACTTCTCTTGCATTATTAAGAAGGCACGATAGCTTTCTGACCCCTTTTTGACTTGTGCATGAGCTCGTATTTCATTAAAAGCTACGTCCAGTGCCTTCTCTATGTTTTGCAGGGAACTCTCATACATTAGTAAAGCCTGTTGGTGTGATGGAATATCATAAATTTCACTAGAAATCAAATGCCCACGCTGTCCCTTACCAATTTCATATTCTTTTAACTTTTCAACTCCTCTAGTATGTATTTCTTCTATAATCTTTTCAAGTTCAACTATTTTTCCTTTCAACTCTTCATTTTTCTTAGCAATTGTGTTTTTCGTGTTTTCCTCTTTTTTAATATATTCATTTATCTCAAGTTGATGTTTATTGTACTCTTCAACAAGGTTTTTTTTTAAGTCATCCTTCATTATTTCAATTATTCGGTTTAACTCACTAACTTTAGCAGTAAGTATTTCTTCCTAGTTGATAGCAGTCCTTAGAGGGGGAATGTCCAACACCTCCGGTCAATGTTTCAGCTCATCTTCCAGTCTCTTTATGGTTTCTTCATCTTTCTTCCGAAAAACCATATATTGTTCTCTGCATTTCTCATTTTTCTTTCTAAATTCATCCAAAATTTTCTCTAGTTCCTTTTTTCAAAGACTGAAGAACAGAGTCCTTGCCTGCTATTATCCTTCTCGAACTCTCCACACTCTTCACAAGGGATCCTTGTAATCTTGCAAATTCCTGTAAACAGGGAAAAAATTTAGGAGGCTTCAAATAATGGAATTTGGCAACTTTTTTTTTTGGAAAAAAGCATTGAAAAATGCCTCCTACCTTAAAGAGGTCCACCATTTGCAAATTTTTAATAGACGATTCCTGCATAGTATCCACGTGTTCTATTTCTAAACTTGCAATTACCTGTAAATAGTGAAAATTTTAACAAGGCTTCAAAAAAAGGAATTTGGAAACTATTTGTTTTTGAAAAATAGCGCCTACCTTTAAGAGATCCTGAATTTGCATCTGCTTAATTCTACAGATTTCTACGCTCTGTACTGCGGTAAGATACCAATAGGAAAAGTTTTTTCTATGAAATTCAGCTTCTTCTTTGAAATGCAACATTTTATCGAACATTAGTCTAAAGAGCTGACCTATTTAAGCAACAGGTAGCATTTACAGAGACATTGATATGAGACTTATTGCTCCATATAACTTAATCAGAGCTCACACGGCTAGTTACTTTATTAGGCGGTTCTCTATTTACTATACATGAAGTTCGTACTCTTATTTCGGGTAAGTTTCTAGTTTTCATGTATGCACTAGGCTCCATAACTCATGCTGCTTACCTTGTATTAATAGCGTTTAGTACTAAGGCATAGTGATTCAGCAGTAAGCTGGACCATGCCAAGGTCAAACTAGGATAACAAGTACTTCATAGTGTCACTTAGTTATTCTGGTTCATAATTAGCTCATGCTTACATAAATAATGTACTCTAACTAGTTGATCATTAAGGCTCATAATTCATAAGTTGCTTTAGTCATAACCCGAAGGGCATTATACCGGTGCACTAGCTAGTAGTAGAATTTCACTTGAAGTAATGAAAATGGTTAAGAGTCCATAAACGTTTCATTTGGCGTTTTCTTAATATGCTAGCACTAACCGAGCTCTATGAGTAAAAGACTGCTTAGTCAAAACTATAATGACTCAGTAAACTAACCTGGTGTTAACAAGTGGCTTATTATTCACGGGCCCAATAGGAGAATTGATAAATACAGTTGCGTGTTGTGGCTCAGCAAGCACATAGACGGGCTTAGTTGAGAAACCCTTTCTACTCAGTATCTAGTACTACTAGCTCACTGAACATAATACGCGGTCTATTGTACAAGCTCACTATGTAGTAACTTAGTAAAACCATTTACGATTTGCTATGAGGTAATTAATGGTTATCTGACTATTAATTTGTGATTACTAGCCTTTAGTGAAAAGATGACGTGAATTAGAAGATTGATAACCCTTTAGATTTGGTTTGGGTCACTAGCTTCAAGTCACCTGCTTCCATTCAGCCACCGGAAGCTGCCATGCATCCATTCAGCCATATGCCCTATCACTCAGTTGTCGATGCTAGTAGCCCTACCAGCTCAGAAGCTGCATAGCCCCACTCATCACCCTACTTGCCAGCCAGCTATGAAGCCAGCTGTCGACCATTCCACTCAGCTGTCGATGCTAGTCGCGTAGTCATTACCAGAATTCAGCCAGCTTAGAAAGAAGCCAACTCAGAAAGAAGCCAGCTGTAGCCCTATCAGCCAGCCAGTTATGAAGCTGCATAGCCACGAGAATAGCCATTCGCGTAGCCTTTCACAGACTTCGGTAAGCCTCCCAAATGCTGTTTTTTTATAAGAAAAATGCTTTTCAGACAGACTTGTCACATCCCTCGCTTACTGAAGCTCGCTGGGACGAACTAGAGCTTCAAGCATATTGTAATAAGCAGCTTTAAAAGCACTGACTAGCTGCACCGACAAGAGCTTAATGCACTGACTAGAGAGTATAGGTTTTAATAGTAGAGCTTCCTTCCCATACCGAAAGGATCATGGTCTAGGGGGAATGCAGATCTAAAGGCAAACTGGCTTCTCCTATGTAGTTGAACTGAAAGTGTAAGGCAAGGATCATTAATGGGTCCGAAGGGCTTATAAATTGAAAGTATGTTTCACAAGTACCGGAAATAATTTCCAACCAAGGAGGATTTCTTATGCATAGGTTCCCATAGTTGCACCAAAATATGATTTACAAGGCTATTATTACCAAGGAGGAGTTATGAGGCTAAGTGTAATTCTGAGTTCCTAAGACTGAGGCAGGGGGTAAGTATGTTTCCAAGGATGCAGTTAAGGTCCCCACCAAGGAGGTATGAGGCATGGGTTAAGTTAAAAAGTATATTCCAACATGAATGGAGTCCGTGGAAGAGCCATCGACCACTTGCATGAGGACTTGGATAGCCTTGGCCGCCTTCCCTCTCGTCACTTACCGTTATGGATCCTTGTTCCTAATGATTTGGAGGGATTACATGCCGAAATGAGGCGAGTGATATAAAAACAGTTTTACCATCAAAAAAAGATTTTGGAGATGAAGTTTTCTCAACTCCGAATTGTGGAGGTGTATATATAACTAGTGGCATTTCTGCACAAGCATAAGTATCATCATCACCATGTTCCTCCTATTCATTAAACTCAACATCATGCATCTCGTTTACATTTATTTCTCTGCCTTCATGTAATCCGGCCAGAATTGAGACAGTATCAAATTCTTCAGGGTCACTTCCCAAACCTTCCATACAGTACTCAAAACGCTCTTCAGGGACTTGTACATTGTCCTTTGGAGATTGTTAAGGAAATTCCTGGTTAATTTTGTCCAATTTCGTCCTCTTAATGTATGTATTTTTAAATCTACTTCCTTCTACAATGATGGGTCGATATAAGTCAATATTTTTTTGTAGTGAGCCGGGGTAGCTGAACTTCACTCTCTTCATTTTGCTCTCCTGTAGTGAAAAATGCAATTTTTTTTCCAATAGATGAGGGACATCTATGGCCAGGTCTTCAACCCAATGAATCACGAACTTCATACAATCACCTGAAATATCTTGCTTGTGGTGATTCATAATTGTCCTAAGTACAATTTGAATTAAGGTTTTGTACAGTCCTGGTGGAACATCTTGCATCTTTAAACCATTCTAGGCAACCTTAACCATTTTTCCACATATTTTGTTTGTCATCTCACCCTTTTCTAATTTGAGGGTTTTCTTGGTGGTCAACATTACTCCCCCCTTGTGTGGAATTTTTCACTGCACCTGACAACAAATCAGGGTCTAGACAAACCCTCCTCCCAAAAATAATCAATTCCTTGGACTCATCATCATAACTAGAAATGACATTATCTATCTCTTCATCGTTGAAATTGAACTGACCAAAAAGAAAACGATGCACTCCTGCTCTGACCAGGACATTTAGCATACCTTCTGGCCAGTTGGTTCTGTCACTTCATGCCTCAGCGCTCTCTCCGAATTTTCTGATAGTGAACCTATAAAAAACTTCAGAACCCCCTATTTCAGTTGATGGCATGGAAGATGAGGCTGTTGTTTCCATTTTGCAGGATGATAGCACGCTCAGAAAGGAAGAAGGGGATGCACACACAGGATGCACGTGAATGCATGCACAGGATACCAGCACGCTGACTTTTCCAAACTAAAATAAAAATTACAAATGTGTTTAGATGTTTCCAAACTATAATAAAAGTTACAAATGTGTTCTTACTTTCGCAAGCTATAATAAAAATTACAAATGTGTTCTGACTTTTCCAAACTATAATAAAAATTACAAATGTGTTTCAAGTCAACTATACACAACTTACATTTTCAATTTAAACAAAGTTAACTTTCTAGCATGTTAAGTATACTTATTTTTCTATCATGTTAAGTATACTTATTGAGAAGAAGAAAGTAAGAGTAAATAATAGAGTAAAAAATTGGCATTCTAACTATTTTGGAAAAATAAGAGTAATAGAGTGAGTATATGATAATAGAGTAATATTCTTCTCTACATGTTTTGATGTACTCTCAAACCAAACCCTCCTATTAAATTTTTATAGTAAATGTTTTTGGAAATTGGATGGCTAGATATATTGAGAATACTATCCTTGTGTTAATTTTATATAACCTAACCTCATATGCTCACAGTCGACCTATGAAAGGTGCAATTTTAACCTTTTTTTACTGTTATGGACACTTGGTGTAAAATGCAAGACATAAGCATAAAAATGCAAGCTAGGAATGCATAGCAGTTAAATTGAACATGAATGACTAAAATTCCAAGTATCTTGGCCAAATTAAGAAAAAAAATGACTAAAATTCTAAGTTTCGTAAAAAACAGTGTGTAAATATTCAAAAATGGGCTTAGGAAAATGCACGCCACAGTCTGTACAATTGTCATAAGTTGAAATTAACACCATGGGGTTGAAGATAGATATATTTTTGACAAAATCCTCTTTCCATTTTTTAAAATTATGTTTCATTTATCCAGAGTTAAATTGACAAAATGACAACTTTTGTGTTTTCAACCCAGTTTTACCGAGATCACAAAAATGCCCCCCTAGCCCTAAGTATTGGGTATTTTTTGAGTGATTTTAGTTGAAAATGGTATCTTTCACTATTTTCCACATTATTATACATTTATTTTTTTCAATTTTGGTTCAGAAAGTGCCTTTTGTGAAAAAACACTACATGGTTGTCTTGTATTTATGAAATATCCACCTACATTAATAAAAATGCAAGCCAAACCCTCCTATTAAATGTTTATAGTAAATGGTTTTGGAAATTATATGGCTAGATATATTGAGAAGACTATCCTTGTGTTAATGTTATATAACCTAACCTCGTATGCTCACAGTCAACCTATGAAAGGTGCAATTTTAACATTTTTTTACTGTTATGGACACTTGGTGTAAAATGCAATCCATAAGCATAAAAATGCAAGCTAGGAATGCATAGCAGTAAACTTGAACATGAATGACTAAAATTGCAAGTATCTTGGACAAATTCAAAATTAATGACAAATTGCCAAGAAATACTGACAAATTATATTACAACAATATTAGTATGTACATAGACATCAAATGTACACCATATTATTTTAGAAATCTAGGCTACTTGGGACTCGGGAGATTTTTGCAATTCCTCCTTTTTAGAATAAGAAAAATCGCTATAGCTTCTCTTTCCTTTTTCAGAACCCTCCAGTTCTACAGAAGCTTTATCGGCCATATGTTTTAATTGTTTTTCTTGCTCTTTCACTTTGTTTGCAAGATTTATCACTTTTGTATGCAATCTATCTTTTTCTTCTAGGAATTTCTTCAACATCTCTACATTATTATTTTTCTGATTTGAGTGCTCATCTTCATTTCTTTTAAGATCATCATCTGTCCACTTCAGGTCAGATTGAACTGCACTTAATTTTCTCTTGACCTATTGTACCTCCTTCTCGAGCTCTTGTGCCCTCAAATCGCTATCAGATGGAGTATACAAAATTGATTCTGCCATAGGTTTATTCTGCAAAGCTTTAATTTGGGATTTCAAATCTTGTATCTCACTATCACATCCCAAATGTAATGTTTTCCCTTCTCCAATATTTTTTGGTGAAGGTATCTAATTTCGGCCTCCTTCTCCTCTATCTTCTTCTTCAATGTTAGATCTGATGATCCAAATGTAAAATCTACAACATTAATTTTTGAAGCAGCTTCATTCAAGGTCTTCTCTCGTTGTTGCAAGGACTTCTGAAACTGGAGTAAGCTCTCCATAGTTACATCACCTAGTTTTTTACTGCGAAAAAGTTTTGGTGTGGTGGCCTTTTCAACCTCCACTTTGAATTCTTTTGTTGTGCTGACCTTTTTACCCTTGACTATTTATTCTTCTGATGTGTAGACATGTTTACCCTTGACTGTTGATTCTTCTGGTGTGTAGACTTATTTACCCTTGACTGTTGATTTTTTTGGTGTGCAGACATGTTTACCCTTGACTGTTGATTCTTCTGGTGTGCAAACCTGTTTACCCTTGACTGTTGATTCTTTTGGTGTGCAGACTTATTTACCCTTGACTGTTGCTTTTTTTCCTCTTCCAGCACTTTTAGCCTTCAGATTTGTTGAAATCCTTTCAATTCTCTTTTTTGGTAGCACCTCATTTTTGTTTTTAATTGTTTTATTCAATTTTTCCAATCTTGCTTCATATTCTGCAGTCTCATTTTGTTCTTTAATTATCATTTCTCTCAATGCCCTTTGAAACTCAACCTTCAAACCTGCAATAAATGTTTCTTTCTGCTTCAATTCTTGCTGAAGTTATGCTTCCTTACGAAATACAGTTTTTAGTGGTGGCATGTTCAAAACTTTAGGCCTATTTTTCAGCTCATTTTCAAGCCTCCCTATAGTTTCCTCATATTTTTTCTTTTGAACCTGATACATGTCTTTCAGTGTGTCAAGGTCAGAAATCAATTCTACTAGAACTTCTGTAAATTTAGAACAATGATCCTTAATAAGTTGATCCTTCTGGCCAATTATTTTTTCAGTTTCCATAATTCTTTTCTCTAAACCTGTAACACGATGTACCAGATCAAGAATTTGGACATCCTTAGTTCTGCATAATCCGTCGCTAGCTTTGAAGGAATCCTCCCATAAGGTAGATTATTCTTTGAAATGTACCATTTTATCAAATAAAGAAAAAACAAATCTACCATCAAAAGAATATTTGGCATGAATTAGGTCTTCATCACTCGTTGGTGAACGGTCCATATCATTGTTCACAAATTCCTCCCATTGATCTGCATTTTCATTTCCATGCATTCCAACCAAAGTTGTGACAACAACATATTCTTTGAGGGAAAGTGAAGGCATGTCGTTTCCCATAGGTTCCATATTGTCCTCTAAAGGTTGGTCGATCTTCTTTTTCTAGTTGAGTCACCCGTTGAAGAAGCAGAGTATAATTGATCTCTCTATTTTTGGATATGGTTGATAAAGAAATCCGACCTCAATTCGGGCTCAATCGATCACAAATAACCTTGTCACAACTATAGCAAATGTGTTGAATATGCATGAGTTGACCCGCGCATTGAAAGCTGGAATTGGTTTGGTGGGTGTGCAAAGATAGCCATATATCGTCGATATAGAGACGAAAGTTCCTCTAAAATTAAAAACGTCGATATTGCCACATTTTTTCCGCCATGAAAAAGAAAATGAAGTATTAATCCATGGATGTTCAAAATGTGTAAATATTTAGTGGAAAAATCCAACCAAATGTATTAGTGATTGTTGAGTAACGTGGATACCTTGTCCTAGACTTAGCCAACCGATGTTGTAGGGTTGCAGGTGTGGTGTTGTTGGAGGCTCTATTCTCTTGATAACTTTTGATGAGATTAGGTTATTTTGGTTTCCATTGTCATTGGTCAATAACAAAATGTAGTGGGATTCCCTTCACCCACATCTGCGAGTGGAAGAGGCACTCCTCTACCTCTTACTCTTCATGTTCATCTAGTTGTATATGTGTGGTATCAACAGTGACACTGGGTTCTACATTAATGATATTCTTCCCATAGTCTACAGTTGTGACATTGGGTTCTGAATCATGATTGAGATTTGATTATGAAGATTTGATCCCAGCCACCAATGACTGCTTTGAGCGACAATCATCAATGTTGTGACATGGAATTTTTTGGAACTTGCACCACTTCCCAGTGTCATTCTTTGTATTTTTATTTCCCTTTTTTTTTTTGGCAGGGATAGGTTGTCATTTCCTTGTCATGTGTTCTACGATCTAGGGTTTCCCTTGCCTTGCTTATGTGGTGGATTTGTAGGTCCAAAGTCATGCTTGTTCTTTTGTCAAAATTTCTCCTCGATTTTGACAACATTCCAATAGGAAACTCCCAATGAAGAGATGTATAGGAATTACATCTATGTTCATATGTACTAATGTAGGCCATTGTGATATTTTAGTACTAGGTTCCGCTCGAAGTCCTTGATACCCAGCTTTATACAAAAGGTATGAAAGTTGTTAGTGTACTCTGACATCGACTTGTCCCTCTCTTAATGCAGAATGGTCCATTTTTTGTACTGGTAACCATAGTTTACCATACGGTAATATTGTTCCTTGACGACATCTATGAAAGAGGACCAAGTGGGATTGGCCTCGAACATTCCATACTCATCTGATGAGTTTTTCTCATAATAATTATCCCACCAATTTTTGACATGGGGGATGACCTTAAGGAGGACAAAGGTGATCTTTTCCCTATCAGAAAAATTGTGGACATAGAAATACCCTTATAAAACATTCAACCACTTATCTAGGGCACCAACATCGATTTTTCCTTGAAATAAAGGAATATCAAATTTAACTTGTACCTTAAAGGTAGTTGCATCCCCAAAACGACTGCTCGTTGATGGTGGATCTAGCGTTGTCGGCATTCATCGAAGTATCTGGGAGAAACTATCCATCATCTAATTCATCTAACGCACAAGGGATTCCTCGAGAAACAACTTGATAGGATATCCTACTCCATTGTCTCTATTTTATTCTACCATGGAAGGACGTTTGAGGCAGCGAGAGTGATCTTCTCCAAGTGAAATTAGTTCGAGACCCAACTGTCTATACCCTGACCTCGTCGGTGACATGCACCAAGAAACAATCAAAGAGAATATTGCTATGATACCACTAATCCAGATTTATGTGTGAACAAAATTAAAGAACATAAATAGAATCTTAAACATAGAAATATTGTAATGAAAGTAGAGATACAATAAACACATATTTTGTTAAATGGAAGAAATAGAACAGACTGTAAATACAACAAGTAGAATGGTGGTAGTTATCTCTGAGAATAGATGTGGCTGCTACACTCATCCATGCTGAGATGAATACAAAATGAGGTCAAATGGGACTATTTATAATAAGCATGAGGGCGAGAACCCTAAACATCTAAAACATAACCCTAGAAGATGAATTGTCATAAAGTTTGTGGCCCCAAGCTGGTTAGTTGAACAATCAACTTCTCGAGGTCATAATATTTGCTTAGGATCTCCTATTTGGGTGTTCAATAACATGTTGGAAAGTTCTATTTGAGATTTAAATCTCTCGACTGCACCAAATGCATGTCATTAGCAACCCTTTTGCCTCCCAAATATCAAAAAAATGTTGTTTAGGGACACAAAATGGTAGCAGACTCTTTAGGACCCAAAAAAATATAGAAAAATAACTAGGAAACTTCCAAAATGGACTATAGTTTTTAGCCATTGGAATAGGTGGGTGGACACCAATATCCATCTGGATCTATCTCCCCCCCTTAGGAAGGAATGGTATTGATTGCATCAAATCTCATATCATATCTCAAACCATGTATTGAGTTGATCTCCTAGTGTGACATTCCCTAAAATGAAAAGGATGCCTTTATTTGACATCCTGAGAGGGTTCTAATTATTGTCAATGGATGCGTTGGAGGTGTTCAACAATTTTGGTAGTCTTGTTATCCTTTTCCTGGACTGTTCTAGATGATTTCATTCTGAATGAACATCTTGAATGTGTGGCCTTTCACTATAGAGGTATTCAAATGGATGAGGGAATATTGACTTTGTGTTCTTCTTATTTATTCTGAGGAGAGGGAACCTATGTAGAGGATCTGGAGGTCTCTCTGGTCTGATATTCTCATTTAGAGGAAATTATAAAGAGGGAGAATTTCCTGGTGTGGGAGATTATCTTCTTCCCCTGCGAGACTGTGGCAGGTGCAACTTTCTCTTGTATTCAATAGAGTTAACCTCCCAAAGTAAAAATGACACTACAATGTCGTGATTCATATATAACATGACACTTCTAAATATATGGTTGTCCTAAAAGAACATCACAGACTTTAAGTGGGGCCACATAACAAATTACCTCATCTTTGAAAGGCTTGTTTCCAAATGGTAGGAGACATTGTTGAGTAACATAGATACCGTGTCCTTGGTTTATCCAACCGATGTTGTAGGGTTGTAGGTGTGGTGTTGTCTGAAGCTCCAATATCTTGATAAATTTTGTTGATATTATGTTATTTTGGATACCATTGTCAACAACAAAATGTAGTGGGATTCCCTTCACCCACATCTGTGAGTGGAAGAAGTGCTCCTCTGCCTTTGACCCTTTAGTTTCCTCGGGTTGGATATGTGTGGTAGAAAAAATGACCCTAGGTTCTGCATCAATGATCCTCTCCCCATAGTTTGTTGTTGTGACATTGGGTTCAGAATCAGAATCAGGATCTGATTCTGAATATTTGATCTCAGTTACCAATGACTTATATGAGCAACATTCATCAGTTTTGTGCCATAGGATTTTGTGGAACTCACATAACTTTCCAGTGTCCTTATTTGTCTTTCCATTACCCTTTTTTTCTTATGGCAGGGACTAGTTGTCATTTCCTTATCCAGTGTTATGTGGGCTAGGGTTTCCCTTGTCTTGCTTCTATGGTGGATTCGTAGGTGCAAAGTGTCGCTTGTTCTTTTGATGAAATTTATCCTCGATTTTGACAACATACTGATAGGCAACTCCCAATGAAGAGATGTCTAGGAACTCCATATTTGTTCGTATGTACCGATGTAGGCCACTGCGATATTTAGTACCGGGTGTCTCTTGGATTCATTGATACCCGGTTTTGTACAAAAGGTATGAAATTTGTTGTTGTACTCTGACACCGTTTGGTTCCTTTCTTGACGTGAAATGGTCCATTTTTTGTATTGGTCATCATATTTTCCCATGGGGTAATATTGTTCCTTGATGTCATCTATGAAAGAGGCCCAAGTGGGATTGGCCTCAAACATTCTAGACTCGTCTAATGTTTTTTTCTCACAATAACTATCCCACCAATTTTTTACATGGGGGATGGCCTTAAGGAGCAAAAAGGTGATATTTTCCCTATTAGAAAAATTGTAGATAGAGAAATACCCTTCTAGATAATTTAATTACTTATCTAGGGCATCACCATCAATTTGGACTTCAAATAAAAGAATATCAAAGTCAACGTGTACCTTCAATGGAGTTGCATCCCCAAAATGACTGCTTGTTCAAGGAGCATATATCGCTATAAATATTCGTCAAAGGATCTGGGAGAAATTATCCATCATCTCGTTCCTCTATCGCACAATGGATTTCTCAGGAAACAACTTGATAATATCTCCTTCTCCATTGTCTCTTTTTCTTCCAACATGGGAGTTCGTTTTGGGCAGTGAGAGTTATTTTCCCCAAGTGAAACTAGTTCGAGACCCAACTCTCTATACCCTGACCTCGTCGAGGACATGTAGTAAGAAACCATGAAAGATCATATTGCTTTAATATCACTGATCTAGATTTATGTGTGAACAAAATGAAAGAACATATATAGAATCATCGACACATACATATTGCAATGAAAATAGAGATACAGTAAACACATATTCTATTAAATGGTGAAAATAGAACATACTATAAATACAACAACTAGAATGGTGGTAGCTGTCTCTAAGAAGATATGTGTCTACTATGCTCATCCGTGCCAAGATGAATACAAAATGAGGGAGAGAACCCTAAACATCCAAAACATAACCCTAGAATATGAAACGTCATAAATTGTGTTTCCCTAAGGTGGTTTGTTGAACAGTCAACTTCCTGGGGTCGTAACTTTTGCATTTGATCTCTGATTTGGGAACACAATATTCCATTGGAAAGGACTATAGGAGGTCAATATTCTCCAGAAAACATCGTTTAGGGCCTCAAAATGACCCTGAAATATTAGGACCTGAAAGAACATAGAAAAATAACTAGGAAACTGCCAAAATGGACAATTTTTTTGAGCCAGTGGAATAGGTGGGTGGCCACCGATATCCATCTGGATAAATCCTTTCCCCTTAGGAAGAAATGGTCTCCATTGAGTCAAAACTTGTATAATATCACGAACTATGTGTTGGGTTTATCTCCTCACGCAACATTCGCTGAAATGAAAAGGATGCCTTTCTTTGACATCCCGAGATGGATGTAATTGTTGTTAATGGATGCACATGAGTTGTTCAATAATTCTAGTTTTTGTGTTATCCTTTTTTTCTGAAATGGTCTAGATGATCTATTTATCGACGAGCACCATGAATGTGTGGCCTTGCACTGTAGAGGTATTTGAATGGTTGACATATCACTCACTTTTTGTTCTTATAAGTAGAGGGACCCTGTGTAGAGGATGTGTAGGTCTCTATGATATGATGTTCTCCTTCAAAATAAATCATTAAGTTCTAGAGTTGTCCTCCCAAAGTCACAATGATGCTACTAGGTCATGATTCATATAAAGCATGACGGTTCCACATATATAGTAGTCCTAAAAGAACATCATAGGCTTCATGTTGGGCCACATCACATAGTACCTCGTCTTTGAAAGGATTGATGCCATATGGTAGGAGGCAATGTTGAGTAACACAGATACCTCATCCTTATCTTACTCAATCGATGTTGTAGGGTTGTGAGTATGGTGTTGTAAAAAGCTCCAAATATATCTTGATAACTTATACCGTAGATTAGGTTATTTTGGGTGTCGTTTTCAACAACAAAGTGTAGTGGGATTACATTTACCCACATCTGTGAGTGGAAGAGACGTTCCTCTACCTCTAACTCTTCAGTTTCCTTTGGTTGTATATGTGTGGTAGCAACATTGACATTGGGTTCTGCATCAATGATCCACTTCCCATAGTTTTTGGTTATTACATTGGGTTCTGAATTAGAATCAGAATATGATTCTGAAGCTTTTATATCATCCACCAATTACTTCTTTGAGTGACATTCATCAGTGTTGTGCCAGGGTCTTTTGTCGAACTCACACCACTTCCCGGTTTCCCTCTTTGTCTTTCCATTACCCTTCTTTGCTTGTGGCAGAGGCTAGTTTTCATTTCCTTGTCTTGTGTTCTGCGAACTAGGGTTTCCATTTCCTTGCTTCTATGGTGGATTCACAGGTCCAAAGTCTCGCTTGTTCTTTAGCCAAAATTTCTCCTCGATTTTGAAATTTGGTTTATTATTTATCTTTATTTTTTTGAAAAAAATATTCATAGGGTGTTGTTCAAACACATTTATATCATGTTGCAGCTCCCAATTTTATATTTGTTGATATCGATAGCGATTGTACATATCCTCAATTCGTCCACTTCCATAGAAAAGTGTCAGAAAATTCATTTCCTCATAATACATGTCCTGGAAAATTCCTAGCGGGAGATAGATTTCAGAAGTCGTAATTTCTAGTATCTTATTTTCCAAATCATAGATAAGTTGTGTTTCTCCATATTCATGTGCCAATGTTTCAAATATTGTCTCATTTTCTAAATCATCATCCATTTTAGCTAGTGAGTAGGATGGAAGGGGAGATTCATTTTCATGTTCGAGTTGAATCGAGGATTTTTCAAACATTTGTTCTTGATTCACTTCATGGAATGTGTTTTCACTTTCAACATTAATGAGAATACCTTCTCTTTTGTAAAGGTTTGTGAAAGTGAGTTCTTTCAAGGTGGCCATAACAATGCAAGGGCGCACATTACCAGCAAGGAATGCATTTTTGTATTCTAGTTTCCGTTTAAATAAAATGACAATTACCATGTCGTCGTCAAGAGTTCTTGGAAATGTTGTTTGAACTTTTGTTAGATCAACTGGCACATTGATAATTGTTCATGTAAAACACAGTTGAGCTCTTCTATACCCTAGTTGAATATTTGTGCAAATGCATTTCTAGGTGAGACAAGGTGCTATTCTAAGGAATTCAACCCTACAACTGATAGCAGTTGAGTGTTTCGACAAATGTAGTAAGGGGATGCAAAAGAAGGAATGTTTCCTTTTGAAAGTTGTTTTTTACAGGGCTTGCAAATGTTGTTATCCATGTCATTTGGAAATTACTCTTCCATATTTATTAGTCTTGTATAATCTAGGAATATTTCATAATTAAGCGAGGATATGTATTTCTTAAAGTGAAATCATCTACAAACAACACATTAGTATATAGGAGTGTCTTGTATATTCTTGAAGAACATGATTGTTGCTTTTATTTTGTTTTCATTTTCCTTCTCTTCATGAGCAAGTTGATGAACCATTGTGTGCATGATTTTTTTCAAGTTTTGCAAGCTTTTGCATGACTCTTTAAGGAATGGATGATATATTTCCTTAATGGAAATTTTGAATTTGTTGTCTTCCAAACTTGCCTCCATGCATGATGCTACCTTGTCAAATTTTATTTTCTTACTATGCAATTATGTGTTTGTTTTTTTATTTATTTTGAAGAGTTTCTCTGCTTTGCAACATTACCAGATGTGCAACCAAGAGCTACATGCCTCTCATTTGAAGCAAGAAAATTTTGTTGGGAAATGTTGCAATCATGATTGCAAATGTATGGTGCAAGGTTGTTTGAAATGCAACTGGGCATAATGGAATCTGTATCAAGTCCATCCACATGGAAAAGTGGGTAAAAATGGGAATGGTTTCTATTTACTTGATGGTGTAGAAGAAAAAAAATTTCATTTGAGCATCTTGCTAAGTAAAATCAAACTTGTGTTGTGTGTGAGGTTGCATCCCATAGAAATATGTTGGTTTATAGTAATTTGCACAACAATTGCATTGCAAATCGATCTCCTTCGACATGTTCATTGTTGAATGTTTAAAAAAAAATTATAATATACATTTTTGATGATGAGAGTCGAAGAAGCAACAAACAGGAACCCTAACAAGGAAACTATAAAAGCATCAATGCTTGAGAGTCGACCTGCTAAGTTGAGCGATAGGAAGAAAATAGGATGGTGGATAAACCCAAGAGCAATCAAAAGAACATGCAAGAACAACAGTTGAATAGTAGAAACATACGGTATCTGGAGCATGAAAAATGGAATGGCCGAAACCATTTATGAAAAAAGAAGAACCCCACCACAAAAGACACAACAAGTGATAATTACAAAGACGGGTACAACACATAGATATAGAGCCAAAGAAAGATCGCACAACCAACCATGGAAATGACATTTCCCCATCCTCAAACCTTGGAAATTGCGTTGAGAAAACCTATGGATTCTCGAAGCAAGATGTTATATGTACAACATCATGATTCATTCTCCATGAGACTTTTGTTGTATCAAGTACAGAACATATGTTGTATTAAGTGCAGAAACCTCTCCATGAGACTTGTGTTGTATCAAGTCGGAAACTTATGTTGTATTAATTTCATCAACTTATGTTGTATTAAGTTAAGAACTTGTGTTGTATCAAGATAGGATGTTAAGGTCATGAGAGATGAATGTACTATGATCTTATGTTGTATTAAGATCGGGATATTATGTTGTATTATGATCAAAACCTTGTGTTGTATCAAGGTCAGAGACTTATTTTATATCAAGTTTGCAACTTATGTTGTATTAAGTTCATGAATCTGTGTTGTATCAAGACCAGTATTGTGTTGTATCAAGTCATGAGGATATATTATGTGATGTATGGCTAATCATGGTCACTAGGTGCTACAAGTCTCCTTTAGGGATTATCTACCCCTAGAGTGATTTACTTTAGCATATGACTATATGACCCAAGATAATACATATGATCGTAGGAAAGGAACAATTCTTCTGAGTATAATATGATGATATGATAGATGATTAAACATAGACCATGCAATAAGATAAAGAGATAAGCAATAAAGAGATTATGAGAGAGAGAATTTGAAGTGAACTCAAGTTATAAAGCTTCAGTTAAATATGAATGCCTCAATTAGTGATTTAGTTAAAGAATCAAGTGAAATATTGATGATCAAAATTTAGTTAAGTAAAGAAGAGATCAGTGTTCATCAATCATCAAGATTCAGTTAATAATGGTTAACTATGTGATTAAATAAATATGGACTAGTTAAATAAAGTGTTTACACTTTAGTTAGACTAAGAAAAGACACTTAAGTTAATCAAAGGACAACACTTCAGTTAAGAAAGTGCGCTGCATGCGACACTTGAGTTATCGCACTATGACACTTATGTTATCCTGTTGACTAAGTGATCAATATTCAGTTAGAGATTGAGTTCACTCCAATGTCAGTTAATATCCATGACGGAAGGCATGTCACATTAGTTTTGCATGATGAAGATTCAATGCACGAATTGATTATTCAAAAGAGAGAATTTGAAATTTTAATTCATATGTGGATAATTCTCATGCAACCATCACTAGGGTTTGCATGACAGTCATTATGACTTGTTATTAATATGTTAGGAATATGGCAAGTTCATAGAAATTGTAACAGTAGATCTCTCTTCTCTATTGCTCTGTATTCTCTCTTATCGGACAATATGTTTATGTTGTAAAAGTGATTATTTGCAATCTATATATCATACTCTGAAGAATTGATGGGGTTTTTCATCCTCTCTGTTATGAGGATTTTCCACAAGGCACAACTTGCATTGTGGATGACTTATTGTGTGTCATTGAATTGTTAATTGTTACAAGCCATTGGAATATCATTAATAAAGTTTTAAAGTTCAAGAATCTCCATTATTTCTCAAAACATCAACATGGTATGGGAGCATAGGGCGTGAAAGGGATTAGTTTGTGCAAGAAACTAAATCCTGCGTAGATCTTGAAGTATTGAGCAAAATCTTGGAGCCATAGTATCAATCTTTGTCCAACCGGAAGACCGACTTGAAGGTACTTTCAACTTCAACACATGGAAGGCAAGGGTGTTAAGCATTGTTGAGGAGAATGACCTAGATTCCTACCTAACCTCAATGAATGAGGAACCTTCATCCAATGAAGGGTGAATTAAATAGCAAGCAAATATGAACCATTCCCATCACTTTTTCGGAGACAAATTTCATGGAGTTCTGGTCAATCCATGAGGATCAGACAAAACCGTTGAAAACCGACTTCCCAAATGGGTTGATTTAGTCTAGGTGAGCGAATTTCAAACATCCACAACTATTTGAGAGATACATTTGGATCTTTGAAGATGAAATTCTCAGAATTCTTGTTATGTTCATTTTCCCAAAGTGGACGAATTGATTAAACAACCTCAGGATTTGTGGTTTAGAGATTATCATTATTCAATGGATATTGTGTATAATGAGAGCCTCGTAGAGTTGAGATCTCATCCATAGAAGAGGATGATGATCATAGAAAGATTTTTTTTCTTGAAGAAGAGCATTCACTCCAGGTTGCATGGGATCTAGTTTCTCCATGAAGATATTCCCTACTTCCTGTGTGTACTCAAATTTGCAAAGAGATCAAGACTTAGGGACTCCAATAATCTCCGCAAGGAAGCATAGATAAAGAGGAGCACACAAAACAATAAAAGATAAGTACTTGTATTTTTTATTATATGTTGTTTAGATCTATATGATTTTGAATGTTTTCATTACAATCATATAGAGATTCATATTCCTATGATTAGGAATTGTGATCATAGATGTTGATTGTCTTTCCTTTATTGGAAAATAACAAAATTCATAAGATATGAATATAAAGCATGCATGATTGTTTAATAAGATATGAATATAGAGCTGCAAGAATGTTTCATAAGTTATGAATATAGAGCATGCATGATTGTTTCATAAGATATGAATATAGAGCCACAAGATTGTTTCATAAGATATAAATATAGAGTTGCAAGATTGTTTAATAAGATATGAATATAAAGCATGCATGATTATTTCATAAGATATGAATATATAGTTGCATGATTGTTTCATAAGATATGAATATAGAGCCACAAGATTATTTCATAAGATATGGATATAGAGTTGCAAGCTTGTTTAATAAGATATGAATATAAAGCATGCATGATTGTTTCATAAGATATGAATATAGAGTTACATGATTGATTCATTGTTTCATAAGATATGAATGTTGGGCTCCATGATTGTTCATAAAGACATGAATATAGGGTTGCATGATTATTCATGAATGTTGGGTTGCATGATTATTTGATTATCATAGGCTTTTATAAAATCAGATTTTGTTTTATTACAATCTGTATTCCTGGGATTATGAATGATGTTATGGTATGGACATGATTAAAATCATATGTTGCAATCTTTCTATTTATTGGTAAATAGAAAGCTCAGGTTAACAAGAATAAGAGGTTGTATAAATCTTCAAGATGTTTAAATATAAGACTAATATAGAGCTGCAAGACATTACATGAAATGTGAATGGGGTTAAGTCGAAACATTGGTCTAATGTGTACATAACTATATGAACCACTCCAAATACATTGAAGTATTCATGTGATTAAAATTCATTAGATATGGTTATACTAAAACATTGGTTAAAATATTTTACTTGTCAGTATGTGTTGTTTGTCATTTTATTGAAATGATTGGATTATGCAAGGTTGCTAATAACTTGATTGAATTTGTCTTGTAGGGAAAAACTAAATGCACTGACCTACAAGTAAAACTGACATGTATTCAATGAAGAGTAATTATGATTGTTGATCCTAAAAGAGAGAGGGATGTTGTGAAGCAAGAAGATTCTGGTAGCAGATCAAGAGGTTCCTATGTATTAGGAAGAAGTCAAAATAGAAGCTCTAATCCTATTCTAAGAGATGTTAAGACTCTTGAAGATAATTAAATTATCTTATTTACATTCATGTGTCAAGAAGAGCTTCAAATACAAATGACCATGAATTCTATGTGATGGAGGACCCAAATTATGATTCTCACATCTTGATGGTGAGAGGAAGTAACTAGATTCACTAGCTCTTGAAGAACCAGTAAAACTGGTTGATGTATTTTTTGTTAAGAGGAGACAGACATGATGCTCATATTCAGAAGGAAGATGAGAATTGTATTTAAGAATATTATTGTGATTATTATGATTAGTAGTGTGGTAGTCACCAAACAAATATTTTCCTCAGTTAAGGAAAATGTGCAGTAAAAGAGCCTAAAGAGTTTCATGATGATGGGCTATAAATACACGGCCACACATATGAAGATAAATCTGAAAGTTTATAATTCTTATTTCATATTTGGAGGATCTCAAGTCACTTGAGATGTATTTGGTTAGTTACAAGTCTCAGGATATATTATATCATTTGCAGTATGTGCATAGACATATACAAATCATGTGTTGTAGTACCTACTTGGTATAAGTGTATGTGGAATCAGATATGTCTTGGTTAGTGAAATAGAGTTTCAAATATATATGAAATATGACTAGTATAGTGATCGAGGAAAGATCACATTTGTTTCTCTAGATAGAGCATGTTCAAAAGCAGTAAAGATTTATGAGGTTTCTATTCAGTCATATCTGAGACACGGTACATATCCACATATGAGCATCATTTCCATCATTCTTACTACGCCTATTTCCAGGACAAGATTGGTATAGTACAGAAAAAATCCTCCAATTGAAGAGCGGGTATTGATGTATCTAAGACACGGTACATATCCACATATGAGCATCATTTCCATCTTCTTACTACGCCTATTTCTAGGAAAATATTGGTATAGTACAGAAAAAATCCTCTAATTGAAGAGCGGGTATTGATGTGTCTTCATAGACAGCAACAAATAAATTCCCCACCAGTTATTCATGGTAAATGACTGAGGAAGCCATGGGTTGTGATACCTTGTGGAGAGAATCCACATGAGCAGATACATGGTCAAAGTCTTAAAGACTATTGATACTCAATAATAGTTATAGTCTGTACTATCATAGAACAGTTAAACCTCTCAGAGAGGTAGTTGGGGTGTTGCAGTATAAAGAGAATAATCACTGAGAAAGTGATCAGTCCTTGAAGAACATCACAGAGAATGGAAATCTCACAAAAAACTTCTCCAGATAGCATAAGATTCATGAAGTCAACAAATGTTGAAGATTGAAAGAAAAGATGAGACTTTCTTTCCACATGATATTACACCTTTGTTGTATAATGTTGTATATGATGGATTTAAAATCCATGGTTTCCATTTTTGAGAAACTATATTCTGGATCGGATCCAAATGATGCTACTATGTGTCACTAGTTGGTTGGTCTTTGAGCATACTTGTTGTTTTTTTATGCTTACTACTAAGCATATGTTTGAGTACCTTTGAGGTACATTAGAATAGGCTCTTTATTATATTTTGATACATTGAAGACCTATTATATGATTGTTCTATCTAGCTATTGTTTTATATTGAGATAACAATGTAAATTATGTCTAGTACTACAAAAGCTAAGTCTATTATGGCTAGTACTACAGAAATCAAGATGTATGTCATAGAGTAATACATAAGCAAATGTGTTTTGCAGATAATATTACATGTTGATGAGTAGTGTATATTGGGAAGCTACCTACTATGGTGAAATAATTGAGCCTACAGTTATTAGGTTTTAATAGTCAAGCTTTCTAAAAAACCCTATGTGTGTTATGATAAAACACATTGAGATGAAGTTTTACTTCATCGAAGTCATGGTCATGTAAAATTAGATTTTAGTACATAGCTACTGATGAGCAGATTGCAAATTTGTGGACAAGCCGTTGTCAGTGACAAAGTTGAGTTACTTCCGAGATAAGATTGGTGTGGCAAGAGATTCCTGGTAAAGTAGAGAATGCCTCCCTTTCTAAGAGGGAGTGTTAACTATAAAACATCACGAGCCATTGTCCATGAGACTTATGTTGTATTAAGTTCATAAACGTATCCATGATACTTGTGTTGTATCAAGTCCGGAACCTATGTTGTATTAATTTAAGAGCTTGTTTTTATCAATATAGGATGCCGAGGTAATGAGATATGCGTCTACTATGATCTTATGTTGTATTAAGATCAATATTTTATGTTGTATTAATACCAATACTTTGTGTTATATCAAGGTCAGAGACTTGTGTTGTATCAATTCTGGATATTCTATTGTATTAAGGTCATAAGTCTTATGTTGTATCAAGTTTGGTCTTGTGTTGTATCAATACCATATGTATGAAAATTCAGTCTCAGTAATATGAGGACTAAAGCACAACCTTACAGAAGATTCAAGACAATTTACACACAAAATGACATAAGATTATTGCAATTAGAGGTTACAGCTGCATATTATCAAAAGTAGTGATACATTGTCATACACTTGCATGCATAGCAAGACAATTTGAATCCCAAGGAGGTCATTCGAATTGCACAAATGAGAGTGTCTTAGGTGTCAGTTAGCCACACTAAATACATCAGTTAACCACTAATCACAATCAATAATCTTCTCTAACTGAATCGGAGCAGTTATGACTGAATAGAACTCAACTGCATGTCAATCAGTAGGTGCGGGTGCATATCTGACTCAAGTTAGCTCCAATGAAGTGAAATTAACTAAACTAAGTCACTAGAAGTTGTTGGAGTGCCTTATATCACTCTGGTTAACTGGGAATTGCCAAAAATAGACAAAATAGTGATGGAGGTGCCTTTACAGTTGCATTTTAACTGAAATTTGGTGGAATAACCATCAGTTAACTGATTTGGGGCACTTATATCATGAAGATCAACCTAAATTTTCTCCTTGATTGAAGGAGGAATCTCAGTTAGTCTCTCTGATTGAAGGAGGAGACACAGTTAGCCTCCCTGATTGAAGGAGGATGATCCAGTTGATGATGCAGTCACAATTTCGAGCCAATAACTTAGGATAAGTGGTGAAATAGGCCAATTAGGCCAGATAAACATGTGTGGGTTGGATAATGACTCCAACACCCCACCCCCCTTAAGTTATACTCGTGTGGAGGAGTAAAAACAAAATTCTAGGGCTCCGACAACAAAGGCCATAGGTCACCTTGTACAAAAAGTAACTCTAAAATGCTCAAAACAATACTAAGTGAGGAAAAGAGGAAAACCTTGTGGGAACAAAAAAAAAACCTCAAGTTGAACACTAAAGAAGTAACTGTCTTCACTCTAATGAAATCACCCCCAATAGTGAAGGGAGGTAAGTGAACTTTTTCTCAGTAAAGTTCTTGGTGAAAATATCTACAATCTACTCATCTATGGGGCAGTATTGCGGAACAATTGTCCTATCATGCACCAACTCTCTAATGTAGTGCATATGGATATCAATATGTTTGGTCCTCTTTCGTTGAACTGGATCCATTGAGATATTGATTTCACTTTGGTTGTCACAAAATGGGACAGTGGATGAATCACTACCAATCTCAAACTATCTAGATGCAAGCATTGACTGCTCCCCTATATTATTCCTCCGCTGAAGAAAGAAAAATGGAATCCTGCTTTTTGTGGGACCAGAAAATAGGCCCACCACCAAACATAAACACATATTCGGAAGTGGACTTACGATATATGTTATCCCCTGCCCAATCGGAATCTGTAAAACCGACCAAATCTAGCTTAGAATCTGCAGCATATTGAATGTCGTAGGATCTAGTACAGTGAATGTACTAAAGAATCATCCTGGATGCCTTCCAATGGAGATCATGAGGCTGATTCATATACCTTGATACAATATTCACGACATAACAAATTTCAGGCCTTGAATGTGTTAATTATAGCAAACTTCTGATCAACTGGCGCTAAATAGTGGAATCCATGGGTGGAGTGGATTTTCCCTCTTCAAGAATGATTCACGGGAGGAAAGGAAATGGTGCAGCCTTACAATCATCCATGTTAAACTTAATTAACAGGTATGAAACATTTTTTTACTGTGTCACCATTATTTTTTCATAGTCTTGAGTGATTTCCATCCCGAGAAATTGTCTCAGCAGGCCTAAATCACTCAATTCAAAAACATCATGAAGAGCAGTTTTTATAAAGGAAATCGAAGCAAGTGTGCTTCATGTTATCAAAATATCATCCACATATAATACTATGATTAGAATATTACCTTCATACTACTGAAAATATACATTTGGATCACATTTTCATCTCACGAAGTTCTATGAGAGCAGAAAGGCATCCATTTTGGCATACCAAGATCTTGGGGAATATTTCAAGCCATATAAAGATTTATGCAACTTACAAACCAAGGAAGGATATGATGTATAGACTTCAGGATGCCTCATTTATATCTCTTCTTGCAGGTATACATGAATAAAATCACTCTTGACATCCATGTGATGCACCTCCCAGTGCTTGGATGCGGTAATGGCCAAAACTAGCCTTATGGAATCCATCTTTGCCAACATTGCAAAGGTCTCGTGGTAGTCCACTCCTTGGACTTGGGAGAATCCTTTTGAAATCAGTCGTGCTTTATACTTTTAGGTTGAGCCATCTGTAGTAACCTTTTTATGATATACCCACTTTCATTGAACAAGTTTCCTCCCAGGTGGAAGGGAAACTAGCTCCCAAGTTGCATTTTTCTGGAGAGAGTTGAACTCTTCATCCATTGCAGCTTGCCATCTCGGATCATTCCGAGAATGGTAGTATGAATTGGGATCAGACACAATAATCATATAGTAGGTCTCATACAGCAAGGAATCATGACAATAAAGAGCAATACCTGCTCTTTGAAAACCTGACCAGGTTCTCCTTGGATATGTAGGATTTCCAACATTTGTCCCGGCGGAAGAGAGAGTATTTTTGGCTCATTTTGGGATATGAGTGGACACATTTGAATATGATTCAAAACATGATATATTATTTTCACTGATATCAGACATCAGATCTAAAATATCATATATTTCACTTTCATTTTCATCATCAGAATGATCAACAGAACAGGAGGGAATTTCAACAGTTTCTTCCTCGACTAGTTCTACATCTTGGAGAGGTTCTTCAAAGCGGACACTTCTCTCAATGAATATATGTTTGGTTCTGATATTCAAAATTTTGTATCCCTTTGATTCCTATGGATACCCAATTAACATACACTTAATATTCTGCGGTTGCAAATACTTCCTCTTGTCAAGTGGAATTCAAGCCCAAGCAGTAGACCCAAAAACTCTGAAATTGGACACATCTGGTTTGTTCCCAAAGTATGCTTCAAAAGAATTTTTTCCTTTCATTAAAGAGTGAGGTACCATGTTATAAATGTAGGTAGAAACATTCATTGCCTCATCCCAAATATTTGCAGCCAAACCTTTGGATTTCGGCATGCAGGTAGTCATCTCTTTGAGGCCCCGATTTTTCCTTTTCACTACACCATTCTGCTAGTGTGTGTAGGGAATGGAGTGCTGGATGTGGATACCATATTTAGCACATATTTGTAACAGCTCAGACTTGATATAATCTCCTCCATTATCATATCTGAGAGACTTTATCTTCCTCCTAGAGGCATTCTCAACAGATGCCTTGAATTCGGTGAATCTTTCAAGAACTTCATATTTTTTCTTTAGGAAGAAAACCCAAGTGAATATGGAGAAGTCATCAATAAAGGTGAGCACATACCTTGAACCAATCATGGAGGCTGTAGGAATAGTTCCACTAATGTCATATTGGATCAGCCCCAAAATACTTGTTCCACGGCTTGCCTTTCCCCGATCAAACTTGTGCTCAGGGTGTTTGCCCACAATGCAACCTTTGCAAATTCCACTGGAGGTTTTGATGGTTGGGAGACCTTACACCATGGAATTTTTTTGAATTTGTTGCAACTATTTGAAATTAAAATGTCCAAATCATTTATGCCACAGTCAGCTGACCTCATTCACATGAGTCAGAAGAGCAGTGATATTTGCATCTGGCACAAACTTGGAAAACTCATAGGTCTTAGCAAAATGGTTCATTATACCTGTTGAAATGAGTTTCCCGGATGTAATCTCTAAGATATCAACATCATTAGGGCTGAAATTAATTCTCTTGGGCACTCATGTACGGTTTTATTTGATATACACTCAACATATTTGAGGCCAAGGAGGGTACATACGGAACATCAAAGAAGCTGCCATGTTCAATTTTTACAGTACCTTTGCCTTTTGAAATGATTTGAGAATCATCTCCCATGCGAATGGGAATGCTATTGTTAGAGTCCAGTAATGAAAAGAATTCTTTGCTTGCCACTATATGGTTCGAATCACCAGAAACATTTTCCATGAGGGAATATCCTTTTTCTAGCTGGATGTTCCGATCATGATTATCTCTCTTCCTAACACTGTCAGGAAGATTGATATTATTCTTCTCAGAGAGAAGAGTCATTTCATGAATATTTTTCTTCATGCAGGAGTGTTCATGGTTAAATCCCTTCCCGCAATAGGAACACTTGATCTTTTATTTTCCTTGGTTCCCTTTGCTCTTGTTATTTCTTGAGCCGAAAGGCTCATCTTGCTGTTGGTTCTTCTCCTTTGGCTTGGGAGCATCAAACTTAGTCTTTTGATTCTTTCTCTTTCCCTTACCATTCGTAGCTTTGGGCCCTCCAAAAAACAGTGCTTGATCTTTTGAGGATCTGATAATCCCAATTTGCACAAGCTTGTCATGCTCTGTTGTGAGAGACTCAATGAAGGCATTGAGGATCGGCATCTTCCAATTTGGGGTTGTTAGCTTCCCGGTATGGAATGTGGAAACAAAAACTAAGTAATCCAGTCCAATTTTGGAAAGAATAGAAAGGATGAGTTGATCATCCTCCTTCTCCACTTCACACTGCTTCAACTGGAGCACCAAGTTCTTGAAATTGGTGAAGAAATCATTCATAGTTTCGAAGTTGCCTGGGTGAAGAGAAATCATCTCATTCTCTAGCTGATAGATCCTCAGGTCATCTTGCTTATCAAACAGGGAAGCAAGTTGATCCAAAATTTATTTAGAAGTATTCAATCAAATGATGTGGAAGACAAGATCCTTAGAAATTGAAAGGAACAGAAACCTAAAAGATTCATCAAGCTTCTTCTAGTATCTTGCTTTGTCTACAGCATTATTTGTCTCTATATCGGTGTCCATTGTGACTCTGTAGAGTCCTTTGGCACGCAATTGAATCTCCATGTCCTCCTTCCACTGATGGTAGTTGAAAGGAGTAAGAGGATCCATAGAAGAGGCCATTTTTCTGTTGTGGAAAATGCAGTAGAAGTCTTTCAAAAAAACTGCAAAAACACAAAAAGGGCACCATAAGGTCGGACAGCCTGCACTTTTCAAGTTTTCATTGCACCCAGCTTAGTCAATCAAGCTAGCTTGATCAACAATTCCTTTGCTTAGGACTTATGTGGTAAACTTGCCGCTTTTGGTGTAGAGATGGAATTTTTGAGCTTTTTACTCAAATTGCATGCTATATCCGTCAAGAAATCTTGTTGGAGAAGAAGAGCCTTGTCCCACCATGGCTCTGATACCATATGAAAATTCAGTCACAATAATCTGAGGACTAAATCACAATCTTACAGAAGATTCAAGACAACTTACGCACAAAATGACATAACAATGTTGTAATTAGAGGTTGCAGCTGTATATTATCAATAATCAATCAGAAGTAGTGCTACAATGCCATACACTTGCATGAATAGAAAGACAATTTGAATCCCAAGGAAGTCATTCGAATTGCACACATGAGAGTGGCTTAGTTGTCAATTAGCCACACTAAACACATCGGTTAACCACTAATCACAATCAATAATCGGCTCTAACTGAATCGGAGCAGTAATGACTGAGTCTAATAGAATAGAACTCAATTGCATGTCAATCAATAGGTGGGGGCACATATCTTACTCAAGTTAGCTCTGATGAAGTGAACTTAATTGAATTGAGTCACCAGAAGTTGTTGGAGGCGCATTAGATCACTCCAGTTAACTAGGAATTGCCAAAAATAGAAAAAATAGTGATGAAGGTGCCTTTACAGCTACAGTTTAACTAAAATTTGGTGGAATAACCATCAGTTAACTGATTTGGGAAGCTTAGGTCATGCAAATCAACCCATATTTTCTCCTTGATTGAAGGAAGAATATTATTTAGTCTCCTTGGTTGAAGGAGGAGACATAGTTAACCTCCCTGATTAAAGGAGGATGATCCAGTTGATGACACAATCACAAATTCGAGCCAATAACTTAGGATAAGTGGTAAAATAGGCCAATTAGAAAAAATCAACATGTGTAGGTTGGATAATTACTCCAAAAATATGATGTTTGTTGTATCAATTCATGAGGATATACCATGTGATGTATGGCTAGTGAGGGTCACTAGGTGCTACAAGTCTCCATTAGGGATTAACTACCCCTAGAGTGATTTACTTCAGCATATGACTATATGACCCGATATAATACATATGAGCATAGGTAAGGAACAATACTTGAGAGTATAATATGATGTGATATATGATTAAACATATACCATGCAGTAAGATAAAGAAATAAGCAATAAAGAGATTATGAGAGAAAGATAAATCTAAGTGAACTCAAGTTATAAAGCTTCAGTTAAATATGAATGCCTCAATCAGTGCTTTAGTTAAATCATCAATTGAACTATTTATGATCAACATTCAGTTAAGTAAAGAAGAGCCCAGTGTTCATCAATCAGCAAGATTCATATAATAATGATCAACTATGGGATTAAATAAATATGGACTAGTTAACTAAAGTGTTTACACTTTAGTTAGACTATGAGAATACACTTAAGTTAATCAAATGACAACACTTCAGTTAAGAAAGTGTGTTTCATGCAACACTTGAATTATTGCACTATGACAAATATGTTAGCATGTTAACTGAGTGATCAATATTTAGTTAGAGATTGAGTTCACTCCAATTTCAATTAACTATCAGTTAATATCCATGATTGAAGGTATGGCACATTAGTTGTGTATGATGAATATTTGATGCATGAATTGACTATTCAAAAAAAGAGATTTCAAAATTGTAATGCATGTGTGGATAATTCTCATGAAACCATCACTAGGGTTTGCATGGCAGACATTATGACTTGTTATTAATATGCTAGGCATATGGCAAGTTTATAACAGTTGTAATAGTGAATCGCTCTTCTTTATTGTTGTGTATTCTCTCTTATCAGGAAATATGCTTATGTTGTAAAAGTGATTCTCTACAATATATCTATTATACTCTGAATAATTGTTGGGGTTTTCATCCTCTCTATTATGAGTATTTTCCCCAGGGTACATCTTGTGTTGTGGATGAATTATTGTGTGTGATTGAATTGCTAATTGTTACAGGTCCTCAACATATCATTGATAAAAAATTTAAAGTTCAAGCATGTCCATTATTGCTCGAAACATCAACACAAGAAACCCTTAAACTCGACAAAGTCCAAATGGAAAACCAAACTCTAGAAGCAGAAGAAATGAACAGGGGAACAAAGATTGAAATCCACGATCTATTGCAAAAGGTGAAACTTCCCAATGCCGAGGTATAGCCATATCTGAAGCACAGTTCCATGATGCCTCTGAGAGATCACAATGTCCCATGCCTAGGACCAACAAAATCCACTACAAAGGGCCACAGAACGAATAACAGGATGAAGGGAATGAAGAAGGAGCCGAAAACAGTCTGGTAAGCCACTTAATGCCCATCAACCTAACCAACAGCCCTAGTGAGACAGTGTTTAAGAGAGGGATGACGTGACCAGGACGCCAAGGCCCAAGACACAACACTTGAGGATGACGCCACGCTGCACGAACCCTCCCACACTATGAACAGCTGATGACCACAACAATAAAATATAAAAATTATTTCCAAATGGGCACAAAAAACCTTTTGCTTGAGGGAAATATTAGAAACACGGACCACCTACCATAATGTCCCCGACAGAAAACTTAATGTCAAGAACATAATAAAAGGAATATGTACTCATTTTTTATCACAATGAAATTTTTTAATATAGAAGGAATGCACAGTCATTTTTTATCCCACTAAATTATTTAGTATATGTTTGGAATGGTCCTGTTGCAGCTGCAACTATTTCCCAAATTTTTTAAAATTTTGGACCCTCCTTTTAATTTTATCTTGCCTGGATTTGCTTGGGATTGTTGAACTTTGTTGTTCCTCTGCTACAAATTTGGATCTTTTGAGGTTGAATTGAGGTAAATTGTTTACCACTTTCGGAATTTGAATGATTATCTTTTGTTTAGACTGATGCTTTTGACTGTGAAATTGAAATTGATGGCCTTTTTTATTTAAAATGATTTCCTTTATCGCTGTCAAAAGTTTATTTATGTCTGGATCGGGGCGGTAGTTCTCTATGCAGCCGCCATTACGGAGGGTAAGTAATGAACTTCCCGGTGGATAGTTCTTATTTTCACCGATGCACTTTTATTTCATTTTTTCTTTGGACTGTCGGCGTTTTTATTTTATCGCTGTCAGAGCATTAGTCCTCTATATCACCGCCGTTTCGGAGGACAGATAAAGAACAGGCCAATGGTTAGTTGTTCTTTCGCCGATTACGTGGTTTTATTGGTTCAAACTATTTTGCTTTGCAATGATCTTTTGTTTTCACTATCTGAATGTTTTGGCTAAGTGTCAGAGTTCTAGTCTTGAGCAACGCCACCGTTTCGGAGGCCTTGTTGTAAACTCACCGATCCGTAGTTATTAAAGTTTTCGATCGCCGAAGTTTTTTTTGGATTGCGGAAGTCGTAGTCTAATTGTTTCCCGCCGTTACGGCTGTATAGTACGCTATTTCTCCGACTGTTAGTTGGTTCATATGTCGACACAATACTGGTTAGTCTTATGAGCCTCTGATCGCCGATTTTTTATGTTGACTGCAGAACTTTTAGTCTGTCGGTCTCCTGTCATTGCGGCTGCGTACTGAACTATTCTGCTGACACATTATGGTTAGTCCTTCCGATCGCCGATGCCTATGTGTTTAGTGGTAGTGTTTCGATCTCCGATGCCTATACGATAGTCTTTAGTGTTTTATTTCACCAAAGTTTTCTTTTGATAGCGGAAGCAGTAGTCTGACTTTTTCCTACCATTGCGGCTGAGTAATACAACATCTTTCTGATGTTTAGTTGGTTTATCTACCGATGCATTTTTAGCTAGTTCCCCGTTCTTTCGATCACCGATGATGTCTTATTGTCGCGGAAGCCGCAGTCCTTATGGTTTCTACCATTGTGGCGGATTAGTGAACTAACCTTCCAACACAAAGTTGTTATGTTCGCCGATGAGGAGGTTTCCGCCCGATGCTTAGTATTTTTCCCGCCAGTGAGGGTTTTCCCGCCTTTCTCGTGTGCTTTTACTCTATTTTTCGATGGTGGTTACTTTGTCATGATTTTTGCTTTCATCGGAGGATTTCGACTTGGTCCAGATGCGGCCTGGATTGAGATAAAGAGTTTGTTTTTCGGGCTTGTGATTTTAGTTTGGACAGTGGATTTAGCGGAGTTCAAGATACGAACTTGCAGGATTTTCTTGCATTATCATTTTTGTTTCATGCATTAATATTTTTTATAGTTCACTTTACAAGATGTATGTTTTAATACATTTTGTGTTACTTTGTCAAACGCTAAGTGATCTAAGAACTGGTTATTCATGATAGGGTGATTGTCGTTGTAAAGAATATATGTCTAGAAGACAAAGGAGAAGAAAGGAGGCAGTAGGGAAGGAAGAGAAAGAAAATGAAGAAGCAGAGATGACATTAGAGGGATTTTGAGGTCTAAAATGGGCCTCCTAAGGAAAATAATAAAATAATAGTTAAAATAATAAAATAATATTTATTAATTTTGGAGGAAAAAAGAAAAAACTNATTTTTACTCAAATTTAGATCATGAGAGCTTGTTGGATGAAAAATTTGATTCTGCATCCAACGATTACCTAAACTGGATACTTTTGACAGACCCTTCTACCCCAAAAACAAGAAATACCTGAAAACACATGGTGATGATGTCATCATCACATTTTTTCAGGTATTTCTTGTTTTTGGGGTAGTGGGGTCCGTCAAAAGTATGCAATGTGGGTATGAGTTGGATACAGAGTCAAATTTTGCATCCAACAATCTCTCCCGATCGAAATTTGAGTAAAAACACAGGGAGATAAGTCAAAAATACGAACAAAAAAGCAGTTTTTTTTATGACAAATATGTTAATTCAACCATTATGGTTGACTCATTTTATTGGAATTCTATTGGTTCTCGAATTCCAACTCATAAGAACTTATTGTTTCCGCGTTTTCTTATAAGGCCCATTTTAGACCCCAAATTTCCTCTAATGAGAAAAAGAACAAGGAAGTAAGGGTCTGAGATCTCAAACATATCTATAGCAGTAGAGGCTCGGGCTTGGGAAAAGTTCATCAGTTACCAAGCTGGTCCCTTTTTATAAAGTGCTCTTAATCTTAATTTGAAATGTAACGTATTGTATAAATCATGAGCATTCACTAAAAGACAAATTGTGAGATTAAACGGTTGAAGGGGAGCCCAAAGGTCACCACGGGGGCAGCCCAAGAGTTTTGCTTGTAGTATAAGTATAGGAGAGTTAGATAGCCAAAAGGACTTTTTCTCAGATAGATTTGTAGGATTATGTTGCAAGAACAACTATTTCCTTTTGCAATAAGAATTACAAGTTTCATGTTGGAGAAAGCTTGGTGGAATATTTCAAATGTTGTGCTATGGATTTGTTGAATGTGAACTATTTCGTTTTCAGTTGTTGTCCATTAACTATGAGATCATTCTAACTCTTTGAACCTATGTTTTGTTATGAATGCGCTCTAGTTTATTCTATGAAATTTCCACTATGAGTAATGAAGGCTTTTCATAAACAATGAGCTATCTTGTTGTTCATATATACATTTATGTTCATGTGTTTTGAATTAAGTAACAGCTATCTGTGATTTTTCTGAATACATGCACAAAATGCATTACTCATTGATAAATGATAATCTTGCTCCCTAGGGATAGGTTAGATAGTTAGTTTTAGTTTCTTGTTGTGTGTGATTTAGATGCGAGTGAGTTAAGACAAGAGGTAAGAACCTGCGCATCACATTGTGACCGCTCCTCGTATTCTCTATCATTCTGCATTCTTAGATAGGCACTCGCATATCATTCTTAAACATAAAAAACTAAAAATACACATGGTGGATCGGGCCGTGACTGGTAAAACCTTTAATTTTGTTACTTGACCTACGATAGCTAGACCGTAAACCGGATGGATTCCCCATACGAAATAGTAACAGGCTAGTTGGGAACGTTTACTAGGGAGAATCCCTAACTGTTGTTAGCTGCGAATTTCCAGGCATCAACAGTTTTTGGCACTAGAAGGAGGGAAGCCAGTGCATGGTTGGCCGAGAAAACCCATTTTCTCGAGATTATTCCACCGGTGACAATTCTGAAAGCAGTTTGTTTCCCAATCCAATTCCTGAAGAGAATGGTAAAGAGTTTTTGTATCTTGTCGATAACGAAGTAGTTGACGATTTGAGAAGAATTACTAGGGCTTATGCAAAGAAGATCGGAGGATTACTGATTATCCATGCCTTACCCAGAAGAGAATACCGGAAGAAAGATTGCCCTATATTGGAAGACGCAGTGTTGGTTGGAGATTTTGAAGAACTAGTAGAAATAGCCTTACAGGAAGTTGTTCAACCTCTAAATCAGTTGGGCCCAGATACACCTTACTGTTCACCTGTTCATACCCCTGTTCATTCACCACCTCACTCTCCACTTAAAATCATGGCAAATGTAAACACAAATCAACCACCTAACCCACCAAATCCACCACCTGTGTGGAGGGCTAGATCACCTTTAAACCTGGCACCGCCTTTGCATGACTTACCTCAGGCTTTTTAGAAAATATTTCCTAAGTTTGACCCAAGTGAAAAGATATTGGTAGATGATAATTTGCAAAGCTTTTACTTGGATATAGAAGGACTAGGGGTTATAGAACATGAAGATGTAGTCTGCAGATTGTTCCCTCATACCCTGAAAGGAGCAGCAGCCTCATGGTATTTTGCTCTGCCTGCAAACTCAATCACAGACTGGGATACTTTTGAAAGAATATTTAGAAGTAAATATGTAGTCCAAAAAACTCATGCAGCTCTGATGAAAGGGTTATGCGCTTTAAAGAAAGAAAGACAGGAAAAAGTGCATAGTTTCACTCAAAGGTTTGCTGCTTATCTAAAGAATTTTCTGCAACTGATAAACCATCTGATAAAGTTTTGAGTGAATACTATACTTCAGCTCTAGGCCCTGAATTGGCCATGTTTTCCAAGATGTCAGTCAAACCTACATTGTCAGAAACTTATGAAGAATTTGAGAGGGTAGAAGCTAAAAAAGAGAGCATAGAATATTATCCTGAGCAGTCAAGAGAAAAAACTATTGAAGGAATGTTGAAAATGATGCAGAAGATATCTAACAGAGTGATAGATTTGGAAAAATAAAAGGAGGCTCATAAAGCATACAAGCCTTACTATGAAAGGAGAGAAGATAACAATCAATCTAAACCTCCTCCACACAGTCCTACATCAATGAATTTAACTGAGGTAGGGATGGATAATTTTTGCACCTTTCATCGGCAGCCTCATTCTGGAAAAAAATTGCCCTCAATGGATCAATTTGATGACATTAGTAATGAATAAGCTATTGGACTCTAAACTAACAGAAGCTGATGATGAGGAAGAAAAGGGTAATAAATCCACAGAAAAACAAGAGGATGATGCTCTGGTTTTATGGGACTGTGTCTCACTTTTTGATACAGAAGACGAAGGTTCTCTGGAACATGAAGAGATATCATAAATAAATATGACAACTAGAAGTCAAGGTTTGTTAAATAAAGACAATTCAATACTTCCGAAAATTAAGAGACTTCAAGAGAATGTAAAGAAAATTCAAAAGAACAACACAGATGATAAAATATCTGAATTTACCGTTCCCAATCAAGATCCGAAACAAGTCAACATGACTGTTAAGCCTATCGAAGACAAAGTTGATAATGTCAAGGAAAATCTTAAAGCACCTGAGATGGGGTACGATATTGTGGAGGACATTAAAAGGGATAAGGCAAATATTTCGTTATTTGAAATGTGTAATGTACCTCAACAGAAAGAAAAATTGTTAAAAGTGCTTGAAGTACCAGAGAAAGAACTTCCCACTAACAACCAACCTGTAGAAGAAATTGTTGAAGCAAGTGTGGGAGGTAGGGCTAGGTTTAAAACCCCACCTTTCCTCTTGACTTTTGAGATTTTAAACTAGAAGGTGCACAATTGTTTAGTAGACTCAGGGTCAGCAGTCAATGTTATGCCACTTTCAGTCTGCAAAAAGATCAATGGACAACCTAAACCCACTACCTGGTAGGTTACTCAACTAGACAGGACCAATGTGAAAGTAGTCGGGGAAATGGAAGATGTTCTGATTCGCTTATCTGCCAGTGAAAAGATATGTCAGTACATTGATATTGTGGTAGCAGACATACCTGATGTTTATGGACTTGTTTTGAATCAAGACTGGTCAGCAAGGATAAATGGGTATTCTACATCAGATTGGTCACATCTGTGGTTGTCGCATAAGGGAAGTCCAAAACAGATAAAAATATTAAAAGAGCCCCACATGAAGCACAATGTTACTCAATTGGAATAAAAAAATGAGCCAGTGAATTTTGTGTTGGGAAATTATCTAATTGAGCTAGAACCGGGAAACTACCAAGTAGAAGAAGCTAGCAGTACATCAGACACCCAGCCCGATCTCCTTCGATTTTCACAGGCTAATGAGATTGGTTGTAAAATAGTAGATGTAGTTTTGTTTCAAGTGCAGTAGAATTAGATAATGGGTAGGCCTTTTTATTTTGCAGTCAAGCCTAGCCCCTCAACTTACAAGTTGCCAGATTAGCAAGGGTGGGCAAAGAACTAATTAGTTAGTGTTTTAGTTCTCAAATTTTATTTTTCTTGATTTTTATTTCTTGATTATCTTGTACATAAATAAACTGATTTGGTTGTTTATTTTTTATTTATTTTACTTATGTTTGTTTTTAGTTAGATTTTGATTAATATCAATAAAAGAAGCAAACTTTTGGTTGCATGGAGAACATCAGAATTCTGGATTAACTAAAATCCTTGGCTATAAGACTGTGTACTATTGATTTATCTGGAAGAATTTCTTCTAGTTTAGCAGTTTTTCTAAATGGCTATGAACACATTGAAGTCTTACTTAATCCTTGTAAAATAACTCAGGATCAAAAGGTCTGGAACACTATTTCAAGGCTCCATCCATCTCACATTTAAAAATGTATGAGGGAGTGATAGCAAGGATCCATGGAAAGGAAGCAGGGTAAACAGTATATTATATATAAATGATCCCATGCCAAGATTTGAAAGCCAAAAAGGCAAATAAGAGTCAATAAATATCCTAAGATATCAATGTGTATCAAAGCAAAGTATTGAACCATATGAGTACAAAATTGCCAAAGTTCTTCTCCGTCCGTGAGCTGAAAATTAAATATATCTCTCACACAAAAGGACACTATGGATAGAGGAGTCTGAATAAAAAATTCAGAAAGAAAGGCATGGAGGAGGACTCAAAAAGGACAAAAGTCCAAAAGTACAAAAAGTGAAAAATGGCATGGGAATGAGGAACAAATGAATATTTATGTTAACCATATGTTACAATCCTGTGGTGTCCAAACTGGAAGCTACCCAGAGACAGAGGTAAAAAATGAAACTCATATTCCTGGCCTCAAAAGAGTTATCTTGACTTTGAAATCTTGGTTTTCATTTTCTTAAACTGGACTATCATCAATGATTAAAAGTACATACATTTTCCATTTGGGAAATCCAGACATATAGAATATTTCAACATTTTGTTTTTATTGTCAAACAGTCTGTTACTTAAGGAAGAAATTATCCAAAGATCTGGGTTCACCAGGTAGTTGCCAATTGTTGCAGCTGCAACTATTTCCCAAATTTTTTAAAATTTTGGACCCTCCTTTTAATTTTATCTTTCCTGGATTTTTTTGGGATTGCTGAACTTTGTTGTTCCTCTGCTACAAATTTGGATCTTTTGAGGTTGAATTGAGGTAAATTGTTTACCACTTTCGGAAGTTGAATGATTATCTTTTGTTCAAACTGATGCTTTTGACTGTGAAGTTGAAATTGATGGCCTTTTTGATTTAAAATGATTTCCTTTATCGCTCTCGGAAGTTTATTTATGTCTGGATCGGGGCGGTAGTTCTCTACGCAGCCGCCATTGCGGAGGGTAAGTAATGAACTTCCCGATGGACAGTTCTTATTTTCACCAATGCGCTTTTATTTCATTTTTTCTTTGGACTGTTGGCATTCTTATTTTATCAATGTCAGAGCATTAGTCCTCTATATCACCATCGTTTCGGAGGACAAATAAAGAACAGGCCGATGGTTAGTTTTTCTTTCGTCGATTACGTGGTTTTATTGGTTCAAACTGTTTTTCTTTGCGATGATATTTTGTTTTCACTATCTGAATGTTTTGGCTAAGTGTCAGAGTTCTAGTCTCGAGCGATGCCACCGTTTCGGAGGCCTTGTTGTAAACTCATCGATCCGCAGTTATTAAAGTTTTCGATCGCAGAAGTTTTCTTTGGATTGCGGAAGTCGTAGTCTGATTGTTTCCTGCCATTGCAGTTGTATAGTACGCTATCTCTCTGATGGTTGGTTGGTTCATATGCCGACACAATACTAGTTAGTCTTTCGAGCCTCCGATCGCCGATGTTTTTATGTTGACTGCGGAAATTTTTAGTCTGTCTGTCTCCCGCCATTATGGCTGCATACTGAACGATTCTGTCGACGCATTATGGTTAGTCCTTCTGATCATCGATGCCTATTGTTTAGTGGTATTGTTTCGATCTCCGATGCTTGTACGGCAGTCTTTAGTGTTTTATTTCGCCGAAGTTTTCTTTTGATAGCGGAAGCAGTAGTCTGACTTTTTCCCGCCTTTGCGGCTGCGTAATACATTATCTTTCCGATGTTTAGTTGGTTTATCTACCGATGCATTTCTAGCTAGTTCCCCATTCTTCCGATCTCCAATGATGTCTTATTGTCGCGGAAGCTGTAGTACTTATGGTTTCCGTCGTTGCGGCGGCTCAGTGAACTAACCTTCCGACATAGAGTTGTTTCGTTCACCGATGAGGAGGTTTTTTCCCAATGCTTAGTATTTTTCCCGCCGGTGAGGGTTTTCCCGCCTTTCTCATGTGCTTTTACTCTATTTTTCGATGGCAGTTACTTTGTCATGATTCATGCTTTCATCAGAGGATTTCAACTTGGTCCAGATGCGGCCTAGATTGAGATAAAGAGTCTGTTTTTCAGGCTTCTGATTTTAGTTTGGACAGTGGATTTAGCGGAGTTCAAGATACGAACTTGCAGGATTTTCTTGCATTATCATTTTCATTTCATGCATTGATATTTTTGATAGTTCACTTTACAAGATGTATGTTTTAATACAGTTTGTGTTACTTTGTCAAACGCTAAGTGATCTAAGAACTAGTTATTCATGACAGGGTGATTGCTGCTGTAGAGAAGATATGTCTAGAAGACAAAGTAGAAGAAAGGAGGCAGTAGGGAAGGAAGAGAAAGAAAATGAAGAAGCAGATATGAAGAAAGAGAAGAAGGAAGTAAGGTTCTAAGATCTCAAATAGATCGATAGCAGCAGAGGCCCAGGCTTGGAAAATTTCATCAATTATCAAGCTGGTCCCTTTTTATAAAGTGCTCTTAATCTTAATCTGAAATGTAACATATTGTATAAATCATGAGCATTCACTAAAAGACAAATTGTGAGATTAAACGGTTGAAGGGGAGACCAAAGGCCACAAGGGGAGCCCAAAGGTCACCACGGGGGTAGCTTAAGAGTTTTGCTTGTAGTATAAGTATAGGAGAGTTAGATAGCCAAAAGGACTTTTTCCTAGATAGATTTGTAGGATTATGTTGTAAGAAGAACAATTTCCTTTTGCAATAAGAATTACAAGTTTTTTATTGGAGAAAGCTTGGTGGAAGATTCCAAATGCTGTGCTATGGATTTTTTGAATGTGAACTATTTTGTTTTCAGTTGTTGTCCATTAACTGTGAGATTGTTCTAACTCTTTGAACCTATGTTCTTGTTATGAATGCGCTCTAGTTTATTCTATGAAATTTCCACTATGAGTAATGAAGGCTTTTCATAAACAATGAGCTATCTTGTTGTTCATATATCTATTTATGTTCATGTGTTTTGAATTAAGTAACAGCTATTTGTGATTTTTATGAATGCATGCGCAAAATGAATGCATGCGCAAAATATATTACTCATTGATAAATGATAATCTTGCTCCCTAGGGATAGGTTAGATAGTTAGTTTTAGTTTCTTGTTGTGTGTGATTTAGATGCGAGTGAGTTAAGACGAGAGGTAAGAACTCGCGCATCACATTGTGACCGCTCCTCGTATTATCTATCAGTCTGCATTCTTATATAGGCACTTGCATATCATTCTTAAACATAAAAAACTAAAAATACACACGGTGGAACGAGCCGTAACCGGTAAAACATTTAATTTTGTTACTTGACCTACGGTAGCCGGACTGTAAACCGAACGGATTCCCCATACCAAACAATAACGAGCTAGTTGGGAACGTTTACTGGGGAGAATCCCTAACTGTTGTTATCTGCGAATTTGTAGGCATCAACAGGTCCATATATGGATTATGGATTCGGTCTTAAAATGTTAATGTTTTTATGTTCATTACATTTTTGTAAAAAAATTATGAATAGAACAATTTTTTTTTTAATTTGTGATGTGTAAAAAAATTAAGGTAAAAGTAAATTTATACTAATATATTTAATCCCTCTTAGCACTTGATAGATCTGGATTTAAGATTCTATAGGCTATAAAATACATAAAGTACTCTCCACATAATACATACCAACAAAAAAAATATCTAAAGACATTATGTCAATTGTAGGAGGTTGTTCCACTTAATTTCTTTTAACACCTTGTTCAAAGAAAGAAAATCACACTCTGAGCGTGGAGATAAGTTTGTCTTTGATTGAATTGTAAAATTACAGGATTATCCTAAGCCAAATTAACTACACCTCATTATATTTATCTTTTTCTCTCTAGACTAAAGTGTATGTATATATGTGTGTGTGTGTGTGCATGTGTTGGGGGGGCGACATTGACTCAATCTATCTCATTTTGGAAAACCCTCACCATGTCAAAATTAATTTCAAGGTACATTTCAAATTAGTGTTATTTTTATATAAGAAAAATGTATTAACAAATCTTAATTGAAAAGACACATTATGCTCATACCAAATGTCTTCACTTCGTTTCTAGAAAAGATATTTACTTTACTGGTATATGTTTAGGCCAAAAGTGTGCATTTAAAGAGTTGATGTCTAGAGAGAGCTAGTCCCTTAGTCCCAATTAAAGCATGGATAAGAAAAGTTGAACATGAGTACAAAACATAATAATATACAATATGTAAAAATTACAAAGTTAAACATTTTTCTTTACCTAAAGTTAAAGATAATGATATGCAATATGTAAAAGATTTAAAAATAATATTTTTTATTTATTCAAGCATGAATGTTATGATACGATTCAATATTCTATGGCTTTGGAATATCTATATTTCAAATTATAAAAAATATTTAAAAACCACGAGATAAAGACAAACTGGCATCTTAACATTTGCCATTAAACCACTCTTGTGAGTTGCCTCTCCAAAAATTATATAAACCACAATATAAGACAAACTAACATTCCAACATTTGCCATTAAACCACTCTTGTGAGTTGCCTCTCCAATGATACTTAATACATTAACTTTGCAACGTATAAAAATAAAGTTAATAATGAAAGAGGTTCTACCCCTGGTTAATATATCAATTCATCTACGTCGATCTTGGAACATGCAAACTGTATTTGAACTTGATTTGAGTAAATGTAATACATTAATTCATCTGCATCGATCTTGGAACAATTGTATTTGAAAAAACATTAGTGAAGGTTTAGGATAATTCACTGAATGAAATAATATATATAAATGGTTTTATAAATTCGATTAAAAATTTTAGTATAATTTATTGAATGAAATATTATATATTTTAAATGTTTTTATAAATTGGATTAAAAATGTTGTGATTTTAAATTAATTGTATTTAGAAATGAGTATGAAAAGAGAAAAAGCATTTAAGACACTTAATTTCTTCGCAAAGAGTTTGTCACCTTTTACATGGTTGGTTAAGATGGAAACCTAACAGCTTGCCACATTTTACATGGTTTGTTAAGATGGAAACTTTACTTGAACAACATCGTGGAGGGTAGTACTAGGCAACATGAACTACACAATTTGGAGTTAGGAGGGAGAATGTTTCTTTCATCAATCTAGCAAAACCAAGGTAGTTAGTATTACTTAAATCTTCCTCAACTTCAAATTAAAAGGTTGAGTAGGAAGATATTAAAATAAAATGAAAATAAAGAGAAGTAAACCAAGGTAGTTAGTGTTTTTTGAATTTCTATACTTCAAATTAAAAGGTTGAATAGGAAGATATTTAAATAAAATGAAAAAAAGAAGATCAATGTATAGATTTAACAAAAAATAGGATTACATAAACCTTGCCTCTATCTGTAGCAAACTTTCCATTGGTTATGAGAAACTAATGACATTAGGCCGAAATTCCAATCCATGGAGAACAGTAGACAAAATGAAACATGTAAATATATTAGGAGTTTTCTTAAAGAAACAAACTGAACAAGTTACAATTTTACAAATTGATGGTAATACAAAAAAACACGGGCCATACCTCTTCAACTACAGCCATGATGAGAGCCGGAAAAGCAGCAAACAGGAACCGAACATGGAAACTATAAAAGCATCGACACCTGAGAATCGGCTTGCTAAGCTAAGCGGTAGGAAGCAAACATGACAATGGAGTAAACCACGAGCAACCAAAAGAACACACAAGAATAACAGTTGAACAGTAGACAACAGATGGTATCTGGAGCATGCAAAATGGAACGGTCAAAACCATCTACGATAGACAAAGAACCCCACCACAGAATACGTAGAAAGCGATAATTACGAAGACAGGTACAACACACAGATCCAGAGCCAAAGCAAAATCGCACATCCAACCATGGAAATGGAATTCCCCACCCTCAACCCCTGGAAATTGCGCTGAGAAAACCTACGGACACCCGAAGCAAGAAATGCTTGAACTTGACAAAGGCCGAACGGAAAACCCAACTCTGGAAGCGAAAGAAACAAACAAGAGAACGTAGATAGAAAAGCCACAATCTATTGTGGAAGTTGAAACTTCCCAATGCCGAGGTACATCGATATTTGAAGCACAGTTCCAAAAGGCCTCTAAGAGATCACAATGGCCCATGTTGAGGACCCTCCAAAGCCATTGCAAAGGGCCACATAACAAAGAACAGGCTGAACAAAATGAAAAAGGAGTTGAAACCATTCTGCATCAACCCAACCAACTGCCCCATTGAATGTAACCCACCTAGAACTAAAACCATTTTATTTTTGTGAAAAGACATTACTTTAAAAGTTATTGTAAAGTTTTATGTTGTTGACCAAGGATGGTCAAAGATGACTGTAATTGAAATAGTTTATTATTTAACAATTAAAAGAAGAGACACCTATCCAAAGAGGACTGTTGAAGAGTGTTCACTAACCCACTAGGAGGAACGATCTGCTGTAGAAGGAAAAAATGACAAATGGAAGCAACAGCATTCACTTTCTAGTTGTTGTAGGAGGCAACTTCCCTATAATTGTGGTCATGTTCCCAAGAAAGGAGGAACTGAGCAGCTGGCTCATTTAATTGCAAAACTGACCCAATGACCTATGCAAGCTTATATATACCATCGAATGAGCAAGAGGCTTACTGCATTCTAGATATTAGAACTTGTGGATTTGATGGAAACTGAAAAGTTAGGCATACAAGAGGAAATTTGATGAGGGAAAAGCCGCAGTGAATTGCTAAGATTTTTTTACTGCAAGTGTGACTGCTATTACAGAGAGTACTGACTCTAGGCTTATACACAGTATCTTCATCATGGTGGTTCAGTGAACATGCTCGAGGGTCTTAAAGCAAGTAATCTTAGCTGCTTTCAGGAGACAATTGGGAGGAACGGTCTTCTTTGGATGTTTGTCCCCTTCTGAAGTTAACAAGTTCTATATTTTTTAGTTATTTAACTTAAATTCAATATTCTATTTATTTCTAAAATATTTTATAGATGAATGATTATTATTTTTCAATAATAAGGTAGGAAAGTTTTATCTTATATAGTTATAAGTTAAAATGAATTCTACTGCCTGCAACGGTTTTCCATTCTAGAAATCATAAACTGTATTTTCTTTTAATTAGAAACAATATCATGTTACATAGATATAGTTTTAACTTGTGTTATGTGTAGTGCATGATTGGTAAGTGTTTAGCATTTCTATAATGATGTTATAATTTTATACAGTAGTTAAACAAGAGGTTTAACAGAGATGTCAATGTTTTAGCTTAGTTAACGAGTTCTTTGACAACTGGGCCTTACCTTAGTTAAGCACTTTAAAACTCTAAATCAAGTTTATAACCAGTGAAATGAACTTTTTAGATTAGAGTTGAAAATGCTATGGCTTACAGTTGAGGATTCAAAACCAAAAAAGTATATATATATATGTGTGTGTGTACATATACATCTACATGTATATACGTATATACATATATATATGTATATACATACATATATATATATCAGCATCATCTTCTCTTGCAGACGAAAGGCTTAGGGTTTTAATATATTACTCAATATAAAAATTCGCACAGCCGAAAGGCTTTTTGTTTCTAAAAATTTACCCAGTATCCACAACAGAAAGGTTAATCGTTTTCAGAAAAGCAAGTTAAAGTTAACACTTCATAATAATAAAATAAAAACTCAATATAACTAAAAAAAATAAGAAACAAACAACCCTTTATAAGAACTATGTAGCAAAGGTCAAAGGTTCGAGACCGGTGAGGCTATTTTTTTTACCAAGTATATAATAACTAAAACTTTCGAGATATAGAGATAAATATGGACAGCTTTTTGGCATTATTAACTCCCAAATTTTCAACATAACATCAACGAAGTTAGTCGGTAGCCTTTTCAAAGCTAGATAGGCCATAAAAACCAAAACGACAATCCTTTAAAAACTTATACAAAGTAGTCGTATACAAACCCATTTACATAATAACAATAAACAAAAATTTTCCAATATATAGAGAATTATTTATAATTAATTACAGCACTGACAGAATATCGACATTGCAGTGTCTATTACAGCACTGAGAGCAAATCGACATTGTAGTGGCTTAATCTCCTTATAAATATTTGTTAAAGTTACAGTAAAACGTAGGCGAACAACCAAATCTATTTCACTAAATAATAAAACAAAATATTTTTTTACACAGGGCAGAATCAAAAGCAATAAACGATTTAAACGACATACAGAGTCATTTTAATAATCAATATATTAGTTACAGAGTAAAACCAAGAGCAATTCGATGGATTAAAACAAAATAGAAGAAGAAATCGCAGTCACTGTATTTTTACAAAAAAAAAATCTTAATTATTAAAACAAGACCATGTTACAACTTCCCACGCAAACTCATGGTCTATAAACAAAATAAAGGTTTAAATATCAACGTTGTTCAAAGCCTGAAGGATTTTAAAAACCATCATATCTATGCCAAAATACCATAATTTTTACCAGGAAATGAAGGTTGTGCAAAGCTTTAAATCTCCAAAATGAAAGCAGAGCTAGGATTGAAAACCCTTTTCCAGCTTTGCCATTTCACATCAACAAGGACCGTAGGGTCAACGCTGCAAGGTCTTACTAGAGCCTATAGTGTCGACCACCCTCGTCCCGAGATCCTCTAAGCCAAAACAGCCATCAAATCACTTGCCAGACAAAACAAGGCATAGGTTAAAGCTTTGTATTTATAAATAATGGTTTATAGTAAAATATGAAAGCAAACAAAATGATGAACACCTACCCACAAAAACGTTCATCTCTGCGAGGAGAACTGTCGAATGCATTTACCATTGCATGAAAAGACGAGAGGCAACATCTCTGCAAGGGAAATTTGAAGGGTTGAATGCATTGAGGGAATGGCTGAGAGCCCTCAGCTCTGCTCATCAACACAAAATTTTGTAGAAATAAAACTAAAAACCCTTTGGTATGTTCAATAGGGTTTAAGTGCGTTACACCTGGAAGCCCACAAGCCCTTCAAGTGGGTGTTTTAATTTTTTCACCCACATCCACTTAGTTTTTAATATTTCACCCACTTCTCTATAGTTCAAAATAGTTTTCGAAAATTACATCAATATGTGGTATAAGATTTTACATGAAGATCAAAGCCTTTTATGAAATGACCTCTTCTCATTTGCAATACAAAATCACTTTTGAAAACCCTTTGATTCTTTAATCTTACTTGTCACCCTAGGTTCATAGTTGTTTAGGTTGCATGAGATGGGGCTAACCCATCTCTTTAAGACACCTGCAAATCAATACAAGCTTTAAACATGCATGAGCTCGAAGAAACTAAGTAAGACCTTTAGTTGTAACCCTAGAAACGAAATAGGGTTCGTAAGCAGAAACGGAATAGGGTTAGAATATCAAAAACATGACGAATCAAGCACACAAATTGTAAACTACGACAAGCAGGCATGACACTTACATCTTTACAATAAAACAAGTAAATATGTATTTCTGGTATAGTGTTGTATGTTTCATAATTAGGGTTCGTAAGCAAAAACGGAATAGGGTTAGAATATCAAAAACATGACGAATCAAGCACACAAATTGTAAACTACGACAAGCAGGCATGACACTTACATCTTTACAATAAAACAAGTAAATATGTATTTTCGGTATAGTGTTGTATGTTTCATAATTTGTGTTGTCATAATTTATTTTTCGTATTCGAATTGTTGAGTTCTAGTTTTATGCTAAGTCTTAGGATGAAAATTGGAATGTAGGGGTTACCATATTCTTCTTATGAGCTATGTGAAACTAGATTAGATCATATATTGATCTAAACCTTTGTATTAAAAAAAACACGGGGACTTCACTTAGTGAACCTCTCACATAGCACGTGCGATCGTGGGATATTAAAGAATACCCTTAATTTCCTGAGATATTGACCCAAACTCTTTTTGTTGAAACCCCCTCCCAATACTTAAAACCTCCTCCCCACCCTTTTTTATACCTCAATCCTTATAAACCACCCTACCCACCCCAACCTTAAACCCCTCATCCCCCCAATACCTGCAATATATTGGTTCAATTTTTGATAATTTTAAAACCCGCAATATGAACTAACGTGATAGGATATTGGTCAACAAGTGAAGCCCCTGTGAAAAAAAATTACTTATGGAAATTTGGAGTTGTTACACTGAGATAGTATTTAAGAGAGGGATGACGCGAGTAGGCCGCCAAGGCCCGAGACACAATTCCTGAGGATGAAACCACGCTACACAGACCCACCCACACTGTGGTATGCTGTCAACCACATCAATAAAATATAGGAATTTCTACCAAACATGCGCAAAAACCTTTGCCTTGAGGGAAATATTAGAAACACGGACCACGCGCCATAATGTCCCCAATGAAAAACTTAATGTCGGGGACATAATAAAAGGAATATGTACTCAATTTTTATCATATTGAAATTTTTTAATATAGAAGGAATGTGCAGTCATTTTTTATTCCATTAAATTCTTTAGTATATGTTTGGAATGGTTTGTATATGGATTCTGGATTCTGGATTCGGTCTTAAAAAGTTAATGTTTTTATGTGCATTATATTTTTTATAAAAAATTATGAATATAACAAAAAAAAATTTAAATGTGTAAAAAAAATAAAGATAAAAATAAATTTATACCAATATATTTAATCCCTCTTAGCACTTGATAGATCTGAATTTATGATTCTATAGGCTATAAAATACTTAAACTACTCTCCACATAATAGATACCAAAAATATAAAAACATTATACCAATTGTAGGAAGTTCTTCCACTTCATTTCCTATAACACCTTGCTCAAATAAAGAGAATCACACTCTAAGCCTAGAGATAAGTTTTTCTTTGATTTGATTGTAAAATTACATAATTATCCTAACCCAAAGTGACTACACCTCATTATATTTTTTTTCTCATTATATTTATTTTTTTCTTTCTATAAACTTAATTAATATATATGGGGCAAGAGGGTTAGCTCAATCAACAGTGGCCTAATCTATTTCAAATGTGTAATTGGGGGTAAGAGGGTTGGCTCAATCAACATTGACCCAATCTATTTCATTTTGGAAAACTCTTACCATAAAAGAAATTGTATTAACAAATCTTAATTGAAAAGATACATTATGCTCATACTAAATGTGCTCACTTTGTTTTTAGAAAAAATATTTGCTTAATTGGTATATGCTTAGGTCAAAAGAGTGAACTTAAAGAGCTGGTGTCTAGAGAGAGCTAGTCCTTTAGTCCCTATTGGAGCATGGATAAGAATGTTGAACATGAGTAAACAAAAATTGTTGACTAGAAAGATAATGATATGCAATATGTAAAAATTAAAAATTTAATCATTTTTCTTTGCCAAAAGTTAAAAATAATGATATGCAATATGTGAAAGATAATGATATGCACTATGTAAAAGATTAAAAAATTAATATTTTTTATTTATCCAAAAGTTAAATGTTATGATATCATTCAATATTCTATGCCTCTACAATATCATTATTTCAAATTATAGAAAAATTAAAGATCATAAGAGAAAGACAAACTAACATTCCAACATTTGTCATTAAACCACTGTTATAAGTTTCCTCTCCAAAAGATTAAAAACCAGAAGATAAAACACTAACATCCCAACATTTGCAATTAAACCACTATGGTGAGTTACCACTCAAACGATACTTAATACATTAACTTTATAACATAGAAAAATAAAACTAATAATGAAAGAGGTTCTACCAATGGTTAATACATTAATTCATCTACATCGATCTTCGAACATGTCAAGTGAATGTGAAAAAAAAATAGTAAAGGTTTAGTATAATTCATGGAATGAAATATTATATATTTTAAATGGTTTTATAAATTGGATTAAATTTTTTAATAAAGATATAAATTGAATTAAAAAATTTAGTAAAGATTTAATATAATTCATTGAATGAAATATGATATATTTTAAATGGTTTTATAAATCAGATTAAAAATGTTGTGATTTAAATTAATTGTATTAGAGATAAGCATTTAAAGATGAAAAGAGAAAAGGCAAAAAAAAACATAATCATTTTTCTTTCTCAAGAGTTAAAAATAATGATATACAATATGTGAAAGATAATGATATGCACTATGTAAAAGATTAAAAAATTAATATTTTTATTTATCCAAAATTAAATGTTGTGATACTATTCAATGGCTCTACAATATCATTATTTCAAATTATAAAAAAAAATTGAAAACCATAAAAAAGACAAACTAACATCCCAACATTTATCATTAAACCACTCTTATAAGTTTCCTCTCCAAAAAATTAAAAACCAGTAGATAATACACTAACATCACAACATTTGCAATTAAATAGATAAAACAGTAACATCAAAACATTTGCAATTAAACCACTCTCGTGAGTTGCCACTCAAACGATACTTAATACATTAACTTTAAAACATATAAAAATAAAACTAATAATGAAAGAGGTTCTACCCATGGTTAGTACATTAATTCATTACATCGATATGTCAAATGTATTTGAAAAAAAAATGGTTAATACATTAATCTAGAAACATGTCAAGTGTATGTGAAAAAAAATTAGTAAAGGTTTAGTATAATTCATCAAATGAAATATTATATATTTTAAATAATTTTATAAATTGGATTAAAAATTTTAATAAAGGTTTAATATAATTTATTGAATGAAATATTATTTATTTTAAATGGTTTTATAAATTAGATTAAAAATGTTGTGATTTAAATTAATTGTATTTAGAGATGAACGTTTAAAGATGAAAAGAGAAAAAGCATAAAAAAACACTTAGTTTCTTGAAAAAGAGCTTGTCACATTTTACATAGTCTTTCAAGATGGAAACTTTATGGAAACCTTACTTGAAGAACATTTTGGAGGTTAGAATAGGTAACATCAACTACACAATTTGGAGGGAGGGAGGAGAATGTTTCTTTCATTAATCTAGCAAAATCAAGGTAGTTAGTGTTACTTGAATCTTCCTTGACTCTAAAGTAAAAAGTTGAATAGAAATATATTAAAATAAAATGAAAACAAGTGAAATTAGCAGCAAAGCTACTTATACCTTCCTTAAGATATGGTTTAATATAATAATTTAAAAATGTTTTAATTTAATAATTCTATACCTAGGTTTAATTTAATAATTTAAAATGTTAGAATTTACTAGTTATTTATAACCCAAATTTAATCTCATAATGTAGAAATGTTTTGATCTAATAGTTATATATAGGCCAAAGTTAAAGTTTGACATGAAAATAATTGGATAATAAATAAGAATCCATAAGAAAATGTCATTGTCATTTAAAAAAATCAATATTATATAGAGATTTTATAAAATTTGCATTTCTTTACTAACAAAATTTTATCAAAATAAAATATGATTTTATTTATTAACATTAAAATGACTAAATAAATTATTAAACTTTGGTAAATATCTAGTGTAATGTTAGCTAATTAAAATATTAATCATCATATTTGTTTGAATAAATCAATAAATATATTTTTAGAAATATATATAAAAAAATCAATATTTAGTTTCATTAATATGTTAGTTTATGAATTATAAAAAAAAAACTTAATTGAAATGAAATGTATAATTCCCAATAATAAAAAAATTTGTTCCATGCAAATTAGTAAATTACTAAATACTAAATTCATCAATGTGGAATCATGCAATGCAAATCAAAATCTAATAAATTAATAATGCAAATGCATTACATGATTCATCATGATTTGGAGGTCCATCAGAGTTTAGGAGTTTTGTGCGAGATGCCCAGAAGGTTCGTCGAAGTTTCAGAGTTTCCCCTGCCCAAAAATTTTGGAATTTCGTGTGGGACGCCCATAAGGTTTGCCACAAACCAAAAGTTTCGCTGATTTTCTCCCAAAGCAAGACGTCCTAAAATGTTTCTCCTAGAGTTTCGTTGTCCTCGTGAGACAAGAAACTCCAAACGCATCTCCAACCCTACAGAACACATCCCCATGGAACATTGGAATATACATCTTTAGATATTATACAATAACTAAGTTAATGAATTATTTAGATTGAGTTATACATCTTTATTGTAGTACAATTTAATAATTAATACATGATACTATATTATAGAATTATCTCATTCAAACTTTAATTACAAATATATATATATATATATATATATATATATTTGTGTATATGAAACTTATGAAACATTTTTCTTGATTTCAAATATAATACCTAATGATACCTAAAGTAAACAAAATTGTATAAAAACCTGAAGATTTGTCAACAAATCTGAATATTAAAAAAAAAAAAACAAATTTACAAACTAAAATTAATAAACACAAATTTTTTATATAAAACTAAATTATAATTGTATATCAATAATTTAATAATAATATAAAATGAAAATCCAATCTCAATATGAAAATAGATAAACATTTACCCCACCTTAACTCTATGCTATATTTCTATTAATAATTTAATATAAAATATAAAATGAAAATCTAATCTGAAAAATAGATAAACATTAAAGAAAATAACCATAATATTTCTTAAAAATCACAATTTAATATTAAATATAAAATAAAAATCCAATCTCAATATATAAAGAGATCAACATTTACTTCACCCTTACTCAACTCTAATATTATAAGTTTTAATTAATAATTTAATATCAAATATAAAATGAGAATCCAAAATCAATGTGAAAATAGATAAACATTAAAGTAAATAACCATAATATTTCTTAAAAATTACTTTACTCTAGCCTTATTCTATTTTAATTAATCTAAAATAAAGTATTAAGTAAAGTTCACCATTCAAATAATATTAGGTTAAATTAAACTTGACTAGATGTGTTTATAGTTCATGGTTTTCAAGATTTATGTTTTTAGGTGGTTTATAGTATTCCCAATTAAATTTAACAAGATGTGTTTATAGTTCATGGTTTTCAAAATCAATGTTTTTAGATGGTTTATAATATCCCATATGATAAAGTCTATTTAAAAACTTGGATAATTCCATTGGATAATTCCATTGTTAAGTGTTTAAAGAAGTCTATATTTAAAAACTTGGACAATTCCATTGTTAAGTGTTTAAAGAAGCTTACATTGACATGAATGTTAAGTGTTTAAAGAAGTCTATATTTAAAAACTTGGACAATTCCATTGTTAAGAGTTTAAAGAAGACTACATTGACATTGTTAAGTGTTTAAAGAAGCCTATATTGACATGAATGTGAGAAGAGAATTGCAGAATGAAGAAGCTGCTGAAAAGAAGAAGACCGGAGAAGAACTACTACAGAAAGAAGGATTATTTATTCTTCCCTGGGATGGCACATTGCCCAGAAATGTCCGCATTGAATCTCTAGAGTATGCCTCTACAGATGAAGCTAAGCACTTCCTACAGCTAACAATGATCCAGAATATCCAGACTTCTCCCTTGAAGCTGACAATTCTAGAAAGATGGGAGAAAGAAGCATTCTTTAGTTTTGCAGACGCTACTGGTAAGCTCAAAGATTGTCCAGAGGTATGGATGGATTATGATGATGATGAACATCTCTGGTATATTGAAATAGGCAATGGCAGCCTTACTTGGACTTCCTACAACTTAATCCTGCAATGTTGTAGGGAAAATGAATCCGTTATGATTTTCGCCGACCCTAGTAATCTAAGAGCTAATGCTAAATGGTCGGGATGGACTGAAGTTTTCTTAGACAAGTTCTCCCCTAGACTTGACTGGGAAAACAGAAGAGCAAATTTCATCCTCCACTTAAAAGCTGATCTAGAAATTGCACACCAGCATGAATACTGGTTTAAATTTAAGCTACATTTCGAGGGAGGATCTTACAAACCTCTTGAGCACAGAATGTATGTGCAACAGAAAGTTATTCGGAGAAACCTTGAAGGTGATCACATTGAATCACGCATCACTATTCGTGATATTCCTCTTGATTTCAAGGTTGAGTCACATTTCAGAGGAGAGTTTTTTGTGAACCGCTAGAAGTTTTCCACGGTTCCGATGTTCAAAAATGTTTTAGCCCATGGCTCTATCCTCTACCACCAGATTTGGATACTCCAGAATCTCCGATACAAGATGCTCAAGATCCTATATCGGGAGATGATGACATATGGGATTATCTCCAAGGCCGCGACCTATATGATTGAAAGCTGTGGTTGGCCTCTTGAAGACTGAGTGGGCCAGTATTGCCCCACACTGTTTCCGACGCGGGTCGGATAAATGCTCCGCTTTGTACAAAGTAGATTCTAGGTGCTGTCGTGGGCCAGCTATGCTCCACTTTGTTTTATGCTGTCGGTATGTCGGTCTGTCATGATGTATCTCTGAGTCCCTGTAATGCCAGATGGCTAATTAAGGGACGAGATAATGGAAGTGGTAGTCCCCACTCTCCACCCCGGTGATTCGTTATTGACTGGTAGTTGTCAGTCATGGTTACCGGATCTCTTTTCGACCGGTTAGTGCCAGTTTGTGTCAACCGGTAGCACCGGCTAGGAGATTATAAATAAGAATCCTCGGGCTTATTCTACGCATCGTGGGTTGCCTCATAGGAGCTCTGCAAGTCTAGAGAGTCAGTCTTGAGCAAGTAGTTTGCTCGGCTTCTAGGTGTCTGTTTGCATAAGTGTCGAGCGTTGTGTATGCTCTCCCTTTGCGCCTAGAGCGATCAACTGGGATCAAAAGCAGTGATCTCATTTGTAATGAGTCTGTAAATCCAAGTGCGTATGCTCTCCCTCTGCACTTCGTGTGATCAGCTGGGATCAGAAACACTGGTTAGTAATTGTTCATGTAGTTTTCCAGAGTCTGTAATTTTACTGTTCATTCGTCTCTGAGTCTGTAATTCCACTGTTCCTCGGCTCTATAACATCACTGTTACTCGGCTCTGTAATCTCTGTAATATTACTATTCACCATATTCAATGTTACTGTTCACTATCATTCCGCTTGTCATTGCTATCTGTATTGTGCTTATATATTGCATTAGTCACATTCTGTTAAGAGAGTTAGTAGGTGTTGTGAGAGAAAACGTAAATATTCCCGAGCAAATCTGAAGAGTGTGTTCGAATCCTGTTGCTTGGTATTAGAGCCAGCACACTTATGGTTTTGTGGATTGATCGTCCAGCACACGCAGAGAAGTTTCTACTTTGGTTAATGGTTCATCCAAAGAGTGATTTGGATTGTTATGAGAACTATCAGCAAATGGTTCGGGATCGTGATCTAGCATTTCAAACCTTTTGCAATCATTTCGAGAAGCAATCACTGTAAGTGCCTGTTAAGCTTACATGATGTCTTTTGTACTGTTGGATAGTTGTGGACACTTTTGCATTGTTCAGTAGGCAAGGTTTCCTTGTTGAGTGATCGGTGGTGCTCCAAAGGACTAAAAGAGAGGTTGTTGATAGAGGGAAGTGAAGGCCGAAGAGAGAGTGCCTGAGTAAGTCCCTGTTTAGATCCAGCCGCTAGTGAGACTTAGTTCTTTTTCAGATGGACCCAACGATGGACAATGTAGCTCACACCCGTCTAGACTGCCAGTAGGCAGAGGATGGTACTGTCAGTTTGGCAGAGCGATGTTCTTCCTTTTCTCATTGCAGTTCCTCAGATCCTGAATCCAATATAATCCATATCGATGAATCTAACCCTTCTGCTAAATGGAAATTACCTTCTCTGTTGCCTAAAGAAATCTACAAACTTAAGCTTTGGGAATATGTTGCTGCACAACATTTTCATGTTTCTTCAATTGATATTGCTTTTGCTGATGCTAATAATCCTATCCATATTAACCTACTTGATCGATCTCAGATCGATTGGGCTCGTAAACATGGATATCAGTATGTGCATTTAGGTGCTATAAGATTAGGTTTAAATCCTCTTGTGCGTCCCTTCTTAAATGTTTCATCCCTTTGCGTCGCAGTAGACACACGTCATAGGCATTTTGCTGATGCCATTATTGGCGGTTTTGCTGCTCAATTGCATGATGGCCCTGCATTCGGAACTATATATCTGAAATTTAGTGTCAGTCTCTATGACCCGCACATATATGATCTTCTTAAAGCATATGTCTTGCCGCAATGTTTTTCTATGTTGGATGGTTCCCGCATTATCCAACTTAAAGTTGATGTCATAGTCAGGTTTGGGAATGATACTCTTCCCGCCTTACAATCCTCAGTTCATAATACCCCGCGCCTACTCAGCGTGGTGGAAAAAGACATTTCAAAGAAAGCCCAACCTGTTCTCTTTGACTGGAGAGGTATCCAGTATCCACAGGAATGGGAATGTAAGTACAATGAACTCAGGAATGCTGAATCTCTTCAAGCCGCATTAAAAACTCAGCCCATAACCTTTGACAGCTTAAATAATTCTTTTCGTTTACCTAGTATTACTCCATTTCCTAGATTTTCGCTTGCAGATACAAATCCTGGCTTAAGCCGATCATCCTCCTCACGACCTACTCCCTCAGTCTCTGTTGATAGAAAATTGTCTTCTACACCATCCGCTACGGCTCTAGAAATCAATCTGTTAGAATCTTTCACTGGCTTACAAGATACTGAACATAGAGATCAGCACACTGATTGTCCAGCTTGTCGTAAGACATTAGAAAAGCTTCGACGACACAGAACAAATCCCCACTTAGGAATGTTTTCTCTTCCAAGAGAAAATGATTCATATGAAGTTGAAAGGGAAAGTCTCGGATCATATTTCCCTGGTAGGAATCTTCCTACTACCCCTTTCAGACAGTACACTCCAGATGGTACTACTAAAAGAGAATTACTGCCACAGAAATCTGTTGCAGTAGACGATACTCCGTCTGATGAGATAAAGTTGAGTAATTGGGGAAACCTACAGCATGCTTTGACTGCAAAGAACTTGGATAACATGGCCCAAGATATATTAAGTCTCAAAGCATCTATGGCTGAAGAAAAAGAAAAGATCGTTGAAGTTGCTGAGAATTTAGAGCTGGTAAAGCATTTACTTGCTGATACAGAAGTGATAAAGAAAATGGTTCAGTCTGCCTCTGAAAAGATCATGATCAGAATAAATAAGATTGATGAGTTATCTCTTAGGGCATCTAAATTGGGATCTAGTGTCCTTAAACCTAGTCCCTCTATTCTAGCTTTAGCTGCTGAAGGTTATAAGAGAAAAGATACGAAAGCTAAACTAGAAAGAAGTGTGTCATTTGGCATGATGAGTGCTGAAGAAAATGATACAAGGCCTGAATATGATTTTGGGAGATCTCAAAGAGAATTTCGTTCTCTGACAAAATGGGTAGCTGCTATTAAAAGTCTTCCTCCTACCCTATCTCAGAAATGCATCCAGAAAGTCTTAAGTCTTGTCCCAATTGTTTCTGTTGTCCCAGAACCTATTGTCCCTGTTTCAGTAAAAGAAACAAAGAAAGAAGAAACAGATTCCGTTGAGTCTTGCCCAGCTGAAGCCTCAGTCCCTGACCAAGCCTCAGTTCCTGAACAAGCCTCAGTCCCCATCGACTTAAGCATGTTAAGTACATTTGAACGTGGATCCAATTCAGGAGTCAAATCTGAATTTGATTCTCACATGTCTGAGAAAGAGTCTTCCAATGCTCCCAGAGTGCCTTTTCATTTCAGTACCTCTACCTATAACAATATCATTTCGCAAATGCCAGAGCACCCTATCCTGAATATAGATTTCCAGCCACGAGATGTAATTCATGATTCTCTCAATCTATTATTCCATTGGAGTCTTGCTAAGAAAGCTCAGAACCCTGGCATCGCAGGCCAGCAGATTGCAACTTTGTTGATCACAGGATTAACAGGGTTGGCAAATGAATGGTGGAGATGGCTCTCAGAGAGAGAGAGAGATGAGATTTTAAATTCTAAGGATGCAAATCAGTAGTTGCTCAAAGCCTTGGCTAGTCAGTTCCATGGTGGTGATGATGAAGATGATGCAGATCATCTTGCATCAGTTTACATGTCAGCCAAACTTTGTAACCTGTCACAAGCTGATGAATATTTTTGTTACATGCAAAAGCTTTTGATCAAGTCTAGAAAAGCAAGTGATCCTGCTTATCTAAAACATTACCTGTGAAGTTTTCCAGGGCATGTTCCAGATGCAGTAGAGAAATACATGAAGGATAAGAACCTGAACTATCAGAATCTCTCCATTGCACAATTGCATCATCATATCAAGGAGACATGGCAAGAACATTGTCTTGCTAAAATGATAGATAAAGATTTCAAACGCCATCAGAATATGCATACGCCTTCTTTCTGTAAGAAAGTGGTAGAATTACCAGATTGGGGATGCGGTGACCACAATCGTGGCCATCTTAAATGTACCTGTGCTCATAAAGAAAGAAAGAAAAAGGGTTTCTTCTCAAGTGATCCTAGATATCACTACCCTGACAAACCTGCACGGTTTGAAAGAAAGAAGCCTAAGTATAAGAAGTACAAGTCATATAAACATACTCCTCCTCCGCGCAAGAAAAGATACATTAAAAAGCGCAGGAAACCTGCAGACAAAGAATCTTGTTTTCTTTGTGGTGCTAAAGGCCACTGGGAAAATAAATGCCCTAAAAAGAAGTCACGTCCCAGGCTTGTAGCCTTCATTGACTCTGCCCAGCCCCAATGGTGGAAGTTTGTTCATTCTAATGACCCTCCTTCTGGAGATTGTATACCTCTTCCTTCTGATTCTGATGTCTCTGATTCTGATCCTGATTCTGAGAATCCTCTTGCTTTGAATAAATTTGATCCCTCTTTTGCCTCAGATTCTGATATCTCTGAATGTAGTTCTTCGGCTTGCGAGGTCCCAAATTTGGGGGGGTGTAATCTACAGCCAGATGATTCTCCTAATTCCCCGCATGCTTCTTCTGTACATACATACCAACCTCCTGACTTTGATTTCTCTTTGTACATGTTTTCTCTTCCTAAACAGTTTGATTTAGAGAAGCAGATAGCTGCTATTGACCTAGCACTTGCTGATACTCAGCCGTATCAATATCAGTTGCGTACTCAGCTGAGAAATGAGAAAGACCTATTACTAGAACAACTTAAAGGTAAACAAAAGATTAAGGACAGTCCTAGTCCTACATCGAAAGCAGTAAGTTTTCATGAGCCTGCTACAGTCTATAGAACTTATCCAGATAAGCATGAAAGCAGACAGAAGTACAAGTTATCTACAAGAGATACGCTAAAGCAGATGATTAAAGATAAGCAGCAGCAAGTTAAGCAGCTCTGTACAGAAATAAGTGAGCTCCGTGATCATATAAAGATCTTAGACGCTGAAGAAGAACATTCTTCAGAGGATGAGTTAAATAAGTTTGTTAAAGGAGCCTTAGATAGAGAAGTTGATATTGAAGACATTCCTGATGAGCATCCTCATATGGATGTTACTTTCCATCCCAGTATGTCTTTGATGTCTGGTCCGAAATTGTATTTAACTGTACAGTTTAATTTGAGTGAGTTCAAGCCCTATAAGCTCTGTTGCATGATTGACTCAGGTTGTCAAGTCAATCTGGCAAAAGGATCAGCCTTACCGTTTTATTATTGGGAAAAGACCTTTGGTAGCGGAATAGCTATTCATGGTACACCAGTGCCTATCAAAGGTAAAGCTGAAATCATACCTGTTGGTTTTGGCAAGGAAAAGAGTAAGCTGACATTTTACAGATTAGATGAGCTTAAGGATGATTGTCTGTTAGGATCTGATTTTCTTCATCAAGTCAGTCCTTATACAGTATATCACTATAAGATGACCTTCACTTGTTATGTAAATAGAAGGAAGGTTGTTCTTCCCCTGTCTTTCCATGGTGAAGTAAAATGCCAAGATGTTATTGAACCTGAAAATGCTCACATTCCGAGATTGGCAAAAATGGAAAGAGCAATAGCTTAATCAGAAATACATGGTGAAAAGATGTTGAATGAGATTTCTGAAAAGCTTAAAAAGGATTGCTTTTCGGATAGTCCCAATTCCTTCTGGACGCGTGAAAAGTACTTTGTCACACTGCCTTATGATCCACTCCAGAAGATCAAGCCAATGAAAGCTTCTGCAAGAGTTATGACTCCTTCTGAAAGAGAATTTTGCAAAAAGGAGATTGCAGAACTATTAGAGAAAGGACTAATTGAACCCTCCAAGAGTCCTTGGGCGTGCCATGCTTTTGTGGTAAACAAGCACTCAGAACAGAAAAGAGGTAAGCCCAGGCTAGTGGTTAATTTTAAGCCACTTAATGCAGTTCTTCAGAAAGTCAGGTATCCACTGCCTGATAAAGCGAGTCTTTTACAGTGCATCACTGGATGTTCTATTTTTAGTAAGTTCGATCTCAAATCTAGTTTCTATCAGATTGGTATTGATCCTAAAGATAGATTCAAAACAGCCTTTGTGGTGCCAAATGGACTATATCAGTGGAAAGTTCTTCCCTTTGGCATTAATAACGCTCCATCTGAGTTTCAAAAAAAGATGGAAGATATTTTTAGAGACTATCCATGGATTCTAGTATTCATTGATGATATACTAATCTGTTCCCACAGCTTGCAGGAACATTTAAAGCACCTGCATATATTTTATGATTTAGTACACAAGCATGGATTGGTTCTCTCAGAGCCAAAGATGGGAATTGGTAAAACCGAGATTGAATTTATTGGTTTGAAGATTAATAAAGGAACCATTGTGTTACAGAAACATGTGCTGCAGAGCTTTGTAAAGTTTCCAGACGAAATACTGGATAAAACACAACTGCAAAGGTTTCTTGGTTCGTTGAACTACATCAGACCATTCTATAAAGGCCAAGCTGAAGATATTCATGTCCTTCAGCAGAGACTTAGAAAGAATCCGCCCAGATGGTCTAAGGAGATGACTGCAGCAGTTAAGAGAATTAAAGAAAAGGTTTGGTTGTTGCCAGCATTAAATTTGCCTTCAGGTAAAGGTGAGCTGATTATTGAAACAGATGCCTCTGCTCATACTTGGGGAGGTGTTCTGCTAGAATCGCTTAACGAGAAAGAACATGTTTGTGGCTATGGATCCGGTTCGTTCAAGAAAGCTGAACTTAATTATCCATCGAGCCATAAAGAGATATTAGCAGTCAAGAAGACTGTGCAGCATTTTATTCTCTTCCTCAAACCGGTTAAATTCATTATCAGAACTGACCTGAAAATAATGCCTGGAATGTTAAAAAATGAGAATGTCATGGCAGAAAACAATAGTCGTATTTTAAAATAGTTTATATGGTTATCTAACTTTGATTATGAGATTGTATATAAACCAGGATATTTAAACTGCCTTGCTGACATGTTGACCAGGGAGTCAGCAGAAACTTTAGAACAGCTCCAGCCTGCATTGCAAATGTTTGAACCAGGAGAATCCAGTTGTGGACCTACAAGAAGAAGAATGAGAAGAGAATTGCAGAATGAAGAAGCTGCTGAAAAGAAGAAGACCAGAGAAGAACTACTACAGAAAGAAGGATTATTTATTCTTCCCTGGGATGGCACATTTCCCATAATGCGGGAAGCATCCAACATAGAAAAACCTTGCGGCAAGACATATGTTTTAAGAAGATCATATATGTGCGGGTCATAGAGACTGACACTAAATTTCAGATATATAGTTCCGAATGCAGGGCCATCATGCAATGGAGCAGCAAAACCGCCAATAATGGCATCAGCAAAATGCCTATGACGTGTGTCTACTGCGACGCAAAGGGATGAAACATTTAAGAAGGGACACACAAGAGGATTTAAACCTAATCTTATAGCACCTAAATGCACATACTGATATCCATGTTTACGAGCCCAATCGATCTGAGATCGATCAAGTAGGTTAATATGGACAGGATTAACAACCTCTCTTTTAGTCCTTTGGAGCACCACCGATCACTCAACAAGGAAACCTTGCCTACTGAACAATGCAAAAGTGTCCACAACTATCCAACAGTACAAAAGACAGCATGTAAGCTTAACAGGCACTTACAGTGATTGCTTCTCGAAATGATTGCAGAAGGTTTGAAATGCTAGATCACAATCCCAAACCATTTGCTGATAGTTCTCATAACAATCCAAATCACTCTCTGGATGAACCATTAACCAAAGTAGAAACTTCTCTGCGTGTGCTGGACGATCAATCCACAAAACCATAAGTGTGCTGGCTCTGATACCAAGCAGCAGGATTCGAACACACTCTTCAGATTTGCTCGGGAATATTTACGTTTTCTCTCACAACACCTACTAACTCTCTTAACAGAATGCGACTAATGCAATATATAAGCACAATACAGATAGCAATGACAAGCAGAATGATAGTGAATAGTAACATTGAATATGGTGAATAGTAATATTACAGAGATTACAGAGCCGAGTAATAGTGATGTTACAGAGTAGAGGAACAGTGGAATTACAGACTCAGAGCCGAATGAACAGTAAAATTACAGACTCTGGAAAACTACATGAACACTTACTAACCAGTGTTTCTGAACCCAGCTGATCACACGAAGTGCAAAGGGAGAGCATACGCACTTGCCTTTACAGACTCATTACAAATGAGATCACTGCTTTTGATCCCAGCTGATCGCTCTACGCGCAGAGGGAGAGCATACACAGCGCTCGACACTTATGCAAACAGACACCTAGAAGCCAAGCAGAATACTTGCTCAAGACTGACTCTCTAAACTTGCAGAACTCCTATGAGGAAACCCACGATGCGTAGAATGAGCCCGAGGAGTCTTATTTATAATCTCCTAGCCGGTGCTACTGGTTGACACAAACTGGCACTAACCGGTCGAAAAGAGATCCGGTAACCATAACTAACAACTACCAGTCAATAACGAATCACCGGGGTGGAGAGTGGGGACTACCACTTCCATTATCTCGTCCCTTAATTAGCCATCTGGCATTACAGGGACCCGAAGATACATCATGACAGACCGACATACCGACAGCATAAAACAAAGTGGAGCATAGCTGGCCCACGACAGCACCTAGAATCTACTTTGTACAAAGCGGAGCATTTATGCAGCCCGCGTCGGAAACAGTGTGGGGCAATACTGGCCCACTCAGTCTTCAAGAGGCCCACCACAGCTTTCAATCATATAGGTCGCGGCCTTGGAGATAATCCCATATGTCATCATCTCCCGAATTAGGATCTTGAGCATCTTGTATTGGAGATTCTGGAGTATCCAACTCTGGCGGTAGAGGATAGAGCCATGGGCTAAAACATTTTTGAACATCGAAACCGTGGAAAAATTCTAGCGGTTCACAGGCAAACTCTCCTCTGAAATGTGACTCAACCTTGAAATCAAGAGGAATATCACGAATAGTGACGCGTGATTCAATGTGATCACCTTCAAGGTTTCTCCGAATAAATTTCTGTTGCACATACATTCTGTGCTCAAGAGGTTTGTAAGATCCTCCCTCGAAATGCAGCTTAAATTTAAACCAGTATTCATGCTGGTGTGCAATTTCTAGATCAGCTTTTAAGTGGAGGATGAAATTTGCTCTTCTGTTTTCCCAGTCAAGTCTAGGGCAGAACTTGTCTAAGAAAACTTCAGTCCATCTCGACCATTTAGCATTAGCTCTTAGATTACTAGGGTCGGCGAAAATCATAACGGATTCATTTTCCCTACAACATTGCAGGATTAAGTTGTAGGAAGTCCAAGTAAGGCTGCCATTGCCTATTTCAATATACCAGAGATGTTCATCATCATCGTAATCCATCCATACCTCTGGACAATCTCTGAGCTTACCAGTAGCGTCTGCAAAACTAAAGAATGCTTCTTTCTCCCATCTTTCTAGAATTGTCAGCTTCAAGGGAGAAGTCTGGATATTCTGGATCATTGTTAGCTGTAGGAAGCGCTTAGCTTCATCTACAGAGGCATACTCTAGAGATTCAATGCGGACATTTCTGGGCAATGTGCCATCCCAGGGATGAATAAATAATCCTTCTTTTTGTAGTAGTTCTTCTCCGGTCTTCTTCTTTTCAGCAGCTTCTTCATTCTGCAATTCTCTTCTCATTCTTCTTCTTGCAGGTCCAGAACTGGATTCTCCTGGTTCAAACATTTGCAATGCAGGCTGGAGCAATTCTAAAGTTTCTGCTGACTCCCTGGTCAACATGTCAGCAAGGCAGTTTAAATATCCTGGTTTATATACAATCTCATAATCAAAGTTAGATAACCATATAAACCATTTTAAAATATGACTATTGTTTTCTGCCATGACATTCTCATTTTTTAACATTCCAGGCATTATTTTCAGGTCAGTTCTGATAATGAATTTAACCGGTTTGAGGAAGAGAATAAAATGTTGCACAGTCTTCTTGACTGCTAATATCTCTTTATGGCTCCATGGATAATTAAGTTCAGCTTTCTTGAACGAACCGGATCCATAGCCACAAACATGTTCTTTCTCGTTAAGCGATTCTAGCAGAACACCTCCCCAAGTATGAGCAGAGGCATATGTTTCAATAATCAGCTCACCTTTACCTGAAGGCAAAGTTAATGCTGGCAACAACCAAACCTTTTCTTTAATTCGCTTAACTGCTGCAGTCATCTCCTTAGACCATCTGGGAGGATTCTTTCTAAGTCTATGCTGAAGGCATGAATATCTTCAACTTGGCCTTTATAGAATGGTCTGATGTAGTTCAACGAACCAAGAAACCTTTGCAGTTGTGTTTTATCCAGTATTTCGTCTGGAAACTTTACAAAGCTCTGCAGCACATGTTTCTGTAACACAACGGTTCCTTTATTAATCTTCAAACCAAGAAATTCAATCTCGATTTTACCAATTTCCATCTTTGGCTCTGAGAGAACCAATCCATGCTTGTATACTAAATCATAAAATATCTGCAGGTGCTTTAAATGTTCCTGCAAGCTGTGGGAACAGATTAGTATATCATCAATGAATACTAGAATCCATGGATAGTCTCTAAAAATATCTTCCATCCTTTTTTGAAACTCAGATGGAGCGTTATTAATGCCAAAGGGAAGAACTTTCCACTGATATAGTCCATTTGGCACCACAAAAGCTGTTTTGAATCTATCTTTAGGATCAATACCAATCTGATAGAAACCAGATTTGAGATCGAACTTACTAAAAATAGAACATCCAGTGATGCGCTGTAAAAGACTCGCTTTATCAGGCAATGGATACCTGACTTTTTGAAGAACTGCATTAAGTGGCTTAAAATTAACCACTAGCCTGGGCTTACCTCTTTTCTGTTCTGAGTGCTTGTTTACCACAAAAGCACGGCACGCCCAAGGACTCTTGGAGGGTTCGATTAGTCCTTTCTCTAATAGTTCTGCAATCTCCTTTTTGCAAAATTCTCTTTCAGAAGGAGTCATAACTCTTGCAGAAGCTTTCATTGGCTTGATCTTCTAGAGTGGATCATAAGGCAGTGTGACAAAGTAATTTTCACACATCCAGAAGGCATTGGGACTATCCAAACAGCAATCCTTTTTAAGCTTTTCAGAAATCTCATTCAACATCTTTTCACCATGTATTTCTGAATAAGCTATTGCTCTTTCCATTTTTGCCAATCTCGGAATGTGAGCATTTTCAGGTTCAATAACATCTTGGCATTTTACTTCACCATGGAAAGACAGGGGAAGAACAACCTTCATTCTATTTACATAACAAGTGAAGGTCATCTTATAGTGATCTACTGTATAAGGACTGACTTGATGAAGAAAATCAGATCCTAACAGACAATCATCCTTAAGCTCATCTAATCTGTAAAATGTCAGCTTACTCTTTTCCTTGCCAAAACCAACAGGTATGATTTCAGCTTTACCTTTGATAGGCACTGGTGTACCATGAATAGTTGTTCCGCTACCAAAGGTCTTTTCCCAATAATAAACGGTAAGGCTGATCCTTTTGCCAAATTGACTTGACAACCTGAGTCAATCATGCAACAGAGCTTATAGGGCTTGAACTCACTCAAATTAAACTGTACAGTTAAATACAATTTCAGACCAAACATCAAAGACATACTGGGCTGGAAAGTAACATCCATATGAGGAGGCTCATCAGGAATGTCTTCAATATCAACTTCTCTATCTAAGGCTCCTTTAACAAACTTATTTAACTCATCCTCTGAAGAATGTTCTTCTTCAGCGTCTAAGATCTTTATATGATCATGGAGCTCACTTATTTCTGTACAGAGCTGCTTAACTTGCTGCTGCTTATCTTTAATCATCTGCTTCAGCGTATCTCTTGTATATAACCTGTACTTCTATCTGCTTTCATGCTTATCTGGATAAGTTCTATAGACAGTAGCAGGCTCATGAAAACTTACTACTTTCGATGTAGGACTAGGACTGTCCTTAATCTTTTGTTTACCTTTAAGCTGTTCTAGCAGTAGGTCTTTCTCATTTCTCAGCTGAGTACGCAACTGATATTGATACGGCTGAGTATCAGCAAGTGCTAGGTCAATAGCAGCTATCTGCTTCTCTAAATCAAACTGTTTAGGAAGAGAAAACATGTACAAAGAGAAATCAAAGTCAGGAGGTTGGTATGTATGTACAGAAGAAGCATGCAGGGAATTAGGAGAATCATCTGGCTGTAGATTACACCCCCCCCAAATTTGGGACCTTGCAAGCCGAAGAACTACAGTCGGAGATATCAGAATCTGAGGCAGAAGAGGGATCAAATTTATTCAAAGCAAGAGGATTCTCAGAATCAGGATCAGAATCAGAGACATCAGAATCAGAAGGAAGAGGTATACAATCTCCATAAGGAGGGTCATTAGAATGAACAAACTTCCACCATTGGGGCTGGACAGAGTCAATGAAGGCTGCAAGCCTGGGACGTGACTTCTTTTTAGGGAATTTATTTGCCCAGTGGCCTTTAGCGCCACAAAAAAAACAAGATTCTTTGTCTGCAGGTTTCCTGCGCTTTTTAATGTATCTTTTCTTGCGCAGAGGAGGAGTATGTTTATATGACTTGTACTTCTTATTCTTAGGCTTCTTTCTTTCAAACCGTGCAGGTTTGTCAGGGTAGTGATATCTAGGATCACTTGAGAAGAAACCCTTTTTCTTTCTTTCTTTATGAGCATAGGTACATTTAAGATGGCCATGATTGTGGTCACCGCATCCCCAATCTGGTAATTCTGCCACTTTCTTACAGAAAGAAGGCGTATACATATTCTGATGGCGTTTGAAATCTTTATCTATCCTTTTAGCAAGACAATGTTCTTGCCATGTCTCCTTGATATGATGATGCAATTGTGCAATGGAGAGATTCTGATAGTTCAGGTTCTTATCCTTCATGTATTTCTCTACTGCATCTGGAACATGCCCTGGAAAACTTCGCAGGTAATGTTTTAGATAAGCAGGATCACTTGCTTTTCCAGACCTGATCAAAAGCTTTTGCATGTAACAAAAATATTCATCAGCTTCTGACAGGTTACAAAGATGAATGTGTTCTATGATAGCCAAATTGGTCGCCATAGCTTACAGAATTGGATCTAATTATCAGAAAATTGAGTTTCCAAAACAAAAGCTTCTTTGTTTTACATTTAACAAAGGTTTAACAGTTATGAGTTTACTAGTTGCATGGAGTCCGAAGGAGGAAGACGGATCTCAAATTCTATCTTATACCAGTTGAATGGTTCGAGAGGATTGAAAAGATGTGAAAATGTATAGGCAAGCACCAAGATCAGCGGCACACGATTAGTTGGTATTTGGTTAGTAGCTGATCTTGTTCCTCGCCTTGGACATTTGTCCTATACGCGCCCTCCCCAATAGATAGAATTATTTATGATCCAAGTCTTCATAAAAGAGCTCATTGTTTATTTTATTTTTATGATTACTTGTTTGTTTTTTTATGATAAAATAGAAAGAAATTTTTTTTACTTTTAAAAGTAATGTTATTATTTATATATATAATTCATAAAAGTAATGTTTACATTACTAGGTGTTTATATCTTAGAATTTGGAATGTAATATTATTAATGTTTTTTTCTAGATTGAAGGAAGATAAGACCAGTATACTATCCACATTGATTTTATATGCATCATTCAAAATTCAAATTAAACAATTATTAAAAAAAAAAACCTGTAACTCATGCACAATAACAAGTAGTGACATAGCCACAAACAACAAGAGATTATAACTAGAATGGAGAACAAGTAACATATATCTTGTTCGTGGCACTTAACTTATAACATATCGGTGTGTTCACCAACCACATTAAATAATTGTGCTAGTATTATTATTATTATTATTATTATTATTATTATATATATGTGTGTGTGAAAGAGAGAGAGATATTATTATTATTATTTAATATGTTTTATTTCATATGTTTTCTATCTTTGTTGTGGGCTTTAAAGATAATGTTAATGTGTAATTGTTAACATATTAGTATGTTCACCAAACACAAATTAAATTGTTGTTCTAGTATTATTATTTTTCATATATATATATATATATATATATGTGTGTGTGTGTGTGTGTGTATGTGTGTGTGTGATATTATTATTATTTTCTAATAATTTTTTATTTCATATATTTTGTATCCTTAATGTGAGGTTTTAAAGATAATGTTAATGTGTAATTGTTGTGGGCTTTTAAGAGTAATGTTGATGTGTAATTTTTAAAGTATTGTTATTATGTTATTTTAAAAGTAATGTGTTATTATGTTATTGCTCATATATTCAATCCATTAACTTGTTTTTGTTATTTTCTAACAAGCCCTTAATGGTGTAGAATGGATAGTCTCATGCACTGCTATGATGCCATCCAGGATCTGTCTGTTTTCCACGAAGCCGGATTGCTCCGGGTTTATCAGACCTAGGAGGAGAGGTTTTAGTCTAATCGCAATCACTTTGGTTATTATCTTGTAGATCACATTACAGAGGGCAATCAGTCTAAACTTGTTTAGAGAATTCATGCCCTCCCCTGTTGGAATTAAGGACAAAAATGTTGCATTGAAGGCACCCCACGTTTGCTTCTGGACTCCTTCACAATGGCCCAGACTTCCCCCTTTATCATGTCCCAAAAGAAGTGGAAGAAGTTAGTCGTGAAGCCATCTGGGCCAGGGCTCCTTCCCTTGAGCCATCTGGCTCATTGCCTCCTCTACCTCCTGCATGGAGATAGGCTTGTTGAGGTTCTCATTGTCCTCCCTAGAAACAGTGCTGGGGATAAGAGCAGTGATCTGGGCAATATCCTATCCCCTAGTGTTGTTGTCCTCGGTCATAATTTCCTTAAAGTAGCTGGTTGGTTCCTCCTCAACTTCTTCCCTGGTTTCCACCTGGGTCCTATTAGTCCTTTTGATTCCATGGATCTTTGTGCCTACTCTGTTATGGATAACCGAATTGTGAAAGAATTTGGTATTTTTCTCCCCCTCCTGCAGCCATTTGACCCAAGATTTCTCCTTCTAGAATATATCTTCATGTATTTCCCTGCATTAGAGGAAATTTCAACTCAAAATGGGCCTCCTAAAATGAATTAATAAAATAATAGTTAAAATAATAAAATAATATTTATTAATTTTGGAGGAAGAAAAGAAAAAAACTACTTTTTTGTTTGTATTTTTGACATATCTCCCCGTGTTTTTACTCAAATTTCAATCGGAAGAGCTCGTTGGATGCGGAATTGAATTCCGCATCCGACGAGTACCCACTCGGCATACTTTCGACGGACCCCACTACCCCAAAAACAAGAAATACCTGAAAAAACGGACATTCTGTTTTTTTAGGTATTTCTTGTTTCTGGGGTAGTGGGGTCCGTCAAAAGTATGCCGAGTGGGTACTCGTCGGATGCGGAATTCAATTCCAACGAGCTCTCCCGATCGAAATTTGAGTAAAAACACGGGGAGATATGTCAAAAATACAAACAAACAAAAATAGTTTTTTTTATGATACCTATCCCCAAATTTATATTAAAAAGTGTTTAAGACCTATACGGTATTTCAAATTTAAAGCAATTTCATTGGCTAACACATGATGACATGGAATTTGAATAAAAGTTAAAAGGCCCATTTTGAGTTGAAATTTCTTCTAATGGTCTTCCAGCTGGGTGAGGAGATCCTTCTCTTTTTCTTTCATCTCCACATCCCATCCAGTGTCCATTCCTTTTTTTGTGGAGGAGGTCAATGTCCTAGATAAGCCTCTTCTTGTCAGCAAAAATGTTGCCAAAATCCCCACATGCGAATCTTAGCTTTAAAAGCCTTGAGTTTTTGCTGCAAGTTGTACATTCTTGTCCCCCCCGGACTGTTCAGCTCCTGCCACCACTGTTCTACCAATGCTTTAAAGTCCTTGTGCTCCAACCAGAACTGTTCAAAGCAGAATGGCTTGGATAGGAGGGTATTCTTCACATCCCAATTGAGGCATATTAGCCAATGGTCAAAGCCTACTGTTGGGAGAACATTTGTTCAGATCTCCCTTGAACCCCTAGCAGTATTTTCTGACACCAAGAACCTGTCTAGCCGAGAAGCGACCAGGTGTTCCCCTTTCCTCCTGTTATTCCATGTGAACCAGCCATCTCCTGTCTCCACATCCACTAGGGAGCTTTGGGATAATCTATCCCTGAATTCCTCCTGATATTTGTCCAACACTCTTCTCCCCCCTTTCTTTTCCCTGAGAGCAGTGATCAGGTTGAAATCTTCTCCTACTATCCACCTTCCTTCCTTCGCCAAGGAGTCCAGCCATTTCAGGTGGTGAACAAAGGCTTGTTTCTGAGGAAAGACACTAGACCCATATATGTTGACAACTGTCCCAATGATTCTAGACCCTAATATTTTGAATTCTGCCATCAAGGAGAAGTGACTGGCTCTCCATTCCAAGAGATCCACCGTCTTAGGCTACCATAGAATGGCTATTCCCCCTCCATCCCCGCCCCCCCGCCCATTCCTTATGCATCTGTCACCATAGCATTGTTGCCCTTCCAAATTCTTTGACCTATTTTAATCAGGGTTTCGAGCTACACTTGGTTTCATGTAGAAATAGCATATCTGGTTTTTCCTGTTTAATTTTCCTAGCCAAGGTCTTAATCTTTCTCGGGTGATTGCACCCCCTAACATTCCATGAAACTATCTTCATTACTTACGTCAGAGAAGGCCGCCTAGATCGTCAAATACTGCCCTGATTCAATCAGCCTAACTTCTATCTCTGCAATCCTCTGCTTGTTTGTCTTTCATCCTCTTTTTTTCTCTTCCTCCGGGGGTTTCCTCTTGCTTCATTTTTTAGGCTCCACATTGATCCCCAACTCCCGTTGTGCTTTGGAACTGATGATGGCTTTCTGTAGGAGTTCAATTTGTTTCCGAGAGACATAATCCTTACATGCCTTCTCACATTCTTTTTCTAGTGCATCTAGATCCAAATCTCCCAACTCCATTTCCTTCGCTTCATCTTCGTCCATGATGTCCTGTATACTACTTTATTTGGTTTCCTCCACGGCTCCCCTTGTCTATATTTTCTGGGTTTTATTCTGCCCTTCTTTCTCTCTCGTCTCTTTACTTTCGTCCTCTTCCTCTAAGATCTGAAAGAGATTAGCATTTTCTAAGGATTTTGTCGTTGTTTCCTTTCGACCTCTCTACCCCCCATTGCTTTTGCCTCATCTTCTGCTCTTCACCTGCGTGAATCCCTCGTTAGCCCACTTCTCTTCTTCTCGTTCTGGATCTGCTTTTTCCTGGGAACCTTTTAAGCAATTCCTCCCAAAGTGGCCATACTCATGGCAGATCCTGCAACGAAAAGGAAGTTGCTCATAGTCTATCTATTGGATCCACTCCTCGTCTTCCCATTTCAAGCTCACGGCCTCCAAGAGATCCTTTGACAAATCCATGTAGACTCATATGCGACCATACATTGTGTACCTCTGGATTCTCATTTGCTCAACTACCTTCACAAATTCACCTATTGAATTGCCATGTCTCTTAAGATTTCCATGTCCCAGTACTCCCCTGGGAGACCCACCAATCTGATCCATACCGGGGCCACTATCAGATCTTCCATTTTTGGGTTAAAGTGTTCCCTCCAAGGTCTGAAGGGTAGTCCTACTGAGAAGAAGAAATAAGGAACCCCCTCCAAGACACTATCTCTTTCCTCCTATTTAAAAAAGATTGTGGTGAATAACCCTTTTGATCCTAGCGTGAGATCATAATGGTCTCTCGATTTCCAAGTGCCTTGGATCCATCGAACCAGATCTTTCACCTTTGGCCAAACCCCTACAAATTTTTCGATTAGGGTTTTTCCTTCCACATCTCAATCTTCCCTCCAATCGCATCTGATCGAATCTGGACCGCTAGGATCGTTTGCCTCGAAAGGCATCCCCCCTGGCCCAATATCCTCCCCTTGCCTTGCCCATCCTTCTCTCCATCCAGATCATCGTTGCCTCCGTTGTACCCCTCAAAAGCGAGGCTTTAGGCTGTTGCAACCACCGTCCCCCCTCCCTCGCCAAAACACACTCGGTTCACCCTCTCCTCATGATCCCTAGTCTTCGCCCTATCCCAATCCAGCATTGCACCCTAATAAAGTTAGTATATTAATGTTCATATGTTCAATCCATTAACTTGTTTTGTTATTTTCTAGTATATATTAATAATGTTCTTGTTTTTTAAAGGTAATGTTAATGTGTAACTTTAATAGTATATATTAATAATGTTCTTGTCTTTTAAAGGTAATGTTAATGTTTTCAAAAGTAATATTAAAGTGTAACTTTGAAAGTAATGTTAATGTTTTGTTTTTTTTCAGAAGAAAAAATACCAGTCTTTGTTATTCAGATGAATCAAAAGACATCGTTTACATACAAAATGATCACTGATAAGACAGTAAGTCTCAAGTAAGACAGAAATAAACTGATGGAACTTGGAACATCCAAACAAGAAAAAAGTCTGATCGTAGCAGACTTTACTCATCATTCCTGAATAATCAGGTCAGAAATAATGATAAGTATCTGAAGTAAACTTTAACCAAACAAATGAGAGCAAATACAGCTGGCAGAATGGACTCATACTGATCAAAAAGAGAGTTATCATCAACTGCTGAAGACAATATCTGCAAAATGCAGCAATTATAAAATAGAACAAGACTGCCTTGGTTAATGACCAAACCATCCAAGAATTCTGAAAAGGAGACAAACCCCATGTCCAAATGTAAAGCTTTTTTTGAGAGTTCATCTGCCAGCGATTTATGCTCTCGAAATGTGTGTTTAAAGATCACTGAATGAGCCAAATGAATCATATATCTTATATCTGAACACCAATGCATCAGTGTTGGAACATCAAGTGCTGAAATATTGTTGAGCCAAGAAATAATAACCATAGAGTCACCATAAATCAACTGAAAAGGAATTCCCATTAGAAGACCAACTCTTAGAATTGCCCAAAGAGCCAACAATTCCGCTCTGGTATTTGTGCTTCTTCCACATCCCATAGAAAAACTGAAGTAATGAAAGTCATTGATATATATCACAAATCCTGAGCCTCCTCTATTTTCTGCGGCAGCTCCATCAAAGAACCCACAAGGAAAATTTTTTAATGGGACAGGACCAAGATTACGGGATTTATGTGATAATAACGGCACAGGATAAATATTAACCAAACTTTCAATTCTGGAAATCAAAGCTGGAAATGATGGCTTCTTGTTTTCAAATAAACAATGATTCCGCTGAAGCCAGATCCCCCATAAAATAAACAAGGGAAGGTATCTGGAAGGGGTAGCACGTGTGGTTGAGGAGAACCAAAGATCCAGGAATGAATGGACAGTGCTATAATCTGGGAATGAGCAATTGTGCTTAGCTGCCAGATGGTTGAAGATGCAGACAGAAAAAGGACAGCAAAAAAATAAATGGTGAATATCCTCCAAATTACCTTCACAAGGAACGCAGCGACTGGGTCCCATGAAGCCTCTGGTTTGCAAGTGATCCCAGGTTAAAATTTTTCCTTTGAGCATCAGCCAAATGAAGCATTTAATTTTCAGAGGAACCTTCAAGGTCCATAAAATTTTCAGAACTGAATCATGTATCTCTGAATAAATATCTGAAATAATGCTCTTATAACCTTCAGCAACGCTTATAGGACCTATATAGAGATCATGAGACCAGGAAATAGTATCAATATCAGAATTGAGCCGAATGCGGCCATATTCTAATCCTCGAACATAATTGTCCCAGGCTATTTTCCAGTCTCCAATAAAATCAAGATCTTCTGATGAGAACCAATATCCAGTAGCCAAAGGAGTTTGGTTATGAGCTTGAGCAAGGGTGCATATGCCATAGTCTTCTAAATAATCCCTTAAATCTCTTGGCAAAACAAAGGAAGATCCCATACCAATGAATGGATCTGCACCCAAATTGATGGATTCGCCATTCCCAACTTTCCAAATGATGCCTTTACCAATCCAAGATAAGGTGAAGATGAAACCCCTCCAAATAATAGAGGCGTTCCCAGATATGAAGTTCTTTTCCTTAAACCATAAATGCAAAGGTTTATTTTTCAGATACTTGACAATTATTAATAGATTCCAGATTCCCTTGCTATTTAAAGCTAGCCAAAAGCTTTTCATCCTTAAGGAGAGACTGAAACTGGGAAGATGTTTAATTCCCCAGCCACCCTGAGAGGTAGGGCGAGCCAAGAGATGCCAATTCACAAGATGGAATTTTTTAGACCTTGATGAAGATCCCCACAGAAATGAGAAGATCAGCTTTCTGAGTTTATCTAAAATAGAGATTGGAATTGGAACCAAAGCCATCCAATAAACTGAAATGCTAGATAAAATAGAACGAATGAGGATGAGTCAACCTCTCAAAGATAGGAATCTATTTGTCCAATGAGAAATTCTCTTTTCAAATTTTGCAACGAGCCAGAGCCAATGCTTTACCAGATATCCTGAAGGCTTAAGAAAGTATCCTAGATAACCAAACCATTTTCTTAAATCATCCACTTTGAAAGGGAGAATACATTAGAGGAAATTTCAACTCAAAATGGACCTCCTAAAATGAACTAATAAAATAATAGTTAGAGGAAGAAAAGAAAAAAACTACTTTTTTGTTTGTATTTTTGACATATCTCCCCGTGTTTTTACTCAAATTTCGATCGAGAGAGCTCGTTGGATGCGGAATTAAATTCCGCATCCAACGAGTACCCACTCAGCATACTTTTGACGGACCCCACTACCCAAAAAACAAGAAATACCTGAAAAAACGGAATGATGAAATACCTGAAAAAACGGAATGATGAAAAAAACTACTTTTTTGTTTGTATTTTTGACATATCTCCCCGTGTTTTTACTCAAATTTCGATCGAGAGAGCTCGTTGGATGCGGAATTAAATTCCGCATCCAACGAGTACCCACTCAGCATACTTTTGACGGACCCCACTACCCAAAAAACAAGAAATACCTGAAAAAACGGAATGATGACATCATCATTCCGTTTTTTCAGGTATTTCTTGTTTTTTGGGTAGCGGGGTCCATCAAAAGTATGCCGAGTGGGTACTTGTTGAATGCGGAATTTAATCCTACATCCAACAAGCTCTCTCGATCGAAATTTGAATAAAAACACGGAGAGATATGTCAAAAATACAAACAAAATAAGTAGTTTTTTTTATGATACCTATCCCCAAATTTATATTAAAAAAGTGTTTAAGACTTATACGGTATTTCAAATTTAAAGCAATTTCATTGGCTAACACATGATGACATGGAATTTGAATAAAAGTTAAAAGGCCTATTTTGAGTTGAAATTTCCTTTAATGTCAATAATTTTTTGTAGAACATCCACATTCAGATCATTGTGGAGAAAACATGATTTGGTCACATTAATGCTCATACCTGAAGCTTTGCAAAAAATATCAAGAATGCCCTTGAAGGCTAACCATTCCTCAAAGGAGCCCAAGCCAAATAGAAGCACATCATCTACAAAAAGTAGATGAGTGAGAGAAAGCTGATGAGAGATTTTGATACCTTTGATCTTTCCATTTCGCTTTACATCCTCAATCAACAGACTTAGCCCTTCTATGACTAGAGTGAACAAGAGGGGGGATAGGGGGCATCCCTTCCTGATACCCCTAGAGGCAAGAAAGAAAAAAGAAGGTGAACCATTAACAAGAATTGCAAAATTGGCCGATGAAATGCATCCCATAATCCAGTTTACACCAATCAAGGGGACCCCAATTTGGATGAGAAAAAGACGGATGAATGTCCAGTCAACTCTATCAAATGCTTTAGATAAGTCTAATTTAAGAATAAGAGCACACCTTTTTTCTGGAATTGACAATATGCGGAACCTCTTGTGAGATGGCTATAGGCTCCAGGATTTGACGGTTTTTTAGAAAACCAAATTGATGAGGAGAAATGGATTCATTAAGAAAGGGTTTTAGCCTCATAGCCGCAACTTTGGAAATGAGCTTATAACAGAGGTTACAGAGAGAAATGGGACGGAAGTCAGCGAAAGAGACAGGTAAATCAACCTTCGGGATGAGAGCAAGGAAGGTAGAATTAAGAGCATGAGGCACTCTGCCAGAGGTCCTAGAAGCTTCCACCACTTTAACAAGAATAGGACCCATAATATCAAAGAAACACAGAAAGAACTCAACCGGCCATCCATCCGGGCCCGGTGCCTTATCTTTTTTAAAGAGCTTTAAAGCCTTTTCGACTTCCATGATGGTGACAGGTCTAGTAAAAACATTTATTTTCTCAGCACTGATAAAGGATGGAAAGAGACGGATAACCTTAAGTTGAGCTTCCACATTAGTCATATGATCATCTTCAAATAAAGACTTAAAATGATGAATACCAAGTTCTTTAATACTCTTATCATCAGAAACCCAATTCCCCAACTCATCTTTAAGACTCCAAATTGTATTTTGAATTTTACAGGCTGAAGCCACAGCATGAAAGAACTTGGTATTAGCGTCCCCTTTTTGAGCCCAAGTAATTCTACTTTGAAGTATGGCAGAATTTACTTCATGATCAAGCAACTTTTGAAGATCATTTTTTAGAGAGTTCAATTTTTGCTGTTGATCATGACTTAAAATTGTTGAATGAGAGGAAAGGAGGATAGAGCTTATTTCTTTATCCAAAGCAGCAGATTTATCTTTCAACTTTAAGGATTCTAATTTAGTCCAAGTCTTGACCTTTCTTTTTAGATTTCTGAGTCTGTCATGAAAATCCTGCATAGCATCCAAATAAGGGTTTGAAGGCCATTTAGAGCGAACCATATGGATAAAGTCCTCATTATCAAGCCAGGAATGATTAAATTTAAAGAGATAAACACATTGTCTTTGATGATCAGACCATTCAAGGATCATAGAAAAATGACCAGATATCCCACATCTGTGAGCCCAAACTTTATATCTCTGGAGCGAGCTGACAAGCTTGTCGGCTAATAATTATTTTCTAGTATATTTTAATAATGTTCTTGTCTTTTAAAGATAATGTTTAATATGTAACTTTATTGGTATATATTAATAATGTTCTTTGTCTTCTAAAAGTAACGTTAATATGTAACTTTAAAAAAATGTTCTTGTCTTTTGTCTTTTAAAAGTAATGTTAATGTTTTGTTATTTTCTGGTATATATTAATAATGTTCTTTTTTTAAAGATAATGTTTAATATGTAACTTCATTGGTATATATTAATAATGTTCTTTGTCTTTTAAAAGTAACGTTAATTTGTAACTTTAAAAAAATAAAGTTAGTTTTAATGATAATGTTAATGTGTAACTTTTAAATAAAGTTAGTTTTTCAAAGTAATGTTAATGTGTAACCCTCTAAATTTTGTATATTATTAAGTTCTATCCTTTGCGGGCTTTTAAAAATAATGTCGGTATGGACTTTTTAAAAAATTGGTATTACTCTTATGTTCCATCCATTAACTTGTCTTGTTATTTTGCAAGAAGATTATATAAATAATCTATTAACTTGTCTTATTATTTTGTAAGAAGATTAAATATATAACCTTTTAACTTGGTATTTTCATTATATTTTTCCTTACTCCACCCTTAATCTCTCATTTTCCTAGTTTATTCTATTCCATCTCTGATCTGTTGTCTCTTTGCTCTTTACTTTAATAAACTGATCCTTTAAATATATGAATTTTTATTATAACATGGCCTAGTCTTTAAATTTCCTTATATTTTATAAATCATCCTCGGTTATACTCATACCCTGTGGACCTGTAGAGTTCAAGGAATTCTAAATTGTCCCTGGTTTTTCTTCCATTCTCTTATAGATGAAACAATTTCCACAGCTGTAGTTTACAGCTCACTTTTCTTGATGGGATTACTTTAATAAACTGATCCTTTAAATATATGAATTTTTATTATAACATGGCCTAGTCTTTAAATTTCCTTATATTTTATAAATCATCCTTGGTTATACTCATACCCTGTGGCCCTGTAGAGTTCAAGGAATTCTAAATTGTCCCTGCTTTTTCTTCCATTCTTTTATAGATGGAACAATTTCCACAGCTGTAGTTTACAGCTCACTTTTTTTGATGCAACAAAATTGTAGAAAACTTCAATTATACCAGCATCAAATATCTTCTATTTAATTATATTTTTTTTTCAAGAAGAAAAAAGCCTTTTTTGTTATTCTTATCAAGAATCAAAGGACATCAATAGCGCCATCCCAAATATGGGTTACAGCTCTATTAAAATATACTCCACTGTAAGCTAATTTTTTTTGATAATTTTTCCAGCTAAAATGCTAGCTATAAATAAAATTTCAGCTTGCTGAAATTGTTGAATCCTACTGATGAAATGGTTGAAATTACGGATAAATGGTTGAAATTAGAGATAAATTGTCGAAATTGCAAAATACATGAATCCTACTCTGCTAAAATTGGAATTGTTGAACTTAGAGATAAATAGTTGAAATTACACAAAAATAAATGTTGAAATTGCAAAAATACAGGTGCCCAAAGATAATTTAGCAAACATTTTATTGCTGGATTTCCAAAAACTAAATAGTCGAAAACATAAAATGTTGAAATTGCAAAAATACAGGTGCCCAAAGATACTAAAATGTTGAAATTGCAAAAATACAGGTGCCCAAAGATACTTTAGCAAACATTTTATTGCTGGATTTCCAAAAACTAAATAGTCGAAAACATCAAATTCTTAGAACAATTAGCTTACTCCGTCTTCTAATATTCACTTTTTTTAACTCTTTCTTGTGCAATAAACACTTGTCTTCGCCTCGTCATCTCATTCGAATTGACAGTAAATTTTAACTGGATTTATAGTCGAAAACATAAAAATCCTAAAACAATTAGCTCACTCTGTTTTCTAATATTCATTGTTTTTTTTCCTATTCTGACTCGTCATACCTCAATCATCACACATTTGAATTCACAGTAAATTTTGCTGGATTTCCAAAAATAAATAGTCGAAAACATAAAAATCTTAGAACAATTAGCTTACTCCGTTTTCTAATGTTCATTGTTTTTTTCCTATTCTGACTTGTCGGTACCTCAATCATCTCACATTTGAATTCACAGTATATTTTGAGGATTTTCTAACAGTAAATTTTGAGGGTTTTTTAATATTTTTCCAGCTAAAATCTTCTTACTGCTGAAAATGTTGAAACTGCAGATAAATTGTTGAATTGCTGAAATTGTTGAATCTTACTACTAAAAATGTTGAAACTGCTGATAAATTGTTGAAATTGCAAAATACAGGTGCCCAAAGATATTGTTGAAATTGCAAAATAAAAGTGCCCAAAGATATAGTTTAGCAAACATTTTATAGCTGGATTTCCAAAAAAAATGGAGAAAACATAAAAATCTTCGAAGATATAATGACTCGGTTTCCTAATATTCACTGTTTTTTTTCCTACTCTTACTTGTGCAATAAACGCTCGTCGCACCTCCATCATCTCATTCGTATTCACAGTAGATTTTGAGGGGTTTTTAATATTCACTGTTTTTTTCTTCCATACCCTTTTACTCGTGTGCAATAAACTTCTATCGTTCATCTCCCTAGATAAATTTATTTTGTTGGTGCAGCAACCCTTAACAACAGACCACATGCAAATTTCTTTCGTTTTAGATGGTTTTCTATTATTCACTGTTTTTTCTTCCATACCCTTTTAACTGGTGCAATAAATTCTATCTTTCATCTCCCTATATAATTTTTTTTTGTTGGTGGAGCAACCCAAGCAACAGATCACATGTAAATTTATTTTGTTGGTGTAGCAACCCTTGGAACAGGTCACATGGGTCAGGTTTGGGTGGTTACCTTGCAACCCGTCACATGGGTTTAGCTTGGGTGATTACTTCGCAACCTATGTGAAACCCATCACATAAGTTTAATGGGTTTGGCTTATAGGTGGTTACCTCGCAACTTATGTGAAACCCAACACATAAGTTTAAGTTTAGATTGGGTAGTTAACCTATGTGAAACCTCACATAAGTTTTAGGAGGAATGATTTAGCTAGACACTTACTTAAGTGGGACTCCCTATGTCTCCAGACATCTGGACCCTAAGGTTTGGTAAGTTTTAGGAGGAATGATTTAGCTAGACACTTGCTTAAGTGGGACTCCCTACGTCTCCAGACATCTGGACAGTAAGTTTTGGTAAGTTTAGATTGGGTAGTTAGGATGAATGATTCAAGGTCTGGGCCCTAAGGTTTGGCGGGGTAAGTTCAGATTGAGTTGTTAGGAGGAATGATTTAAGATTGGGTATAGTTAGGACGAATGATTCAAGGTCTGGCCCTTAAGGTTTGGAGGGGTAAGTTCTGATTGAGTTGTTNGGAAGTTCAGATTGAGTTGTTAGGAGGAATGATTTAAGATTGGGTATAGTTAGGACGAATGATTCAAGGTCTGGCCCTTAAGGTTTGGAGGGGTAAGTTCTGATTGAGTTGTTGGGAGGAATGATTTAAGGTTTAGAGGGGTAAGTTCAAATTGGGTAGTTAGGACTCGGAGGAATGATTTAGGTAGACACTTCCTTAAGTGGGACCCCTATGTCTCCAAACATCTGGACCCCCTAAGATTTGGAGGGATAGTTAGGAGGAATGATTGAGGTAAACACTTCCTTGAGTGGGACTCCCTCCTATGTCTTCAGACATCGGAACCCTAAGGTTTCTCCAAACATATGGGCCCTATAAGGTTGAACCATAGGTTTCCAGACAGGTTTTTGGGATATATGTGACTGGGAGACTGCTACAAATACTCTCTGGATTTACAAATACTTTCTGGGTTTCCAATTATCTGTGGCTCTCATACTGCTTCCAGATAGGTTTCCAGATATTTATGACTCGCAGAGTACTACAAATACTCTTGTGGGTTTCCAAGTATATGTGGCTCTCATACTGCTGCATATACCAAGGAGGTTGCTTGTTCCTCGCGGCCGAAACAACCCTTGCAAACATTTCTGTTTATTTCTTCGAGAGTCTTACTCGTGCTATCATCTCCTCGAATATCGTATGGTAAATTTCTCTTGTTGATGCAACTTGCAACCCATTTCCGTCATTATCCATTTTTCTTTATCTGTGCAATAAACTTGCAATCAACTTAAATCACACCCATCGGAATACTGTCGAAGATATTTCATGTTGGTGCAACAAAGTTGTAATTAACTTCAATTAATTAACAATCTCGTGGATTTTCCCCTACTGGTAGAAAAAACCCTTGGGAATTTCTCGTTCGGAGATTTCTCGATGTTCTTGCAATCAACTTCAATTCCATCATCGAATGTTCAGTGTGAGAGATTTCGCTTGCTGGTGCAACAAACTTGTAGTTAACTTCAATTAATTATTATACCCATTGGGTACCCTCCTGGGGATTTTCCCTTCAATGGTGCAACACAAAATTGGGAATAACATAACTTGTAGACGAAGTATCATACACGGTTTCTGATCATATATGATTGTTTTTTTTCTCCCAATTTCTTACTGCACCAAGAAGAGAGGTACGAACATCCAACCTCAAATGTCATAAAACCTAATAATAATAATAACCCAAAAAACATTTTTGAGTGGGCACTTTTAATCCTTGAATCTATATGTTATATTTGCTAAAAATGTCTTTCAAAATTATTTAGTTTATATTTTAAAATTGTATCATGATCATTCAAAAAATAATAATTAGAGTGTTTCCAAATAATTTATATTTTAACATTAAGATCAACGTCATTCAAAAAGAAATAATATATATTTTAACATGTTTTTTAACGATACCCTAAAGAAGCTATATGCTTTTTGCAAACAAAAGATGGTTTTTCAAAAATAATTAAACTACATATTCTAATAATTGATTAGTTTTGAAAGTAATAATTAATAACAAACTTGGAAGAGTTGAATGTCTAGAAAGTTGTCAAAAGCACAACTTCAGTGGGTCTATATAATGTCTTCGGAAGTGTTGGTGACACAAAATAATACATTCTTCCTGGTATAATGGAATGGGAAAAGAAGTCATCAATCGCCAATCGCCATGCTTTGGAAGTGTTGATGACACACAACAAAAAAGAACGTTCTCCCTGGTATATTGGAATGGGAAAACATGTCATCAATCGCCATGCTTTCGGGTAACTTTTCATTTTCATTAATACATCCGTTTATCAATCAAAGTCTCTCCATAGAGAAATGCCCAAAATCTGTTCCGAAAGGAAAATCTTCATAGGTATTTATCACCATCCAAACTATCCAAGTTAGGGAGATTCAATATGTTGTGATTTAAAACAACACTGAAAATAATAAAAACTGACTTCATTTTAAACAACGTCTAAAAAATTCTGTGTCAGCTATGCGATCTTAATATGTATACCACAACAAGATGTAAACTGCAAACCCTGCTGTTTTAACTTTTAATGGGTGTGCCTCAACAAGATATGAACTACAATCACTATCGAAGATATTAACAAAAGAGGCAGAAATTAAGTTCGGAGCGGCGTCTTTAATCGAACAATGGCGGCTTGGAAAATTAACAAAAGAGGCAGAAATTTTTTTTGAAGAAGTTATTTTCAGAGGACGTTGTTAAGTCACACGGAGATCCCCACTTCATTAGAAAAAAACCCTCTATCAAAAGCTTAAATCATAATTACACCACCAAGCCCTCCTCAAATTTCAAAGAATCCTTTGAACTTTTGAGTCACTCAAGTCTTTCTAATCCATGTCCTTTATGTAATAGGCCATTAAAACAAATCAGATGCATCGAAGTGAAAACTGCACATATCTGTTTTTTGCCCAAAGGTACTCGAGCATTTGATGTAGGTACAATGTTGACAAATAACTGTAGAAGCGCTCTGCTTCTTGCCATGAAACTAAATAACTCACAAATAGCTCTAAAGTTGCTACCCTCAAAACGACACCATCTACAACCCCTATATACAGGACTGTGAGTTGCTCCCAGTACCGTGCATGGGTGCACTGGGTTTGGATGTATTACAGAGTGTACATGTCAAGGTCAAAAGAATTTAAACTACACGTGCAATGTGGAACTGTTTTCCTTTGTACAAAGTCAAAAGGTCTTCAGGTACAGATGTACCTCATTTGGGGATAGCAAAACTAAAGAATTCTGATTACTCCATGTCCATGCCCTGAAAAATAGTATCTTCGTCACTGAAAATTTCCTCTGTAGGTGAATCATCAGCCGCCAACTTGCTGCGAGCGCAAATGTAAAAATATCATTGTTAGCATTCTGTTATATCCCAGTTCATCACATCACAATTCTGGTAAGCATGTAATTACCTCAAACAGTGAGAGCTGAAGCTAAGAATTCGCTTAAGCTTCTTGTTGTAGAAAAAGAAATTGAAAGACCATCTGCGTTATGAAAACATGCAAGGTAATGAGCTTATATTTCTGAGACTTTTACTGGAAGATTGTTAAGGTTGGTACAACCAATTTTACAACAGACTTTTAGATACACAAAGAATAGACTGAAAGGAGCACTTACATGGCTCCCCTTTCGATAAAGGGGTCACCTTCAAATTCTGGCATATAGCTATACACTTCACAGTCAGCAAGATCAATAACCTGTCAAAAACAAGCATATAGTAGAGTATTGGTTATATTTGGTTTAATAAGAAATATTGGTTATATTTGGTTTAATAAATATATCTGAAAGGGCAATAAATATATCTGAACGGCAGACATTTTTACCTCGTCCACAGCTTTCCAAATGCTGTCAAGAAGGTTATCACCCCCATTTTCTGCAGACCACGCCTGCAATTCAAGCAATAAAAGGCAAACAGTATGAAGTTACTTCCTTATGCAGTGTATCTGAATCATGAAAAAATAAAAACAGACCTCTACATGTGCATTTTCGTACCTTTGCTGCTTCCAGCAAATAATTTTCAATTTTTTGCTTCACATTGTTCAATCCACATTCTCTGGAAAAATTGTGAGCTTGCACCATGCTGCATGGGAAGCAACAATTTAAAAGGGAAAAAATAGAAAAACAGTTAATATACAACATGGAACTTCTGTTTTGCAACACTAGACACCAAAACAATTCTGCATATATCATATAAAATGTAGAAATGTGAACCCTGAACTCTTTTAGGTCCACAGTTTTGCCATCGAAGACCGACCAGGTAGCCTCTTTTTGAAGCTCCAACAGTGTTACTTAAAAGAGTCTTAATATGATAGGAAATGGAGAGACTCGAACTCTCGGCTCGTTCAAGAGCAACGGTTATCTAAACCGTCTGTCAACCTTTGACACCACTTCCAATCTTCAGAAAAAAGGATATACACGGGTTGCCAACTAGCCCAACAGGCTTACATTGGCATTACCCAATTATCCTTTTCCTGCATTACTTCCGATCTTCACAAAAAGGGCATACACGGGTTGCCAAACAATAGGCTTACCTTGGCAATACACATTTAGCATTTTCCGACATTACTTCCAATCTATAGAAAAAGGATACGCACTAGTTGCAAACTAGCCAAAATGGCCTACATAGACACTACCCAATTATACTTTTCCTGTTTCACAACCCTTATAACATGCAAGAATCCAGGTATTAAAAAGGAAAAAACACTCAGAGTTATACCTGAAGTCATAATCAGGATATAGGTGGTTCATTGTGAGGATGAGATGAATCAATGTCCTCCGACTGAGATAGAAAATTCGGCAATGTCAGTTATTAAAACTTCTAGTGTCTAAACCAAGTTCTGTGACCAGACTGAAATCCAACTTCAAAAATTTGTCATAAGATACCTTGCTGTACTGCATAAAGGCCCCATTGGAGAAGCTGAACGCTCGTCAGGAGATTGGGCAAGGTACTCCAGAACCTACCAGGCCAAAAATTACAGTTTCTTAGTAAAATACCATGCCCAAGTTTCAAAGTTAAATTACTCCAACTGACTAATCAAGCTTTCCCCTAATATTAATAGTATCTCTGTCTATAGCCTATTATATTGCTTGCCAAACCAACCATTGCTTTGATAAGTCCGTAACCCAAGATAATGGATGACACTGGGTATTTACAATGAACACAAATCGGTTCATAAAAAGATGCATTCGAGAATTTCATTCAAACTATTGTGCATAATGTTGAAATCGATACAAAATCAGAACAAGAATAATGGACAACTTACTTGTTGCTCTAGGCTACGAGAGAGCTTCCTGTCTACCCCCGCAAGCTTGCCTATAAAACAATTAAACGAGCACAATGCTCAAACACCGGAATATGGAAATGGAAAAATAATTTCCATGCTATATTTATTAAATTTTAACAGAATGCTTCTCTATCAACGACATGTTCCAATCAGTCGCAATCTGTTAGTTGTTTTGGTTATGTTTATTGTGTATAAAGGCAGTTTACTTGCATCGAAAATAAAAATGAACTAGTTGTCAATGTTGCTGGGCATTTGGGCATTTGGCGGGCTCCTTGAGTGCCAACAGGTGCCAAGTTCAAATCACCCTTTGGGTGAAGGGCACCAGCCTGCCCTAAAGGATTCACTATGGGAACCTAAAATATATTTAAATTGAAGGCATCTTATAGTATTCAAGAAGATTTTCCCGCCTTAAGATCCGCCAAACAGAAATGCCAGGCATGCCACAAACGTCAATAGCATTAAGTCTTTCTAACAACCGCCTTTCCCATCATAGAAAGGCCCTACAAATTTCCTCCTCGAACAAAAGGAACAGTAAAATTCTGGTTTGTTCGCCAGCACGACATCTGTAAAAAAAAATTATATTCTATAAAATAAGCAGAGTTTCTTATTTCAACCTAAACAGCAATAGAGCTTTATTACTTACACGAGTAAGCCTCGAGAGCGCCTGTAAGAACGCATTCTCCAAGGTTTACATTGTCGAGAAAGCCATTTAACCTGGAAATAGTTATGGTGTATTATCATCAAAACCTCCCCATATAAAGAAATGTATGTCAACAATTTCAATTTCAAGAACAGAGTAATGCTGCCTTCAATGTCCGAAAATTCTTTAAAACTTAGATCAATTTGGCCCCTGAAATTTAGCCCCTGAATGGGCCAAGTATCTGCCCGCTAAAGAATTCAACCCTTGATAGCCTACAGCGTCAAAATTAAATATACCTTGAAAGAGGAGTGTATTCGAGAAACTTCATTCCTAGTGCTCCTTGGCTGCATAAACTACGCCGTGTTTGACTCTGTCTCTGCCTTAAGCTACGAAATATTAGATGTACTTGGGTTTTGTTCCTTTAGAAATTTACAAGTCCTTTTCAAGCTTAAAAGCTTCCAAAGCTTTTCACTCCTATGCCACGGACCTCATGCTGCAATTTATGTAGGGAACTTTTTGCATCATGCTATGAATGTATCTTACAAAAGACGTGGAGACGAGAGCGCTGATGGTTGAATATTGGAATGCGTGTATCTGCCTCCTCTTCCTTGAGAAAAAAAAGAAGTGTATTCCTAACCCTGAGCTACTTAGCCTCCAGAGAAATTTCTGCTATAATTCTGCATCATTATAGAATTTGGGAAATTAACAATATGAACAAGAATTTCATTTTTAACTAACACTCATTATGTAAATGGAAGTGAAATCAACTCTCTACCGAGTGGCAGAAATTAACAATATGAATAAGAATTTCATTTTTAACTAACACTTTGTATGTTATGTAAATGGAAGTGAATCACATAACTCTCTACCGAGTGGCAGGAAAGATTGCAATTTTTTCACAGATGTTTTGGCAAAATACCTGAACAAAAGCGTCCATCACAAAATCTCGAGCATGTAAATGGAAATAAACATGTAAATAACTTTTACAGAAAACCTTAGAAACGGTGCACCCGTACAAGACTCCTTGAGCCTCAATTTTCATAAATTTCATAGATAAAACATTGAACACTTGAATTTATCAGCATTACCGAATTCATGACAAATCCATCCACAACCAAAAAATGAATACAACACTTTTACAGAAAACCTTAGAAACGGTGCACCCGTACATGACTCCTTGAGCCGCAATTTACATAAATTGTATAGATAAAACATTGAACACTCGAATTTATCCGCATTACCGAAATTTATGACAAATCCACAACCAAAAAGATAAATACAACACGATAGCGATGCAGTAGTTTGGGGGAAAGAAAAAATAACGGAACTTCCCCGGTAATAATGGAAAAATAACATGTAAATCACACCAAAATTAGCTTAAAACTTTCCAAATCTAAAATATACAGCATCGTTAATGCTCATCAGAACAGAACAGCAGTAAATTTGACAGTAAACATATAAATAAGTAAAATCGTCGTTGACCAAATATTATTGCAAAGATACGCAAAATTCCGAATACTACCCGTCAGATTCAAAAAAAGAAACACAAAATCATCAGAGTCTTTCTAAAGCACGGAGTAACCATAATCTAACAGATGTTTGGGCCAACTGAACCCCAAAACAGAATAAACAGACCGTAAAACGAAAATAGCCCGAGATAACACAAACTCGCTCCAATTTTAACACACACTCGGACATTTCAGCTCAACATACCAAAATTTACGCGATCCACAGCTGACAGTAAACGAAAACTTCAAAAATTAACAGAAATCTTTCAAATTAACACCAAATGACTCCATCCTTCAAAGACTCCCTTGCTCGCGACCAGAAACTACAAAGTTCAAACACACAGACGTATCAGACTGCAAGAAAAACTGAAGTACGTACCGTTGGCTGAAACCCCCCCTTAACCAGACCGACTGCAATGTTCTCTGCATTCTCTAGAATCATCCGTGATTCAAAATCCACAATAAAAAGGCTAGAGCAGTCGTGGATCACCGGCTAGGCCCGTTACCGGTCACACCTACGCACGCAAACAGTCATCGAATGCCCGTGCGAAATAATCGACGGCCATGGGTTGCCACGCGTCTTTTGCTTATAGTCTTTGCAGCGAAGTTTCCCACATTCTGACAAAACTTTAACGCCGTCTCCATTTCCGTGGTTTGAAAAAAATGGGAAGCAAGGAATATTCGGAGGGAATCTTTCCTCGAGGATTTCGTGTTGTGTCTGAAAAATACTCTAACCAACCCGATGACGGTGAATGCTATCTTCAATGATGGAAGAGATTGCCAACTGTCTGGTAACTTCTGACGTGGCAACATGCGATCCAGTACCCGTCGATGGAGACGTTATCCTCTTGATATATTGTGGGTATAAACATTTAAACTAGCAATTGTATCTATGGGTGCAATAAAAGAACGCCGTGTTGTAAGCTAAGCAAGAGATGTGGACATATAGAACAACACGAAAGACAATTTTAAGTGTTGAACTACAAATTTTAGTAAATAATTTAAAACATTATATTCTTCACAGAATTGGACATTACGTTATAGGAATTTCAAAAGAAATCATGAAAATTATATTTCTCTCATCGAAATGACAATGAATTGTTAGTTTTTGTGGTTTATTGTAGATGCAAATATTTTATGAATCTATCTACCAAATAAAAAAAAATTTCATTATTGATAAATGTTAGGTAGTAAAATATTATTTCAAGATTAACTTTGCACAAATTAGGATAATTGTTTTTGATAATGCTTTCACCCTTTCTATTCTATTTTTTAGTTTTGGAACACTCACAAAAGAGCCTTAGCATATGGGCATAAATGAGAATGGATTGTTAGTTATTGTAGTTCTTATGTTACAATCAAGTAACATTTTATAAATTTATGGATCTATCTACTATCTTGTTGCTTATACTAAAGATTTTCAAATTCCAATATATTAATAAAATTTGTGTTTTGTATTTTTCAGATGCTAGCCATTATCTATCTATCCTTGAAAACTTGATCCCCTAATAATTGCACTTGGAAAGCTGAGGTATATAGAGTACTCATGTATTGCTAACAAAAGTTGTGAAGTAAGAGTATAACTAAGACATTTCTAAAAACCCTTGATATAGCTCTATACAAAATAATATTGAACTTGACAAAAAAGAAAAGAAGAAAGGATGTGGTTTAGTTAAAAGTGTAAATCTCATGAAAGTGAATTAACTATGAAGTATGAACATAGAGAGGTATAAGATACATACTATTTACTCTTCCTAGCAAAGTAATGAATAGGACCATGTTAGCTGAATTATTCAATAAAAGAGAGTTACTCAAAGAAAATACCATAAAACACTTTTAGAGGCCCGCCTCGGCTACAAAGCAACTTATTACATCACTCCACATCTTATTCAAAGTACATTGTAGTCCAGAAGATATAGAGTAAATTCCCAAAAAAATGCTAATGACAAAGGCTTTTATTTTGATTTAACCTATTTAACATTATATTACAACTTTCATGACTTCACATCTTATTTACACTACATTGTAGTTGAAATGATGCAGAGTAAATACAAAAGTACTAATATCCACATCTAAATTTATTTTATTTGATGTAAATATTAAACAATTATTTTATAAAAAAATAATAAAAATAACAAATTTTTTGTATAGGTTTAAATTACAGGTAACTTCATAAAAAAATATATGAAAAATCCAATATACAATTTGCTTACAAAACAATAGCAACCAACCAAATTTAATTTGATTTGTAATAACAAGCGTAATCATGATAAAATTAATCCATTAATATTATATTTTAGATTTTAGTTTAAAGAATTAATATGGAAATCAATTATTTTTAATGGTAAATCATTTTATCTTTAATGGTAAATCATTTCAGCACCATTGAATAAAATTGTGGATTTGTTTAGCTTTATGCTTTTGCGTTTTAATTTTATGTTCTCTACTTTTTTGTTTTTATGTTTTTAATTAGGTTTACACAGATTTGATATGGGGCTGCCTTTGAAAAAAGAAATGGTTCTATGTAGTAATGAGATAAACAAGAATAAGATGTGGTATCCTGAAGTTTTAATTGTAGTAATAGAAAAGATAGGTAGGTAAATGGAGATCTTTGCAAAATATATAAAGTAAAAAAAGTAAAAACTATAAAAGTAACAATAAAAAGTATTGTTGGATGAAGCAAATGACAATGGATTCATATTATATGTTACAACCATGGATACATTTCTTCAATGTGTTTCATAAACAAGGAATTAATAACAATAAATAAAAAACAGGTAGTTATGAATCATAAAAGTATAATTTGTTTTTGAAAATGTTTTGAGAAATGAACTAATTCATATACATATAGATCCTTGTACAGTAAAATGTGAAGATGCAATTACATATATGTAAATGTAAATCAAAACAACGATATGTAGAGTACAGCAGGAACTGTGCAGGTTGTAGAGTAGTAGATACTGCACATGACAAGTGGAGAAGTAGTTAGGTGGAAGGAAGACTTAATTGCTAGATTGAAAGGAGAAAAAGCGAAATGTAAAAGCAGAACAAGAGATGTACGTACATATATAGCGTAGTTAAGGGATCTCCATTGAATGTAGTAATGTCTCTGCATTTTTCCTTACATTGACATGTGGATTATCTTGCATACGTTTGTAACGATCATAGGAAAATGCTGGGGAAATGTGAAGGTCCATAAGCGAGGGTACTCTAGAGAGTGCAGTAAAGGTCAAACCTTGACGCTCTGTTGTGCCAATGTCTATTGTAGCCTTAGGTAATGTCATGCCTTGAGATTTATGTATTGTTAATGCCCATGCCATTTTAAGTGGGATTTGAGTTCGACCCCCCCTTTGTATAGGTTGAATTGGTAGAAAAGTAGGATTGTTGCTATCCCATGCTGGACCAATGTACTTTTGGAAGTTAACAACAACAAATGTGGGGAGTTTTGGAGGAAGAACATCATATTTATAGAAAATATCAACAACTTTGCCCAGTGATCCATTAACCAGCCCTGCTGAAACCCATAAGTTAGATGTGAGCATTACTCGTTGTCCAGGGCAAAGCAAGACAGCAGGCTCTAGTTGGTCATCTTCAATTAGAGACGTACCATTGTTGTTTGTGTGCTCTGCATTTGAAAGTGCTATTGGAATTTGTAAAGACTTGAGCATATGAAGATTATGAAGTGAAGCTTGTCGGTTTGTTGCAAATAAGTGCATGGAGCCTTTGAATGCAGATAACTGATCCATAGAAAGGAAGGAGTCTGTTCTGGACATGAGAAGCTTCCAATCCTCTGTAGTAGGTGTTGCATTTCTGATGTTGGTAAGAAGATTCCTGAAGGTGACTTGTGATGGGTCAGCTCCTTGCTGGCGAAAAACTGTTGATAGTGTGACAACTGTGGTGAAGTTGTGCCAAAGTGCAGAACCATGGGAAGACCCTGCATACAAAGGAATGTCCATA
>LPNX010616589.1:0-68408 GCA_001517045.1 Pseudotsuga menziesii
CTACAGGTACACCTAGTACTGGTGAACTGAAAGGCCTAACCTGCACGATCACTGGATCGTTCAAATCAGTCAAGGGGGTATTATAATTTCTTGCAAACTCGTCAACTTGCAATTCTTCTACCTCAACTGTGTCAAAGTCGAAGCGGTTAGCTATTAACTCAGGTTCACCAAGAACCTCACTAGTTCCTACCGGTTCAAAAGAACCACCTGTGCTTAGTCTCCGCCTTTGAGGTAGAGGTGGAGGTTCCAGTGGTGTGAGAGGAGGAAGGTTTCTCAACCTTCTTGACCTTCTAATTTCTTGGTCCTCCAGAATTAAGATTCAAACAAAACACACCCTAAGGTCAGACTAATCACAAGCAAATCCACAGAGCATACACTAAAAAAATCCTAGAGTCTCAAGCAAGCAAAACAGGCTATAAAGATATACCTTCTAGAAGAAGGCCGATGAACAGTTACTTGGCATCCTTGAGGGGTTCTCAGGCACAAGCAGAGGAATCACCCAACCGCCCTCCTGCACTTTCCACAAGGGTTACCTTCCAAGTCCGTTCAAGGTCAACCAGAAATAACCTTCCAGTTTACCTGTGTATGAGCCCTAAAAGACAAGAGACTAAGGCTACCTTGACAATACCTACTGTCTGGGGGGAAAGTCGCAAGCCGGCCTCGTACGCATGAGCAGGGTAGCTGAGCCCGAAATTCTGCCTAGACAGAATCCTCAGATGCGTAAAAGTCCTGGGTTACGTTTTGACAAGGATTCGGGGGGTTATCCCCTCTGTCCAAGCCTCCATGCGGCCTCGTGCTTAACTCCCTTTTGAGAGGAGCTTCCCAGATACAGCGGTAGAACCAAGGATTTACCTAATGAATGGCCGACTACGTTTGAGTTTATAGTTTGTGGGAAGTTTGCACTCCCTAGCCCACAAACCTAGCCTAAGCTAGTAGGTGGAAGGCCCTAAAAATAAAAACTTACTAATAGATTTTAAATTTAAGCGTTAATTTTGAGGGCTGTTCTTTACTCAAAGGAAGCGGTAGTGATGGACTGTGTGGTGTTTTGACTCAGCAGAAAACAAATGAAATAAAGGTGCATCTAAAGCAATCTAACACTATAAAAATAAGCTTCTTTTCATTTTTTTTCAAATATATATGATGAACTATCAGCACTTAAATAAGAGAAACTAGCCTATATGTTTTGTATTTTCTGAGATATGTATTTCTTAAACTGAAACAAACACTATTCTAATGCAAATATTGCAATGCAGAAGATTATTTATGTTTTATTTTTCATTTAAAAAATGCTCAAAAAAAGTACTGTGCATGTATAAATGCAATGCTTGGGTAGACTTGAAACTTATAAACTGTATAAAGAACACAAACTGAAACTAAAAGGCAGACAGACCCTAAAAACCAGCAAAAGAAGCAGGCCAGGACCTCAACTTGGGTGCAAACAATGACCTAAAGATCACTGCAGACTTTCAAACAGGCAAGTACAGACCAAAAACTGATAGACAGTAGACTGGACAAACAGAGTCTAAGACCCTGATCACTGATCTAGACTCAGGCACTCAACCAATAACCCAAACAGGCCAGAAAGTTTCAAAATACAGACAGTAAATAACACAAGTAAAAAGAACCCAAGGGCTTCGAAAAGCACTCAAACGTGATCACCTGATACACTCAGACAACTCTGCAACACTCTTAAAGAAAGCCTCAACAGAAGACAGGACTTATAACATGCCAAAGAACAAGCAAACTTCAACACAAAAATCACAGTCTTCAGGAGTATGCGCGACTGTGTAGTAGTGCAGGTCGCTTATGATGCGCGACTGTCTATAAGGACAACCCGCGCATGAAACTCTATATGCGCGACTGTCTAGAAAGAAAACCCGCGTATAGGTATAAAATTTTCTCAGAAAACAGAGAAAGACCAAGACTTTCAAATGCTGTAAGTATGTAAGAAAGCAGGACAAAACATCACAAACAAGACTTCGAGCAATTACTGGCCAGGACAACAGAAAAAGACCTAAAGCAGACTTGGCATCCCCAGCGGAGTCGCCAGTTCTGTTGTAATGGATAATTCACCTAATAACCTAGGTCTGGGGGTTACCAACATACTATGACCTTGCAGACAATTTGATTATAAAAGCACAAATAGGAAATAGGGAAGTAGCAGGACCTTACTTGTAATAAACGAAGGTTGATCCAAGCTAACTCCTTCCTCTTTGCTTCACTCCTACAATCTCCAGGATAATTCCTCCTTCAACCTGTTAACAAAGGTTCTTCCAATATACAGTATGATTCATATATAAAGATGCAGGTTAGGCAAATCACATATTATAATGAAATATAAACATTTACCAAGCCACAACACATGAAACACAATATGGAAGAAGTAATCTGCTTTATTAACAATAATAGAGGGAGTTTAGGTTACAACCCAATGTCTGAACAGGGGACTCCTCTGTCACAAAAGGACTCTGAGTTTCTCTGCTCCAAAAGTTCTGTAGAAAATCCACCAACATAACTTTGCTCTCCAAGTATGAATCCCCAAAAACCTCCTCAAGGCCTCTATTTATATGGATGAAATGAGGCAGTTCTCGAAGGTTAGGGAGGTTATAGCATTTAATGGGATTAAGGTAAATGAACAACTAATCTCCCATTAACTCGTGTTTTTTAAAAACTAATTTTGAGGAAGATATGCGCGGGTATGTAGTAAAGCAACCCGCGCATCATGCGCGACTCTGTACAAGAGCAACCCGCGCATAGATGTATGCGCGACCTGCTGAACATAACACTCGCGCATATGCGCGATATGCCAATAGAGATAGTTGCGCATGCACTCAAAATCTCAACATAGCAAAGTAACCAGCTGGGCATATAGGTAATGTATTTCATCATCAACCAAGGTATAATGAAACTAGGCAAACCTCAATCCATAAGTGTCCTTTTGTGTGCCGACCTGAGGGATATCAGCACTCGGACGGAGAGGTGCCAATCAGCTGTATAACATTGTTGCTAACTGCCAACAAATGGCGACGACCTGGGTGAACCAGTTATCTCTGCTCATACAACTTACAATGATATAAACAAAATCTTAAAACTTATTAAAAACAATAAAAAATTCTTTATCTAAATAAAAACCATTATTTATTCATATTCATAAGTATAACTCAAAAATATTCCATCTTTTAAAATAGAGATCTAGTTAGGGATAAACTTAAAAATATCCTGATCGAAACAAAATACTTCATAGTAATAATAACCTGCACCATCAGCATAGAGTATAGAAATCTACTTTTCTAAAAAAATTCCAGAATCTGTTCCATAAACATAATAATTTTTTTTTTTTTTAAACAATAATTCTGACTGAAGACTACTATCTAGGTATGGTATCCCAATGTGATAGCATCATTCATGAGAACTGTCTGGAATAAGCAAGTCGGCTCGTGATAAGACCTCTTGTCTTTTAACTTAAAATCAAAAGCCATCACCCTGGTGATCAGAAATGAAGTTATCCCAGACAACACTGATGATCATGATTAGGCTGGCTTGTGATGAGACCTCCTATTCTTCAGTCAAAATTTATATTTTCTTTGTTCACTTTCATCTTTTAAATTTTATAAAATGAGAGATCATTACCCAACATGGTGACCAAATGGTAATGTCAGTCATTAATATCACTAGAAAATGAATCAGCTGGCTTGTGATAAGACCCTTTATCTCTTGGTTTGTTAAACCAAAAGCCATTACTAGTTTCCTAATAATGTCATACTAGTGATATTTATGATTCTGATCAGACCGGCTTATTACTAAGACCTTCCGTCTCTCATTTTAGCATTTTATTGACTGGAACAAATTCTAAAAAGTTTTCAGATTGTAAATACTTTTGAAAACTGATGGTAGAGATCTGTAAGAGTTTTTCAAAAGTACAAGCTTCGAAAAAGACATTTAATAAGCTATCCCAACTTTTATAAGAAAATAAAAAGGTGAGGAATAATCTGAGTAACACTTACAAATAAAACAATGATAGGTCTTTTATAGATTTAAGAAACCTTGATCATCCTGAACAAATTTTTAAAAGATTTCAGTCTAGTATCATAATTTTTCAGGCTCATGAGCAAACTGACTTTTTAACTTGAAGATTTATTTATTTACATTTATTTCTTCAGCTGCTAACTAAAGATTACTGACTGATTATATACACAAATTTGACAGCCTGTAATATTTGACTAACAGAATAAAAACTGGCTGTAATAACAGAATCGTGTTTGAAAGTTACAAAAGTTTTATGAATTTTCATCATCCTTAAATTCTATGGACTATAATTCAGTTTATATACAGAACTATAAATTTATTTACAAACAGCAAAACAAATTATATACATTTAAAGACAAAAAAATATTAACAGAAATATTTTTTCAGGATCAGTCCATTCACTGGGAATGTTTCGAACTGACCTTCAAGTGTTTGTAATCGAAAGGTACTTGGACCTATCTTCTCAGTGATAACAAAGGGACCTAACCAAAGCTTCTGAAACTTAGTATGATCTCCCTTTTCCTCGTGAACTTTATCCCATTTTAAAACTAAGTCTCCCACCTGAAATTCTCGATTGGAACTAAAGGATTGGTCAAACCAAGATTTCACCATTTGTTGATGTTTTGTAAAGTGTTGTTTTGACTTTTCTCTTTCTTCCTCAAGCTTTATCAAAGTGTTAATTCTCTTTTCCATTGCTGGACACTCTTCATCTTGGACAGACTGAGCTAACTGTAATGAAGGTAAAAAGAAATTTGGTGGTAAAATAGCTTCAGTTCCATATACTAAGAAAAATGGTGAGTTATCTATTAAAGCCTTATGAGTCACTCTGTCTTCCCAAAGGGCATTGACTAATTCTGTATGCCAATCTCGATGGTGAACTGAAATGGTTCTTTTGAGAATTTTCAATAAATTTTTGTTTGTTGATTCAGCTAAACCATTTCCATGAGGATGGTAGTTAGATGAATACCTAATTCTTATCCCTTTTTCTAAGGCAAATTGGGTTAAATCAACTGATGAAAAATATGAAGCATTATCAAAAACAAGGGAATCTGGAATACCAAATCTTGTTATGATAAAGAATTCAAAAAACAATATAACCTGATTGGTATTTACAACCCTTAATGGTGCAGCTTCTGCCCAACGAGTAAAATAATCAGTTGCAGTTATTATATATTTATGTTGCTTAGATGAGGGAGGATTTATTGGCCCTACTATATCAATACCCCATTGCTGAAAGGGTCTTTCAACTGAAACAGGTTGTAAAGGAAAAGCAGGTTTTTTAACCCTTCCTGCAGCAAGTTGACATTCCTGGCATTTTCTAACAAAAGTATAGGAATCTCGAAACAAGGTAGGCCAATAATAACCGGCCCTAAGAATTTTGTGCACAGTAATTTCTCCACCAAAATGACCTCCTGCTGGTCCAGAATGTAACTCTTTCAGAATTACTTATGTTTCATCTTTGTCTAGACATCGAAGCAATACTCCGTTGAATTTCTCCGAAAGAGAACATTATCAATTAATAAATAAGGAGCAGATTTTAATCTAATTGCTCTTTTCTTCCTTGGTTCTAGATAATCAGGAGCAGTTCCTGTTTCCAAAAGTATTCTTATGTATGCATACCAGGAATCTTGTGGTGGAGAATAAAAATAAATTTCTTTGGTAAGTAAAACCTCATCAATAACAGTTTTAGCTTTATCATTAGGTAAATGAGCAGCTTCAACAGCTAATTTACATAATCCTTGACCTTTGACTATCGTTGAGGGTTTAATTTCTAAGTCATACTCTTGAAGGGATGTCATCCAAGGTGCCCTTTTCTCACCTAAGTCCTTTTGTACTAACAAGTTTATGACTAAGGAGTAAGGGACGATTATTTTCATTTTAAATTTCAATAAATATGGACGAAAATGTTTAACAGTTTTAAAAACAGCAAAAGCTTGTTTATCAACTTCATGATAATTAAGTTCAGCACCTTTGAAATTTGAACTCATGAAGGAGATTGGAACTTCGTTATTTTGTTGATTTAATTGGGTTAAAACTGCTGCATATGAAATATTAGAAGCAAAAGTATACAATATGAAATCCTTGTTAAAATCTGGGCTTAGAAGGCTAGGAGCTTCTGAAATGGCTTCTAATTTTTTTTTAAATGACTCTTTTTCAGTTTGTCCCCAATTAAAAATAGCGTCTTTCTTAATCATTTTCTGCAAAGGACGAATGATTTCGGAGAAACTGGGAATGAATCTCCTAACAAAATTTATTTTTCCGAGAAATGATTACATTTCTTTCTTGTTAGAAGGATAAGTTATCTTTGAAATGGCTTGGGTTCTTTCAGGATCAATCATGATTCCATGCTTTGAAACCACACAGCCTAATAGAATACCTTCTGAAACAACAAATATTGTTTTTTTAGGATTTAAGGATATTCCAAATTTTCTACATCATTCAAATACGTTTCTAAGATGATTAAGATGATCATGTCGATGTTTAGAATATACAGTAACGTCATCCAAATAGACAACGACTGAATGATTAATTAAGCCTCTAAAAGCAATATCCATTGCCCGTTGAAAAGTTGCTCCAGCATTGATTAACCCAAAGGGCATCTTGCAGTAAGCATATGTTCCCCATGGAGTTCTAAAAGCAGTTTTCAATTGATCATCTGGGGAGACTAATATTTGGTTGTATCCTGAGAAACCATCAAGGAGTGATAGTATCTCATCCCCAGACACCTTTTGAAGAATTTGTTCCATGGGAGGAACTGGGTAATTATCCTTTTCAGAAGACTTATTCAGATTTCTAAAATCTACACATAACCTAATATCCCCGTTTTTCTTCCTAACTGGAACTAAGTTTGCTACCCATTGAGTATGCCTGATGGGAAAAATAATCTTGGCAGCTAACAATTTATTTAGTTCCTTCTTAATTGTCGGTTGTAGTGACAGGTGATATTTCCTTAGCTTTTGTTGAAAAGGTTTTGACTCCTGTTTAATTGGAATTATATGTTGCATGACTTGTGTGTTGAAGGTTTTCAGGTCATCATATGTCCAAGCAAAGACATCCTTGAATTCCTGAAATAATTTTATAAATGTTGTTTTTTCTTGGGGATTGCAATCCACTCCTAGATTTATAGTTTGGGGATTTAGTTCTGTTCCTAGATTGATGGTTTCATACCTCATTCGAGAGCTATTAGGTTTACAATTAGGGACAGATCTAAATTTATCCTGCAAATCAAAGAACTATTCTAATCTTAGTACTGAATTAGGGATTGGTTTTACCTTTTCAAAAACTTTTTCAACTGAACAAAAATCATTTATTACCGAAAAATCCCGCAGATTTTCGTCGTGTGTGACTTCATCTATGGCTGAATCCTTAAAGGTATCCTCATTCATCATAAAATTTAGCACCTGCACATCATTATCGAATACACGTCAGTTAAAAATATTATCAGGTATAGAAGGTCTGAAAAATCAATTCAACTGAAAAGAAATCTGATGTAAGATTTTCTTACGGAATTAACTTTGATGCTACATTTTCCAACAAATCTGCTTCTTGGTTTTGATTTCTAGGAACAAAAATTATGTTAAATGCATCAAAATGTGAGATAAGGTTCCATACCTCCCGTTGATAACTCTGTAAATGTCCAGATAGGCAGTGAATGGAGTTACGAACATGTCTGACAATGATCTCGGAATCGCCGTATGCAATTAACTCTTTGATATTCAAATCAATTGCTTTTTCCAAACCTTGCATTAAAGCTTCATATTCCACAGTGTTGTTTTTACAATTAAATTCCATCCTCCAAGCTATACACGTTTTATTTCCCTGAGGGTCTACCAACAAGCAACCAGCTCTGGCTCCTTCTTTAGACTTCGTGCCATCAAAGTATAAAGTCCAAACAGAACTATTCACAACCACTTTGCTTTCTATAATATTTACAATATTCATATTATCTACATCATCAATGGTTTCCTTGAATGAAGAGTTAGGAGAAATAGATGTCACATTTCTAATTTCATATTGATGTTTATTTTCAGAAAAGGCAGAATTTTCAGCTTTAAAATTACCAAATCCCAATTCATACATGTAATTCCCCATAATGCAATCTGAAAATAAAACGGGTTCGCTAGGATCATGCAGTTCTGTGACAGTATGTTTCATATATCTTTCTCTCTTTATCTTTATCTGATTTGACTTTCTGTTCTTAGGTAACCATAATGTTGACCAGTCCGTGGCAAAGAATCCATTCAATTGTTGAGACCAATCCCTACTTAAAAATAGCCCATATGCATCTGGAATATCTGCAACAACAATATCTATAATTTGATAAACCGAAGGGTTACAAGCAATCCTGACTAAAACATCTTTCATTTCCCCTACAACCTTTACATTTGTCCTATCTAATTGAGTTATTTGAGAATTTGATGGGACATATTTCCCATTCAAATTCTTGCATACTGATAAAGGCATGACATTGGAGGATGCTCCAGAGTCTACCGTGCAATTATGAACATTCCTATTGAAAATATCAAAGGTCAGTAAGAATGGAGGTGTGGTTGATTTAGAATTCTTACCTATAAGCGAGGCCTTGTCAGCCATTGCTTTTCCTTTATCAGTTGCTGTTGAATCATTATTGGAGTTGTTTGTAGCAACATTTTGTTTTGCATTAGGAATAATTGAACTCGTGGCAGGATTTATAACATGGCTATTAGGCATTGGATAGATTTGAAGGAGGTCGTACATATTGATGTTTGCACGTGTCTTCTTTAAATCTTCAATTATATCATATTGTAAATCTAATTTTGGAGCATTTTGAGTAGGCTGGGTAATTTTGGTTGATTGAGTCTGCTTGCCGGATTGAGTTTGTTTATTAGGTTGTGAATTATTGTTGTTATTATTTGTGGTAGAACTTGACGAAACTCCAGGAGTGTTTGTGAATGCTCTACTACGAGTATTATAGGCATGTTGCCCTGTAGGCGGAATTTTACTCTCGTATTCTTTTAGAAGACTGTCCTAGAAATGACCGTTAACTTGTTGAGGTTCCTCTAATTCTTCCTCATTTTCTGATTCCTCTTCTTCTTCATTTTCTATTATTTCTTGATTAGAAGGAGTCTCAGATAAAGATAAAACAACTCGGATTGTATTGAAAATGTCTTCATTCGCTGCTATGTCAGGTGGTGTATTTGTTTTATTTGTATTCGGGTTTTGTCTAAACTGATTTCTGAAATATCCCCTAGAAGGGGAAGCCTCAGAATTGGTTTTCTTTAACCCTACAACCTCATTGGTTAATGTTCGAATAGCATTTTGCAGCTGTTCTATGTCAAATGCTTTATCTTTTTTCTGAATTGAGTTTTTCAGTCTTCCTACGGGGAAAAGTGTCAGATTCCCCACTCCTATCTGTTTCATAGGACATATAATCCTTCTCGACTTTAATGGCTTCCTCAAAAGTTTCTACTAAAGTTGTTTTCCCATCTCTCTTAACGAACATCCCAGAATATTTTGGTAAAGCTGACGTATAATTTTCAATAATTATATCCTCGGGTGGTTGAGAAGCAATTGGAATTTTATTTTTTAATGTTAGAAACCTTTGATTCTTTCTTTAGGATCCATTTTAATCCTAGATAACTCTAAGGCTAAAAGAGCAGGTGTTTTATCTTCCCCAAATTTATCTAAAAAGGCTTTATTAAATTCACCACAGTTTGTGATTGATCCTTGTACTAACGAAAAATACCAAGTAGAAGCTCTTCCTTCGAAAGTCAAAGGAAACAAATGACACACTACATCTTCATGCTGAACGTTCAAGGTTTGAACAGCTAACATGAATTTGTCAACATGCACTTCTGCAGGTTCTTTGTCATCAGGATTAAACTTAGGGAGGAGTCTGTCTGATTGTTTAGGCAAAGGATGTTGCACACCAGGGACAGCTACAGCAGTTGTTCTTAGCCAAGGGAGTTGTGGATTAGGTGGAGGATTACCTCCTCCCCCTACAGGTATGTTTCCTGCCATTGGACTTCTTTCAAAACTTGAAGAACTTCCTGAATTGGATGCTCTTGGACTATCAGGTGGTGATTTAGGAGGAGAAGGTGGCTGATCAAAACCGCCTTCTGCAGTAAGTCTTCTAGTAGTGTTTGTTTGAGCATTTTGTCTCTGATGTCTTTCAGTCTGATGACGGGGAGTGCTATCAGCTACTTCCAAATTTTGAGTAACTATGGTCAATTGTGGATTATGTCGCTGTTGTCTAGGTAGACCATAATCTATTGGAGATATACCAAGTTGATTGGAATATGCTCTTGTAAGAATATGTCGTGATTCTTCTAAAGTTTGAGTGCTTTGTTCATGGGTAAATGGAGATGTGCGAGGATCACGTTCGAGGATACTCCTAACATTTTCTATAATCGGTGATCTGCTGACTTCTGGAGGATGTTGGATGGCTGAAAATTTCTCATTTTTTCCTGCCATTAATCATTAACAAGCCCTCCTTCTAGCGCTATTTGTTGGCCTGATTTTCTGACCTAGGCCAACAAGGAGATTATGCCCACACAATCAGCTTAAAGCAGCGTCCGGTGTGTTTGGAGTAGCAAAATCTCGTAGGTTGTGGTCCTGCTACCAGCTGAATTTTTCTCTTAAGGAGAAACTAAAATTCAGCAAAAATCTATCCTAATGTTATTTCTGTCTAAATAGACCCTAAAAATTATTTTCAACTACCTAAGGTATCTTACAATTGCTTTCTTAAGGAAAGTCTTTGATTTTTTTTTTGAAGATTTTTATATTTAATTTTCTAAATATAAAAGACTATAAAACTTATTCTAAAAATTACACAAATTCTATTTAACAACTGTTAAATGTAAACTATACTAGGATAATAACAACTGAACTACCTTAACTTATCCTATCTATCCTATCTCAGCTGAGAGCGATTTTAAATATTATATTAATTATTAATTAATATAAGATTAACAGAAAGATAAAGGGTAGGATCTAAATAGAAATATTTAAGCCATACACACTAAATCATTCTGCTACAAAACAACTTATCAGAAAAACTGAGCTAAACAATTATTTCAAATTTTTTGAAGTGTCTAATTAATTAATAACTAATAACCAACATTAGATATTTGAATAAGAGATAATGATCCATATGAAATCACTGTAAAAATACAAATGATATCTAACAGACATAAATATATATCCTTATATCTTGAATTTACAGTAGAAACACTAGTAAATTCAGTCACAACGACATATTAATTCAAATATAATATTGGGCTGACAAAGTGAAATACTTATTAATAATCACAAGCATAACCAAGTACACTGTATTAATATTAAAATAGAAGATCATATACTGAAATATAAAGAGTATCCAAAACAATACCAGTCATGATATCAACTTGGAGATTTCCAGTCACATCCCATATCCAAAGATAAAACTTCAGCCAGGAACAAGACTAGCATCAAAATAGTATTTCAAGTATTTTTACTTCAGTCACTCCATCCTTTTCTCATAAACATTACAAGCTTATATAATACTACCAATATTTTGATTCAAATTTTCTATAAATTCTATATGCAAGATTATAGGAGTCTTATCGCTATCAAAGAGCATCAACTCTTTTCAACATACACCTGTCACTAGAGGATAACAATAAAAACAACTTAGCCTGAAACATTAGCTGGTTTAAAGGAACTGACAAATTCGTGGTTGTGTCGAAATGCCAATCTTCAATACACATCCACGTCTTCCAACTGAAATCCAGAATATTAGACACGTCCTGAAACTGTGAAGAATAGTGATGACATACCCACCTGTGCTAGTTGATTTAGTTTATGCATAGATTCCTTGCCATCCTGTCGCCCATCTATACCTTTGCACCGTGGTAGTCTGAACAATCTCCTGAACGCTCTGCTAACACGGTAGGGTAGACCCATCCACAGCCGCATAGGCAGGCTTCAACAGGCGATTGGCGCTTCAAAACACTTAGGTGTATCGGATTCGGAAAAGTTACGACCTAAGCTGTGGGCAGGAAAACTTTCAATCGAAAGTCGGAAAGACATCGATAGTGGCAGCCAAGTGCTTTGCAAAGCTACAACAACGGAAGAAAAAAGGCTAAAAACATGCGACACGCATCGGCGGTCGGAGCGCTTTTCATTTCGGGTAGCTAGCTGATTTGGGAGCCGCAACGGTGGAAGAGAAAAGGCTAAAAACATGCGACACGCATCAGCGGGCAGAGCGCTTTTCATTTCGGGTAGCTAGCTGATTTGGGAGCCGCAACGGCGGAAGATGAACAGACAACAGCCTCCAAAAAAATGCTAAGTGCTTAAAGACTATGAAATTTAGCAACGGTTAAAACTGTTTCTCCTCCGAAACGGCGTTTTGCAAAGGATGAATGGTCTGATCCATCTTCAACTCAGCAAAAACAAACTCTAAAATCTGCGACCCACAACAATTCCAAACACGAGCAATTTCTGAAAACCAGGACAAAAGGTAATCTTCAAAAAATCATCCAAAATTAAAGCATGACCCAAAAATCATGGATTAAAACGATTCAAAGCAACATTAAATCATGAGGGGGACCAAAATTTTTAAGAAATTTGAGGAAGACAGTTTCAGCCACAACATGTTTATTGACATGACACATAGTGTTAAAACAGTAAATCCTAATGTTCTAACTAATGATCCAAATTATCATTTGAGTTATATGCATAAAATCTCATAATTATAGTTTTTAAGACTTTGCAAAATCCCATCCATTAATATCCAAATCGAATTTGAAGGGGTTGTTGCTAACTGCCAACAAGACTCTAACGAACTCAGCTTCAGCCGCTATCCCAATCGACTTACTATCCTCAGCCTACAGGTTGTCTTTCTTATTCTAGCAATATATGATAAAAAATGTGCTATCAGCCTGACTTACAAAAATGCCTTTACACGTGTGGTTTTTGACGGCTCCAACCAAGCTTGTACCCACAATCGTTAAGGGTTGTTGCTTCCTCAACATCATGCCTTACTGTCACTTTCTAGTTGTTACCTTATCTGCACGCCTGCTTCCATGAATATTCTGCCATGTCATCACATCTCTTGCTTTGCGCTTCCGTCATAGCTTACAAAATTGGTGTAACTTATTCATCCTATGCCTTCTATTTACCTTTCTCCTTATATTCCCTCTTCTGTTGCAACATCCTTCTCTTCTTCTTCGATGTTGTCTACTATGTTGCAGGTCCTTCCTCTTCTTCTTTGTACTCCTCTTTCCTTACTTAGGAAGAATTATATGTGAATTTTTCCCTTCTATCCTGGGCCCAATAGTTTTCAATAAACTTCTCCAAGACTATAAAACAAAACAATTAGGTTTTTATACAGGAGAGAAGATAAATCCTTGGTATAATTAGTGTTCTCAGGACGCTTCTATTAGACTGGAGTTAAGCACAAGGTAGTACGCACGTTGATGTTGGGGATATCCCTCTACTACCTTCTATTGAGAACTGGAGATATTTCCAAGATCTTATTCATATCTGGGGGATTTTGAGGTACCTTTGGCACTTTTGAGCTTTGGGCTTTGTTACCCTTCCAAGACAGTGGATACCACCTGCGACTATTTTTCTAAGCATTGATTATATTGGGGTGACCATAGGTGTTTTACCTAGGTATTGCAGGGAGTGCTTGCATAGGTTATTTTGTGAGTTTCCTAGCTAGGTAGGGGTCGAACAGCATAGTCGCTTTACATGTTTAAGTTGAGGGACACTATAATCAGTTACACACCTTCGCTTGTACTGTATGGAAGTCTCAGGCCTCTTCTAGGCAAGACATACCTGTTGCATTCGAGAGCTCACTTATTCTCAATCTTAGCTTGTTTACATATGCCTTATTTTACTTAAGGGTGTGCTCTATGTTCTCTATTTGGATTTAGGGATTGTAGTCACTTGAGTCTCTTTATTTGTGGAGTCATCATGGATCGATTTCCAGCACTCCACCGTCCTCGTTGTTTAGCAGGATTACCTCCTTATGATCCTTCAACACCTCATTATTACAGGGTTAGGCATTCTAGGCGACCTCTCTTCCATCAATATTCCCATACATTTTTTACCATGAGTACTACTTCAGAATCCCTAGAGTTTCCTCCATACCCTTATTCATAGTGGGGGAGGAACCCTTGAGGTTCCTCCTTCATATACTATATGGATTCTTGAGACTCTGGTCCTTCCCATACAACACGGCCAAATCTTTTAGACTTTACAATCTTTAATCGAAACTTTTCCTCAAGAAGGTCAAGTGTTGAGACTCAGTCAATTCCCATAAGTTTAGGTCCTTTTACGTTCGACATGCCATATATCACTACTATTATTACGTCACCCATCTCAGGTTCTATTGTGGACCCTGGCGTTCGACTGGGGGGCATGTCATCCCCTTACCTTTCACATAAATTTTGAAGTGGTCATATTCCTCCTTCTACTCCATTTTTCAAGGGATTTCCACCTCCTTCATCTAGTATTCACATTAGTGTTCATTTTCATGGGGGTGGTAGTGAATGCACGAGTGTTAGGTCTATAGCTTACATTCCTTCTGATGTCCCATCATCAACTTCACTGATTTCAACGAATGTTTTTCTTATGACAAATCCTCCCTATATCCCACATGGGCCCTCAGGAAGGTATGATCCATAAATAGTTACGCTGTTCCCTTGTCATCTGGTACAATTGTGTTTGGAAGTTATATACCTCCCCAGGTTTCATGGGTTCATTGGGTATACCAATCGAATAACTATGGTCATATCGTTCCTCCTTCTCAAGGAATACCTCATTATCGGATACCCATGAATTATAATATGGGCCATATGGTGGGAGGATACTATCCTACTGGTCAAGGTCACGACCTTTATCATAATCAACCTTATATGATCCAACCCTTACACGGAGAATGGAATCAAATGGAACAACCTAGACTCCCATTTTTTAGCCTACTTTGAATTTTCTTGACCTATCTAAACTTACAAATGACCTGGTGTGTCATGATCCAACATGGCCTCATGTTTCCACCAAGGTTCCTTTGAATATTTCGAAGTTTGAGGGTAAGAATGGAGAGGAACCTAGTGATCATGTGACTAATTTTCATCTATGGTTCTCTTCAAATTCATTGAGTCATGGTTCCATTCCATTATGACTGTTTCAACACACCCTCATGGGTTCTGTTGCGAAATGGTATATAGAGTTGTGTTTCAACACACCCTCATGGGTTCTGTTGCGAAATGGTATATAGAGTTGCCTGGGGGTACATATTGGACCTTTAATGACTTAGACTTGGTCTTCCTCAATCACTTTCAATTGTCGGTGCATTATGATGATGGAACGAAACTCTTGTCAAATTTTCGGTAAGACAAGGCCACCCATATTTATGACCACATTCAAGAGTGGCGTAGATGAAAGCGATTGATAAAGGCAAAAATTCCACTTGAATTCTTACTGGAATGGTTCCTTAATTATTTATTACCATATATCGTAAATGATGTTTTGACGTCTGCAGTGACTACCGCAGAACAAGCTATTTTTAAAGATCAACAATTAAACTTGATTTATGCTCAGCCTTGGATCCTTTACGATATTTTCCCTAACACTCTGTGGTCAAACCACGATCCCAAGTTAAAACATGGGCCACATGATGATGAAATTGTTGGATAGGTAAGTACCAAAGTTGTGGGCCAGGTTACGAATCAAACAAAAAGTTTGTCTATTAACCAGTCAGTGACTAGATAGGCTACGACCTTTTCCACTCCCACCCAATCAGTGGATGTACTTTTTGTGCAATCGTCAAACTAGGAGGGTAGCCAACAACCCAGAAGGAATAGAAAGTAGGGGAGAAATAATAAGAGGGGTGGGAATAAAAAGGAGAATCGTAACGATGCCATAAGAACGATGAAAATGATGGGGGGACAACAAACTTAAACGAAAGGTCAAATTTACTTACAAGATTTGTGGGGGAGACCATCTCACCTACTTCTTCCCTTGAATTAAGGATGCCTCAAAGTTCATCATACAAAACCCATTTGTGTTGATTGATCCCCTTCCTCACAATTAGAATATGGCTTTGAGGACCTCGGCCATCGAAAGTGGTTCTCATCGAAATAAAAATTGCCATTTGTATAAGGTGGTCACGGTTGTGTCAACATGATGTCGATTGTTCACGTTGCAACTCATTCACGATATTATGGTCCATCACAATCCAACATGCATAAAGATCCTCCACCTATAGATATTCCTTTGCACACCGAAAATCTTGAAGGTATACCACACATACCGAAAGGGGTCTTAAAGCGTTCGGGTCACAATCCCAATTCTTGAATCACCCAACACTATTCATGTCACATACCCCAATTTTGCAAAATAATGTTAATTGATTTAATTATATTCCTGAGACATTATGTTAAATTTAATGCTAAGTAGGAACTGATGACTCAGCAGAGTCAACAGAAGTGGAATGTAATTCAGAATTTTTTATTATTAATAAATAAATTGTGGAGACAACGGCATGGGAGAGCTGTTAAAAAGAGGTTACTGGTCAAACTGGTGGATGGAACTAGGTGGAGGGCAAAATACAAGTGGCAACATCCTCAAACACTTCCTAAGTTGCAGGTGGAAACTTCCCTATATTTGGGGTCATGATCCCCCAAGAAAGTGGGATCAGAGCAGGTGGCTCATTAAATGACAGCTAACCCAAAAAGACCTAGGCAATCTTTTAAAAGTACCCAATGAATAGAGCTGGGGTTGCTCAGATATTTTCCAGAGAAGAAACATTCAGGTGGAATGCTATTCAGGAAATTCATTTGGGGAAAAAGGGAAAATAGTAAGGAAGTTGTTCTGAGAGGATTGCTGCAGTAACTTGGTTTATTACAGCTTGTTAGCTGGGAGAACTTACTAATAAGTTCAGATTTGATACTGAATGTTGAAGACTAGTATTTGACTACTGCTGCACCTAGTTCCAGCCAGGGAGACCAGAGCAAGCTCGGGGGTCCTGAGGAGTCGTTGTTTGAGCGCTCTACAGGAGTTGGTAGGAAGGAACAGCCTCCCATTGCTGTTGTTGTCCAAAGCTTAAGCTGGTTCTCTCACTTAACTGTACTTGTTTTAATAACTGTGAATGGTTGAAGGTTATGTTTGTAGTTATGATATAAAGGTTTAACTGGTTCGGTGATGTAAATGTTTTTAGTTAATCAGTAATAGAATCTTTGATGAAAAATAAGAACCCACTGTGTTTTTCCACATCTGGGATTTTACCAGACCGTACTCCAGTACAGGGGTAAAATTTAAATAAGGATAGCATGATGAGATTTTAGAGCAGTAGTTTGTTTCCTTATCTATTTTCGGAAAAGATATTTTACTGGCGGTTGTATGAGTTCCTAGTTAAAAACTATTTCCTTGTAAAATATTTTATTTGCAGTAATTCTATTATTTGTAAAGAATAAATAGAAGAGTATAATAATCGCTCTAGAGTAGGATTAGACTAGATTTATCTACTGTTTTATCATAAAGTTTCTTTCTTCCGGATTAGAATAACTGCGCTATTATATGTTTAATAACAGAACTGGAAGTAGGATTAGATAATATGGACTAGATTCTACTGTCAGACAAACTTATTAAATTTTATGTAGTATGAGTAATGTAATCTTTCCATTATTTTTGCTTCTTATCGAACTAAGCTAGAATAATATTTATAATTATGAACCTATCTTTCATAAATTAAAATCAAATGCTACTACATATATGTTTAAGAGATAGTCTTTAGATAGTGTTAATTGTTTTCTCTTATATATATAAATATCGTAACTAATAAGATAAACTAAATATTTACAGAACTTTATTAAGTATTTAGCATAATTGGTACAAGAAATAAATAACAGAATGATATAAAATAAACTAAATATTAACCATGGAAATATTGGTACTCTCAAAAGAGATATTATCTTTATTATATTAATAACGATAAACGTTTATTACATTCAGGAGTATTAACATGGTTGAACTGGAGGTAATGTTCTTCTTATACTAATTAAAAACTGGAACTAATTATACTTTCTGTACTACAAGGTAAAAAATAGTACTTAAGAACATTATTAAAATAAAATAAAAAATTTAAAGGTGTTATAGAAATTGAAGGATATAAACTATAAGTTAACCCTTACAAATTTTTAAATATCTAGTAAGTCAAGGTTTAAACCAAGTACAGAATCCTTGACAGTAATTTTATAAACGAAATAATAAGAGTAAAAATTCAAGGACATAGTCAATAGTAAGCTAATAACAGAGTAACAGAACGCTCGACTTCGAGCTTAACTATATTACTAATGTACAGGAAAACCCTACCTGCTAATACCATAAGTATTTGCAGAAAGTAAATTAAGTATTTTATCAAATCTACACGAATCAAAGCCTATCCAAACTCAAAAGGGCTCATAAGGCCGAGCTTACACATTTTATATTTTTTTAACTAAATGTTTCAGAACTGTACAGTAAATAAATTATAGAAAACTGTATGGACAGTTTATAGCTCCAATTTAGGGTAAAAACCCTATTCATTCAGAATATACAAAAATAATGACTGTAAAATCCAGTTCAGTAATAATAACTCACAGTCGTACTGAGAAATTACATATGGAGGCTTGCAGCCTGTTCTTTTACTTTAAACACAGTAATATATACAAAACAAAATATACACTCACGGCCGAAGCCGGAGAGCCCTGCAGTAAAGCTAGGGTCTTAATCAAACTGTGAAAAACAGCGAATAAACAACCAAAACAACCAAAAGCCATGAGGGTCTTTCAGGCCGCAACGACCAACCCTTATTACCCCATAAGGGTTTGCATAAGGTGGAATGGCCATGGAAAGTCCAGGGCTTACCGTGGCTTTCATTGTCGCCATAACCTCATACTCAATGCGCAGGAAAAGAAGAGGGACGAGTGGTACCTGCACATTCACCATGTCTTACTGTTAGATATATTATATATTAAAGGCAAAGAGTGCTATAAACTGGGAAATGTGCAGTGAAATAATAAGAAAACGAGCGAGTTCTTTTCTTACCTTTAACACATCCGAAAGATGAACACTAATAACCAATAAACAATGCGAATAGCACGAGAAGGAGGTCTATCTTCAGCTGCAAGGAAACGGCGGTACAAAACCTCATCAACTACTGGCAGCGGAAGGTTCCAGCTCTCGACTGACAAGGTAAACCCTGAAGCTGTGTTGTACGCAATGTAAAGACAAAAACACAGCACCCTGCACAACTCAAGCCACGACTCTCTGAATGAGAGACTACCCTCGTTTTGGAGACTAAAGAAGAAGGAGGGTAGGGCTGTTATAGTAAGGGTTCGGATAAGCCACTAAGGCAACGAAAAACTTGAAAGGAGATCAGATGGCTTACGACTGATAGCAACGCTAGGGAAATGTCTCGTTATTTTGCCTCTGGATAGGTTATCAAGAGGAGAAGTAAGCCAAGACAGTCACAGCATCACTCTAGCAGTAGAGCAGCTGAATACTCTGCGGAAGAATGGCAGGAGCCCGAAGGTCGGGAAAGACTAAAGAGCTAGGGTTAGGTACAAATCTTTTAAATTGACGTTGCTTGGCCATCAGTCAGCCACGTTTCCATGCAAATAATTGCATGTGATAGGTAATTTCTCTATAGTATCGATGAGCCATCACCAATTACGATATTGTAAATTATTGGGACGAGTTCAAAAGGTTCGGCATCAATCCTCAGCCAAAGTCAACCTATTATTGCATGGAGATAATAAGAGCTCGTTAACATATTTATATAAGCCTTGTATTATAGCTCAGTAACGACGTAAATATTAAACAAATCATTGTGAATACATTATAGTATATCATTTATGCATTACAATCAAATTTTACACTATGATCATCGTGGGTATAGATTAGTACCGCGACCTGGAAACTTTATACATGTTATTTCTTACATAGTGAATAAATTATCGAAGGTTACACTTTTCAAGAGCGTTAAGTTCACAACATAACCCTATACAAGCTTGGAATGGGTGAGGTAAGGGTTTATAAGAGTTCTTCTCTAGATTTTAATCCATAAACTTGTTAGACATGATTCTTATCCATGACCTTTCCATCCAGGTGATTGAATAAATTGTCTTTTAACACTTTACAGTCTTAAATAGAATAAGTTTTGTAACATGATTATAGGAGGGAAGTATAATACATATGGTTAGGTAAGAATAATAATTATACGAGTATTCCACCAACATATATATTGTAATTATAGAGTATACTAATGGTTGTCTTTAAGGAGGTTGTAGATTCAACCATAATAACTATCATGTTTATAATGTTAACCCTTTGGTCTTACCATTTTATCTATGTTTGATAAATACCTACAAGAGGAAATAGTAACTAAATATTTAGATGAATGCATTATCAAGGATAAATGTTCTGAACCTAGAAATGATAACATGTAAGAATGAAGCCATTAATCTCTTAACAGGAGTTTTATCCATGTAATTGACAGACCTTAAAACTTTTATGTTGAACATTATTTCAAGGATAATAATCTTTGGGGAATAAGCTCCTTTTATATAAATAAAAGGATAGAATAAAAACTTGTTACCGTAGGTTATCTATCAGACCTAAGTTCAGCTTTAATATGCTTTAAATCAGTTGTAGTGTAAATAAGACTTGGTGCATCAGCATGATTATACCCCTATCAGTGGGTAGTTTGAACTTGGTAACAGTAAATTGTAAACCCTTATTAATACACTCTATGATGTAAATGTATTTATGCTTTCTTAAACGTAAACTAGGATAGAGATCAGACAGTTCAGTAATCTTTAAAGAAATATAAATCTATCTCTACTAAAAAGAATAACAGATAATGGATTTACCTCAACAAGCATTGATATATGCTTAATAATTATTGTCTTACTGAACTTCTGAATTGCAATAAGACTTGTATATAAGGACCTTAGATTTTTTACATGTAGCAACCAATCTTCTTACCTATGATATGTAAGGACAGGAGAAATTTTTCTGCATTAGCTTGAAAGCTAAGTAAGCCCAGTTTTTCATGACAACCCACCTTATAGTCGCAAAAGAAACAAGTCAGTAAACTGAAAAGAACGGTTCTATAACTTTACATAACTGACAGATGATTTCAAAAAAAAAAAGCTGGTAACATATAACTATTTAAATGATTAGTTAACTGCATTTATGTTAATGTTATGCAATTTCAAAAATTTTAAATTTTTCGGAAAATTTGGGGTTTTGACATGTGGTATCAGAGTATGGTTCAAATACTAGGCCTTGATGCGGCCCAACTAGTTTCCATAGAACAGTAAAATAATGTATTAACCTATATTCTGTTTTATGTAAAGAACAAAAAATTTCTTTTTCTGAATGTAACAGGCAGGTATGGAGAAGCTAGGAGAATACGCTCAGGAGGAGTCTCCAAACACCGAGACAAGACAAATGTCCAGAGAACCTATGTTAAAAGAGGTAACTGCTCACTCCTCAGAGCTGATGCAGACTATAAAGGATTTGAAGACTGAAATGGAATCAGTCAAGAAGGACAATGAAAGGATTTTGAAGACTCAAGAAGAGTTGAACCAAATTTTGATGGAAAAATTTCAGACTGAAGGGAGGAGCAAAAGATCCGAATCTGAGGAAGCTAGCCATCAGAAAGGATCTAAGAAGATGAAGCTGGCTAAAGCTAAAAGCATTTCATCATCTGAAGGGTTCAAGGAACAACAAAGTTATTACACTACTAGTGACAGTAGTGAGGCTGAGTTGTATGACAGAAAGAAGAAGTACAGACCATATGAAGAGATTTCCGGGGAGTTTAAAAAAATAAATCCCCCAACTTTCAACGGAGAGACTGAAAAAGGGGAGGAAGTAGAGTCCTGGTTATCCGGGATGAGGAAGTATTTTCAGATATACAACTATTCAAATCAGCTGAAGGCAAGAATGGCCATCTATAATCTCTCTGGAAAAGCAGACATATGGTGGCAAGATCTGAAAAGAGTCAAGGGGATCAAGGAAAAAGAAGTTAATTGGAGTACCTTTAAAAGGTACTTCAAGGAGAAATTTATGTCCGAACAATATTATGAAGAAAGAGCTAAATAATTTTACGAATTAAAGTTAGGATCCATGACTATGAATGACTTAAACAGTAAATTCTTAAGCTTGTTAAGGTATGTACCTTATTTAGTTGATGAGAAACCTAAAGTGCAGCGGTTTCTCAGCTGTCTGCCATATCACATCAAGGACAGAATTGAGTATGATAACCCGAAGACTCTGGAAGAATCCATGAGGAAAGCAAATTTCTGTTTTGAATAGAATAAGAAGAAAGAAGGTATAGCCAACTGGAAGGCTAAAAAGAACAGTAATCAGCCTGAGTTCAAAAAAAAAAAATTGTACCCCAGAAGAATTTCACGAATAATAAGAACAGAAATTATTCTAACAGTAAGAACTTCCAGGGAAATAGAAATGGTGCTTCTAATAATTCCAGTAACTTTAAAGGCAAGGAAGCTGCAAACAATCATGGGAATTTCACTAAGAATTTTGAACGAAAGGAGCCTATTAAGTCCTGGGAATGTAATGGCCCGCACTATGCCTCGGTCTGCCCAAATCGGAAAAAGCCAAACAACAATATTCACACTGTGCAGGATGAAATGACTGTTGGATAACTTGCAAGGACTATGCCCAGAATAAATGCAGCATTGGAGAACCGCTAAGCTTATTATCAGACTTCCATGGTGGAAGTAGAAGGTATGGTTAACCAAACACCAGTAACCATTTTAATTGATCTAGGGGCTAGTCTTAGTTACATTTCACCTCAGATAGTGGAAAAGTGTAAAACGACTGTTGAAAAGTTTGATAGTTCCTGGTTAGTTCAATAAGCCACTGGGGCAAAAAGGAAGGTAACATGTTATGTGAAAGAATGTGCTTTACTGATGGATGATTTTAAAACTATAGTTAAGCTTAATGTTTTACCACTTGGCTCGTATGATTTACTGATTGGTATGGATTGGTTAGAGTAGCATAAGGTAGTTTTAAACTGTTATGATAAAACCTTTACGTGCGTAAATAATAATGAACAACCAGTAAAGGTTAAAGGTGTTCCTAGGAAAACTGTAATTAGGTAGATTTCTACTTTACAACTTAAAAGAGCAGTCAGGAAAGGGTGTAAAGCCTATGCTGTAACTATTACAGATGAGGCAAGTAAGTATGAAAAATATAAGTTAAAAATAGAAGACATTCCTATTTTAAATGAATTTATTGATGTTTTTCCAGAGGAAATTCCAGGATTACCTCCTAGGAGGGAACTGGATTTCACTATTGAGCTGGTGCTAGGTGCTGTACCTAGCTCAAAAGCTCTGTATCGTATGAATATTTTAGAACTTAATGAGCTAAAATCACAGTTAAAAGAATTAATAGATAAGAAGTACATTCGACCTAGTGTGTCCCCTTGGGGAGCACAGGTCATCTTTGTCAAAAAGAAAGACGGAACTATGCGACTATGCATAGATTACCGTCAACTAAATAAGATGACTATTAAAAACAGATATCCGTTGCCCCGCATAGATGATCTATTTGATCAACTACGTGGAGCTACGGAGTTCTCAAAGGTAGACCTGAGATCAGGATATCATTAGGTAAGAATTAAAGATGAGGACATCTTCAAGACAGCCTTCAGAACAAGGTATGGACATTACGAATTTGTTGTAATGCCATTTAGGCTTACCAACGCCCCAACTGTCTTTATGTGCCTAATGAATAATATAATTCATAAATACTTAGATAAATTTATTGTCGTGTTTATCGATGACATCTTAATTTATTCTAAAAATGAAGCAGAACATAAGGAACACTTACAGATAGTTTTACAAGAGCTACGAGAGCAACAGCTCTTTGCGAAGTTCAGCAAGTGTGATTTCTTTAAAGATGAAATCCAGTACTTAGGTCATGTAGTGACTAAGGAAGGGATTTCAGTTGATCCTGAAAAGATTCGGGAAATCGAAGATTGGCCAGTTCCAAAGGACGTAACAGATGTTAGGTCATTCATGGGAATTACCGGTTATTACCGGAGATTCATTGAAGGCTTTTCAAAAATAGCTAATCCAATCACTTCCTTGCAAAAGAAAGGAAAGAAATTCGATTGGAACTTAAAGTGTGAAGAAAGTTTTAAGAAATTAAAAACCTTATTAACAACTACGCCTATTCTAAGAATAGCAGATCCTAATAAGGATTTCGTGGTATGCACCGATGCTTATAATGATGGTTTAGGCGGTGTGTTGACTCGAGACAGGCATATCATTGCCTATGAGTCCAGGAAGTTAAAGATCCACAAAAATAATTATGCAACTTATGACTTAGAACTTGCTGCTGTTATACATGCCTTAAAAATGTGGCGACATCATTTAATAGGCAGAAAATTTATCTTAATAACTGATAATAAAGGACTGAAATACCTTTTAGATTAGCCCAACTTAAATGCAAGACAAGCAAGGTGGTTGGCCTTCTTGAGTGAATATGATTTTTAAATCCAACACATAAAAGGAAAAGAAAATAAGGTAGCTGATGCTTTGAGCAGAAATGCAAAGCTGAACTTTGCAGCAGCAATCAGCACTTATGCTTCTGATTTAAATGAACAGCTTACAGAAGGGGTAAAACAGGATGAAATTTATCAAAAATTACAAGTTACAACTAAAGAAGAACCTACAGAAAGCTTAATAAAATGTTATAGTCTAAATAAAGATGGATTTTTATTGTTTAAAGACAAACAGTATGTGCCTAATGTGTCTAAGGTTAAGTTGTTGATTTTGGATGAAATTCATAAAACACCTTACTCAGGACCTCCAGGTTACCAAAAGACTGTAACCATGTTAAGGAAAGAGTATTTCTGGCCTAATATGAAATCTGAAGTACCTGAATACATAGCTAGATGTTTGGACTGTCAACAAGTGAAAACCGAACACCAACATCCAACTGGTTTACTGCAACCATTGCCTATTCCTAGTTGGAAATGAGAGATAATCAGTTTGGATTTTATTACTGGATTGCCCAGAAATCAGAATTAGAATGATTCAATTATGGTGGTGGTTGACAAGTTAAGTAAAGCAACACATTTCATTCCTGTCAAGACTACTTACAAGGCTTACAACATAGCTAATATATTTTTAAAGCAGATTTTTTGGTTACATGGAGTACCTAAGGTTATCATTTCAGACAGGGATCCTAAATTCACAGGGAATTTTTGGAGTTCCTTGTTTAAGGGATTAAACACAACACTGAATTTCAGCACCTCTTTCCATCCGCAGACAGACGGACAGACTGAAAGAGTGAATCAGGTGCTGGAAGATCTGTTAAGAATGTATGTTAAGGATCAGCCAGATAAGTGGGAGGACTACTTGCATTTAGCAGAGTTTGCATATAATAATAACTACCACTCATCAGCTAAGTTTAGTCCATTTGAAATTTTGTATGGGCGTAAATGCAACACTCCTATCTCCTAGAATAATCCAGTAGATAGATTGGTGTTAGGACCTGAATTATTGAAGGAAATGGAACAGATTGTCAAACAAGTGCAGGAAAATTTGAAGGTGGCACAGGATCGGCAAAAGAGCCAAGCAGATTTGAAAAGAACTCCCAAAGAGTTCCAAGTAGGTGAGCATGTGTTTATAAAGGTACGACCAAAGAAAATATCCCTAAGACTGGGGATTTGTGCAAAACTAGCACCACGTTACTATGGTCCGTTTGAAATTTTATCCAGAATTGGTCAAGTTGCATATCAGCTGGCGCTACCACCTAACTTGAAAGTGCATAATGTTTTTCATATTTCTGTTCTGAAAAAGTATGTTCATGATGCTACTCATGTGATTGATTGGAATTTTGTACAGGTGGAACCAGAAGGAGAAATTCTGGTGGAACCGGACTGTATCCTCGGGAGGAGGGAAATTACTCTGTGAAACCGTGCCATTGGACAGGTGAAGGTGCAATGGAAGCACCTTAGTCCTGAAGAGGCTACTTGGGCACTGGAAAGTAAGATGCGGGAAGCATACCCGAAACTGTTCCAGGAGGTTGTAGAGGATGAAGAATAAGTAACATCGAGGACGATGTTACATTTTAAGGGGGTGTGTATGTCACATACCCCAATTTTGTAAAATAATGTTAATTGTTTTAATTATATTCCTGAGACATTATGTTAAATTTAATGCTAAGTAGGAACTGATGACTCAGTAGAGTCAACAGAAGTGGAATGTAATTCAAAATATTTTATTATTAATAAATAAATTGTGGAGACAACAGCATGGGAGAGCTGTTAAAAAGAGGTTACTGGTCAAACTGGTGGATGGAACTAGGTGGAGGGAAAAAGACAAGTGGCAGCATCCTCAAACACTTTCTAAGTTGCAGGTGGCAACTTCCCTATATTTGGGGTCATGATCCCCCAAGAAAGTGGGATCAGAGGAGGTGGCTCATTAAATGACAACTAACCCAAAAAGACCTAGGCAATATTTTAAAAGTACCCAATGAATAGAGCTGGGGTTGCTCGGATATTTTACAGAGAAGAAACATTCAGGTGGAATGCTATTCAGAAAATTCATTTGGGGAAAAAGGGAAAATAGTAAGGAAGTTGTTCTGAGAGGATTGTTGCAGTAACTTGGTTTATTACGGCTTGTTAGCTGGGAGAACTTACTAATAAGTTCAGATTTGATACTGAGTGTTGAAGACTAGTATTTGACTACTGCTACACCTAGTTCCAACCAGGGAGACCAGAGCAAGCTCGGGGGTCCTGAGGAGTCATTGTTTGAGCGCTCTCCAGGAGTTGGTAGGGAGGAACAGCCTCCCATTACTGTTGTTGTCCAAAGCTTAAGCAGGTTCTGTCACTTAACTGTACTTGTTTTAATAACTGTGAATGGTTGAAGGTTATGTTTGTAGTTATGATATAAATATTTAACTGGTTCGGTGATGTAATTTTTTTTAGTTAATCAGTAATAGAATCTTTGATGAAAAATAAGAACCCACTGTGTTTTTCCACATCTGGGATTTTACCAGACCGTACTCCAGCACAGGGGTAAAATTTAAATAAGGATAGAATGATGAGATTTCATAGCAGTAGTTTGTTTCCTTATCTATTTTCGGAAAAGATATTTTATTGACGGTTGTATGAGTTCCTAGTTAAAAACTATTTCCTTGTAAAATATTTTATTTGCAGTAATTCTATTAGTTTTTTTTTTTTTAACAAAAACAGAAAGAGGGGTTTGTATTAACAGGCTGTGCACAGCCATTCATTACATTTCCGAAGGGAGATATATAGCCGGGATGGCACATAGACAACAAGCCATACAAAGTCTATTTCCCAAAACAGAGAGCAATAAATTGCTTTTGAACTGCAAACTAAACGAGTTGTAAAAACCCTCACGAACTGACTACATAGCAGAGTGCAGAAAAACATCATTCATACAAAATTTTGAAACTAAAACCCCTTACTAAACTGAAAGAAAAGCAGTCAATGAAATTCAGTTGCCTCTAAGCTGGCGAGGCTGCTGTACTGATTCTTCTTCCATGGGCTGGGAGGCTGAGGCGTTAATTCCATCAACCCTGCTCTCCTGGTTCATTGAAACAAGCCTTTGGAGGTCGGCTTCAATACGCTCAACTCTGCCCAAGAGTTCACGCAGGTTGCTATCCAAATCTTCGGTGCGGGCTCCATTGTCACTGACATCCTGAGAAATCCTGCAAATAGTCTCGCTCATCCCCTTTATTTCCTTGGCTGAGTCTCTATTCTCCTTCACCCCTATAGCAGTAAGTTCATAAACCCTTCGAAGGTTCTTCATAAAATCCTGCATTCCGAGATTATTACCCAAGTGCGCCATAATACCAAGGTCGGACGGAATTGCCAGGCGAGACAGCCGATTCTGCAATGCTTGCTGGTGACCTGACTCACTCCCGTATTCAACCTGAGAATCACTTTCCCAAAGAGCAGAAGGATAACGATAATGACAGAGGGCTAGCTGGGAGAGATTTTCTTCGACAGTAGCTTGGGTGAGGGGCTGCGCTGGGGTAGAAGAAACCTGAGGGCTCCCAATACCAATTACATCAGCTTCTTGCAGAAGGAAGGAAGGGGCTGTTAACAGACCCTCAGCGAAATCATGAGGCGAGATAATGCTGAAGTTCGGCATGGAGACAGAGTAGGAAGAGCCTCGATCGTGCGAGGATAAGAGACCCTTAATTGAACGCCGGAGGGGAGTTAAATGCTCATCAGCTGAGGGGAGAAAGGCTGAACACGCGGCCATCACATGGGATAAGATATGACGGGGAAATAAATGCTGGAGGCCGCCAAAACGATGAGGAGGGTGACGGCTGGATGGGAGGGAGAAGCTAGAAGAGGGGGGCCGGAAAAGGGGAAGGAGAGGGGGAAAGATGGAAGGAAAAGGGAGAAGGGGTAAGGAGGGAGGAGGAGGGATAAGGAGAGAGAGGGAGGGAACCAAAGAGCTAAGGTAGGATAAAACCAAAATCACTATAAGATAATCCTCTTCGACAGCTTGCTTGTTCTTGATTTGATGATGGTTCCTTGTGGTCCTCTTCATGGAATGACTTTGAAGATGCGAAGATCGTCATCCTGACTATAATGGCCTTGAGGGAGACTAGCTCCTACATTGGCCATCGCATCTGCATCTTTGTTGATCTGGCGAAGAATGTGGTAAAATTCAAAGTGTTGGGACAGAAGAAGTTGTGCCTTTTTATATAATCGACGGCATTTGATGTCTCCTATAGGATACCCATTAATCATCTTATAGATGACATGTCTTGAATCGCCGAAAACCAGAACTTTTTGGAGATTTTTGGTCCGAATGAGTTGTAGACCCTGGAGAAGCGCCATCCATTCTGCTTCATTATTAGTTCTCGATCCAAGTCCCCAAGTGAATCGATGTTCCACTTGTCCTCCGGGATCCACTAGGATCCCACCCGCACCTGCCGCCCCTGACAGTAATTCTATTAGTTGTAAAGAATAAATAGAAGAGTATAATAATCGCTCTAGAGTAGGATTAGACTAGATTTATCTATTGTTTTATCATACATTTTCTTTCTTCCGTATTAGAATAATTGCGCTATTATATGTTTAATAACAGAACTAGAAGTAGGATTAGATAATATGGACTAGATTCTACTGTCAAACAAACTGATTAAATTTTATGTAGTATGAGTAATGTAATCTTTCCATTATTTTTGCTTCTTATCGAACTAAGCTAGAATAATATTTAGAATTATGAACCTATCTTTCATAAATTAAAATCAAATGCTACTACATATATGTTTAAGAGATAGTCTTTAGATAGTGTTAATTGTTTTCTCTTATATATATAAATATCGTAACTAATAAGATAAACTAAATATTTACAGAACTTTATTAAGTATTTAGCATAATTGGTACAAGAAATAAATAACAGAATGATATAAAATAAACTAGATATTAACCATGGAAATATTGGTACTCTTAGAAGAGATATTATCTTTATTATATTAATAACGATAAACTTTTATTACATTCAGGAGTATTAACATGGTTGAACTGAAGGTAATGTTCTTCTTATACTAATTAAAAACTGGAACTAATTATACTTTCTGTACTACAAGGTAATAAATAGTACTTAAGAACATTATTAAAATAAAATAAAAAATATAAAGGTCCTTTATAAATTGAAGGATATAAACTATAAGTTAACCCTTACAAATTTTTAAATATCTAGTAAGTCAAGGTTTAAACCAAGTACAGAATCCTTGACAGTAATTTTATAAAGGAAATAATAAGAGTAAAAATTCAAGGACATAGTCAATAGTAAGGTAATAACAGAGTAACAGAATGCTCGACTTCGAGCTTAACTATATTACTGATGTACAGGAAAACCCTACCTGCTAATACCATAAGTATTTGCAGAAAGTAAATTAAGTATTTTATCAAATCTACAGGAATCAAAGGTATCCAAACTCAAAAGGGCTCGTCAGGCCGAGATTACACATTTTATATTTTTTTTAACTAAATGTTTTAGAACTGTACAATAAATAAATTATAGAAAACTGTATGGACAGTTTATAGCTCCAATTTAGGGTAAAAACCCTATTCATTCAGAATATACAAAAATAATGACTGTAAAATCCAGTTCAGTAATAATAACTCACGACCGTACTGAGAAATTACATATGGAGGCTTACAGCCTGTTCTTTTACTTTAAACATAGTAATATATACAAAACAAAATATACACTCACAGCCGAAGCTGAAGAGCCCTGTAGTAAATCTAGGGTCTTAATCAAACTGTGAAAAACAACGAATAAACAACCAAAACAACCAAAATCCATGAGGGTCTTTCAAGCCGCAACGACCAACCCTTATTACCCCATAAGGGTTTGCATAAGGTGGAATAGCCATGGAAAGTCCAGGGCTTACCGTGGCTTTCATTGTCGCCATAACCTCGTACTCACTGCGCAGGAAAAGAAGAGGGACGAGTGGTACCTGCACATTCACCATGTCTTACTGTTAGATATATTATATATTAAAGGCAAAGAGTGCTATAAACTGGGAAATGTGCAGTGAAATAATAAGAAAATGGGCGATTTCTTTTCTTACCTTTAACACATCCGAAAGATGAACACTGATAACCAGTAAACACTGCAACTAGCACGAGAAGGAGTTCTATCTTCAGCTGCAAGGAAACAGTGGTACAAAACCTCATCAACTACTGGTAGCGGAAGGTTCCAGCTCTCGACTGACAAGGTAAACCCTGAAGCTGTGATGTACGCAATGTAAAGACAAAAACATAGCACCCTGCACAACTCAAGCCATGGCTCTCTGAATGAGAGAACTACCCTCATTTTGGAGACTGAAGAAGAAGGAGGGTAGGGATGTTACAGTAAGGGTTCGGATAAGCCACTAAGGCAACGAAAAACTTGAAAGGAGATCAGATGGCTTACGACTGACAACAACGCTAGGGCAAGGTCTCGTTATTTTGCTTCTGGACAGGTTATCGAGAGGAGAAGTAAGCCAATACAGTCACAACATCACTCTAGCAGCAGAGCAGCCGAATACTCTGCGAAAGAATGGCAGGAGCCCGAAGGTTGGGAAAGACTAAAGAGCTAGGGTTAGGTACAACTCTTTTAAATTGACGTTGCTTGGCCATCAGTCAACCACGTTTCCATGCAAATAATTGCATGTGATAGGTGATTTCTCTATAGTATCGATGAGCCATCACCAATTACGATACTGTAAATTATTGGGACGAGTTCAAAAGGTTCGACATCAATCCTCAGCCGAATTCAACCTATTATTGCATGGAGATAATAAGAGCTCGTTAACATATTTATATAAGCCTTGTATTATAGCTCAATAACGACGTAAAGATTAAACAAATCATTGTGAATACATTATAGTATATCATTTATGCATTACAATCAAATTTTACACTTTGATCATCGTGGGTATAGATTAGTACCGCGACCTGGAAACTTTATACATGTTATTTCTTACATAGTGAATAAATTATCGAAGGTTACACTTTTCAAGAGCGTTAAGTTCACAACATAACCCTATACAAGCTTGGAATGGATGAGGTAAGGGTTTATAAGAGTTCTTCTCTAGAGTTTAATCCATAAACTTGTTAGACATGATTCTTATTCATGACCTTTCCATCCAGGTGATTGAATAAATTGTCATTTAACACTTTACAGTCTTAAATAGAATAAGTTTTGTAACATGATTATAGGAGGGAAGTATAATACATATGGTTAGGTAAGAATAATAATTATACGAGTATTCCACCAACATCTATATTGAAATTATATAGTATACTAATGGTTGTCTTTAAGGAGGTTTTAGATTCAACCATAATAACTATCATGTTTATAATGTTAACCCTTTGGTCTTACCATTTTATCTATGTTTGATAAATACCTACGAGAGGAAATAGTAACTAAATATTTAGATGAATGCATTATCTAGGATAAATGTTCTGAACCTAGAAATGATAACATGTAAGAATGAAGCCATTAATCTCTTAACAAGAGTTTTATCCATGTATTTGACAGACCTTAAAACTTTTATGTTGAACATTATTTCAAGGATAATAATCTTTGGGGAATAAGCTCCTTTTATATAAATAAAAGGATAGAATAAAAACCTGTTACCGTAGGTTATCTATCAGACCTAAGTTCAGCTTTAATATGCTTTAAATCAGTTGTAGTGTAAATAAGACTTGGTGCATCAGCATGATTATACCCCTATCAGTGGGTAGTTTGAACTTGGTAACAGTAAATTGTAAACCCTTATTAATACACTCTACGATGTAAATGTATTTATGCTTTCTTAAACGTAAACTAGGATAGAGATCGGACAATTCAGTAATCTTTAAAGAAATATAAATCTATCTCTACTAAAAAGAAGAACAGATAATGGATTTACCTCAACAAGCATTGATATGTGCTTAATAATTATTGTCTTACTGAACTTCTGAATTGCAATAAGACTTGTACATAAGGACCTTAGAATTTTTACATGCAGCAACCAATCTTCTTACCTGTGATCTATAAGGACAGGAGAAATTTTTCTGCATTAGCTCGAAAGCTAAGTAATCCCAGTTTTTCATGACAACCCACCTTATAGTCGCAAAAGAAACAAGTCAATAAACTGAAAAGAACTGTTCTATAAATTTACATAACTGACAGATGATTTCAAAAAAAAATAAGCTGGTAACATATAACTATTTAAATGATTAGTTAACTGCATTTATGTTAATGTTATGCAATTTCAAAAAATTTAAATTTTTCGGAAAATTTGGGGTTTTGACAATTCAATTGTTGAGAATTTGGGACAAAATCCTTGGGCAATGTCAGCTTTAGAAGTACTTCAGACTTGTCCCGCACAGAGGAAGGTCATTTTAGTTGCTTTAGCTGACCCAACGAGCTCTACTATTGCTATATTCGAGACTCGTGACATCCAACCTTGCTTTCCTTACCATGTGGCTTTTCAGTTCCATGTGGATTGTTTGAATAACATCTTTAAATTCATAGTTGTCGATAAAGGCATTGTGACCTCTGTGATGTCTTTGGATTGTTGGAAAGGCCTTGGTTCTCCTATGTTGTCTAAATCCATGACTATGCTGACAGCTTTTGATGGGTGTTCATTCAAGCCACATGGTATTATTCTCTCCCTTCAATTCCAATTTGGGGGGAAGACTGTTCTGGTTGAACTTGAGGTGGTTTATTCACCCCTCGACTGTAATATTTTACTGGGTCAAAACTATATTTATGATATAAAAGCAGTTGTATCGCCAGTATTTCATGCCGTGTGCTTTCCTTATGAATATTGGATAATGATGATTGATCAAATATAGTTAAATCATTCTAGTTCATCAACATTGTCGAGTCCTACTATCCCGGCTATTGATAATTCTTAGCCGACAACTGAGAATGTTGGCATCATAATGCATCCTTTATTGATGGGAACTTTTAATATTTTGGCACCAATTTTAGCTATTAATTCTACTCCAGGTGGTGTTTTGTCTTCTTTGAGACTGGTCTCATTTAGTACATCATATTTGAGTGACTTTTGGACTCTTCCTTCTTCGATTAATTTGGATGAAAATACTACACCCACCAGAGTAGAAATGTCGTTGTCTGCAGCACATATTGCTTATCAAGATGTACTCAATATCATTGTAAAGACTTATTCTTCCCCTTTGTGGATGGAACGGGAGGATCACTTTACGCTTCCTGCTTGTCGGTTGCATCATCATGCTCACATGATTTCCTTGACGACACTTTTCCTTTAGATGAATCTATTCTCGAGGCCATGACTGGTCCATAACATCCTTGGGAGGAGATGCATCATCAATCTTACCTCCTCCTGGAGCTCGAACGGATTGAGCATGATGACTTTAGGATGACCTTAAGAAATAATTTTGGCCATCTTGTGAACCCATTAGGCACTAATGGTATATATGTTTAAGGGAACATGGAGAACATATCACCAACTATTCTAATCAACATTTCTTGGATTCTTGGTAAAATTGAGATAGTTTACATCGACGTTGATTGTTAACTCAAGGAAATTAAAAAATAAATCAACCTATTTAAATAATTTCATGATATATTTGTGTGGTAATATGACAGAATGCCAGGAATTGATCCCCGCATTGTTAAACATGAAATCAAAACTTATCCAAATGCTAAATCTGTTCGATAACTCTAGCATGCGATGAATCCTCGTAAAGCGCCTTCCAATTAAGGTTGAAATCGAGAAGTTGCTTACAGTTGGATTCATCTTTATGGTTTCCTAGACCGAATGGGTATCCAACCCCATTGTTATTGATAAAACTCAGGGGACCATCTAGGGTTTGTCCGAAAGATAACTTCCCCATGAGATTCATTGAACAATTTTTGGATGAATGTACGGGAAGCGAGGTCTTCTCATTTATGGAATCCTTTTCAAGATACAATCAAATCCATATTAAACCCAAGGATGAACATAAGACTTCATTTATATGTCCTTTGAGTACTTTTACATACCGAAAAATGCCTATCCCCTCAAATGTCGAAGCTACTTTTCAATGGGCTATAACATTCGCTTTTCATGACCTTAAATGTATTATTGAAGTATATCTAGATGATCTATATGCTCACTCTCTATTAAGATAGAATCATACGATACACCTCTATTTTTTCTTTGAAAGATATCATTGTTATCGAATTCGGTTGAATCCTCAAAGTGCATATTTTGTGTTAGGGTTGGTCATTTATTGGGATTCATTGTATTTGTTGGCATTTTCCCCCCTATGAACCAGGTTCAAACCCCTCTCTTTGGTCAATGCAACAAAGCCCAAGATATCGGCCCGACGAAGCAAATCCCAGCCAGAAGCACTCGCAACACAGATGTCGTCTCACCCGAGATATCTCAATTCTTATGGGTAATTTCTAGAACCTTGTTTCCATAGTTTGTGTGAGAGGGTGTTTTATGTCCTTGGCTCTGCTTCAATGTTTTCCAATGAAGACCAGGAAGTGGGTTGCTGATTTGCACATTCTCTATTAACACGGGATATGATGTGCCCTTCTTGTGAAATCTTACGCAAAGGTGAAGTGAACAGGCATTGCAAACATATTCATTACTCAACATACATCATTCATACAGTTGTTCCCATAAATCACAATAACCAATCAATCATTAAATACAGTAAATATGCACGTGTCTAAGCTACTCATCAATCACATATATACACAGCATGTAACATGGAATCCCATCCGAGAAAAAACCACAAGGTGCTCTTCATCTAGCATTGGCATGAGGAAATAGATGCACCTTTTGTCTGTACATAAAGATACAGACTCTGTCTAAGATATTATCTTCTATCTTTACAGGATTATCCTCCCCCTCATGCTCTCTATTCTTCTCTATATTTATCACTCTACTTTACTCCTACTCAACAATCCGCGCACAAAATGGATAGACTCGACCTTCTCTATTTGTCTGTGAACTCCACTGCAAATCCACTACTCTAATGCACTCAGTGATATGGAGTTACCTCCTCAAAATTGTTGTATCCTCTACTCAGATCAAAAAGCGTCTAAACAAGAACTAGCTAATATGCTAACTGATTTACTGGCTAACCCATTTACATCTTGGGTTTCCCCTTTTATATCCTTTTAATAGACTTGATATATTCCCATACATGCTTGTTACATACTCAAAAATGACTTGATACAGACTCTAACCGACTCAGCTTCAATCGCTATCCCATTCGACTTACTATCCCCAACCGACAGGCTGTCTTTCCTATTCTAGCAATATCTAACAAAAAATGTGCTATCGGCCTAACTTACAAAAATTCCTTTACATGTGTGGTTTCCACCGGCTCCAACCAAGCTTGTACCCACGATCCCTAAGGTTTGATGCTTCCTCAGCATCATACCTTATTGTCACTTTCTGGTCATTACCTTATCTGCACGCCTGCTTTCGCAAATATTCGGCCATTTCATCACATCTATTTCTATGTACTTTTGTCATAGCTTACAAAAATAACGCAGCTTCCTCATCATGTGCCTTCTCTTTACCTTTCTCCTTATCTTCCCTCTTCTGTCGCAGCATCCGTCGCTTCTTCTTCGATGTTGTCTACCATGTCCCAAGTCCTTCCTCTTCTTCCTTATACTCCTCTTTCCTTACTTAGGAATAATTCTATGTGAATTATTCCCTTCTATCCCGAGCCCAACAAGCCCCCAAAACTCACTTATGGCTCGTCTCAAGCCACCTGAGCTACTTCTCCATAAACTGACTTGTGCAAACTTTGTTCTGAAAATCTTCCACGATTTTAAGTAGCTTCTCTTTTTCTGTGCATACTTCTTCTTCAACTTTATGCATGTGGTCCACTAGGTCAGAACTGATGTGTTTTGACATGTTACTTTCCACTGAGGCCATGACGTCGCACACCTTCCGGTGCACAAGCTGAATTATCCCTGTGACCCTTTCCTCTTCTAACTTTTATGTTCATTCTGTGTTTGATTATATGTTATGTCAGTGTTCATAGCTGGCGGGAAGGTTTATGTTCTTTTTTTGTTTGGCTTGCTTCCCGGTATCCCTTATTTCTCCTGGTAACACTATTAGCTTTCCAGGCCTCCATAAGGCATTTATGCTTATCAACAATACTAAATCCTTGACGGACTTGTCATTCTTGTCTGCTTCTAATGGTTTTTATTGCTCCGCGGGATAGGACGTAGGAGTAGAACACAGGGACTGAAGGACCTATCAGGAACACCAATGTTCCTTGTCCTTATTTCTAACTACAACCCTCAACTAAACCCATGTTTTTCCTTCCTCCCTTTAAAATATTGTTCAACATTACTCATGAAGGAGTCTGCTACATCTCGGTAAGCTTTGTAGCTTACGACCGTCACTCTAACCAACAAGGGATCGATATTATTTTTTATATACAATGCTGGTGATATCCTTGGTCTCATAGTTGGACTAGATCCTTCCTCCAGGGTAGGCCAATGCAACACATATTTGGATTCATCATCACCTTTCTTAGATTTAGCAATTTCCAGTGATGATGGTGATGATGAACACCTTCATTCCTCCATCTTCTAGTCCAATCATTTTTTCAGACCGGTCAATCCTAGTAATGGATACTATGCACTGTGGAAATTAATTTTTTCCAACCGTGTCTGGGGGATCTGGTGGGATATCTTTCGATTTGTTCGTTGTTACCACCGCTTCTCCTGTCGTGCCCAACACCCCTAAGGCAATGCTACTTTTCTCAGCATCAGAAGGTTTCGCCACTGTGATGAACATATTTACGCTGATGGATGAAGATGATTCTATGTGAATGCCCCAAATTGGCTGAATTTCCAAGCAGCGCCCAGCGGTCAGTAAAACACATCGAACAACAGGTTTCCTAAACACAACAGTCGGGATAGGTTCCTTATTCGGACCCCCAGGGTCATTATCACAAAAATACTTAGTCATTATTTTTCTTCACCAATTTCCACTCACTCTACATCTTAGAACAGCTGTGATTGTGATGATTATAAGGAGTCGGGCAGTTACTGAATCATCACCAACGGTTGCTTCCAAGACTGAGTCTATTAACTCCTAACGCCGCCATCATCGAGTACCATGATGACAACACAAACCATCACGTGGGTTCTTGATCTGAATCCTTATGTCGAGGTGCCAACTATGCCGCCCCTTTTTGTTGTGACGTCATGATACTAATAGCAGAAGTGACCCTTAACATCACTTGTGATCAACTTTGAATTTTCTTATGGTTTGCAGACTAGATATTTTTCATTTTAGTAATCTTTCTGCATCATTATATCACCACGTCGTTTTTTTTAGTGCTATCCTCTGCTCGTCGCGGCTTGTGTAAATGTCACAATCATCCTTCTCCTAACAGTGTAGTTATCATCATCATCATTACACGCATTATCATTTCTTTTTCTTTTTTTAACTATCAAAATAAGGCTTCAACCGGATGCCATTAAGGATCCCTCTGACTTTTGTACCATCAAGATTTTCTAACTTCACTACTCCTCCATCAGCGATTGTCTTTACTACATAGGGACCTAACCAGTGGGTCTTCAAGTTGCTTGGTTGCTTGAAAAAATTACTATCATACATAAGAACAAGACATCCATCTAAAAATTGCTTGTTCTTGATATGTTTGTCGTGCCATGCCTTCTGCCTTTTTTTTCTACATTCTGATAGAAACCTACAATAAAGTGTTCTTCTAAATGGATTAACTGAAGTAATCATTCTTCAACAACATCAATATTAGTCATTTATGTAATGGCCACCACTCTTAAACTTGGGACAATATATTCCATAGGCATGACATCCTCCTTCCCATACACTAGTCTGAATGGTGTTTGGCCTATTAACTTCTTACATGTTGTGCGATACGCCCATAGGACCGCAGAGATTTTCTGGTCCCAGTCATCCCTTCTTGTGTTGCGAACCTTAGTGAATGCATTTTCCAGAATCTTATTGAATTATTCAATTGTTCCATTCGCATGTGGATGATATGGATTTGTTTTTCTATGTTGTATTTGAAATTCATCTGTTAGTTCTTCAATCAACTAATTAACAAAATGCATACCTTGATCGCTAACCAATATTTTGGGGCATCCAAACCTGGTCACCACATTCTCAAATAGAAAATTTGTTGTCATCGCAGCAGTACAATCCTTGACAGGCGCAGCCTCTGCCCATCGAGTCAGATAATCCGTCGCGGTGATAATGTATCTAGCTCATGTGTGCTTCCCTGCTGGACTAATAGGCCCCACAAAGTCCACAACCTATTTATCAAATGACTGCAGTGTAATTTGTGGAACTAAATGCATCTCATCTCTTCTGGATGTATTTCCCATGCGTTGACAGACATCACAGTTGCAACAATAATCTCTAACATCAGCATGCATCGTAGGCCACCATAGCCTCGCTTGTAATATCTTGCGGACCGTCTCCTTTCCTGCATAGTATCCTCCTGCGACACCAACATGTGCTTCACTTAATATGATAGGTCACTCATGTTCAAAACCGCAATGTCTTAATATCTCATCTGGGCCCAGTTTGTACAGGTGGCCAGCAATCAGCTGGAAATCTACAACTCGTGTTACTAATTGTTTTTTCTGTGCAATTGTAAACCGTCGACTGGTGCAAACCCCGTAGTTAGGAACTATATGATATCCTCATACTAGCTATCAAAGGAGGTTAGTGCAAATAATTGTGCATCTGGGAGGTTGTCTTCTAGACTAGTAGGTTCATCTCCACTTTCTATTTTGGATAAGTGGTATGGTCCTAAGTTTAATCAGCCCGGTTTGACAATAATCTCAAAATAAAATTCCTAGAAGAGGAGGAGCCACCAGCAGATCTTCCCCCCCCACAACATTGTCTTGTTAACCAAATATTTCAATGCAGAATGATCAGTGTACATTTTAAAATGCCCCACCAACAAGTAATGTCTGAATTTCTACAATGCATAGACCATCGCAAGTCCTTCTCTCTCTATTATAGTATAATTATTTTATGTATTTGATATATTTCTGGTGGCAAAAGCAATGGGGTTATCAATATCTCCTTCTCCAAGTTGCGTCAATACCACTCCCAGCGCCATGGAAGATGCGTCTACATGAACATGGAATTATTTTTTCCAATTTGGAATTATCATTATAGGTGCGGTGGCCATTTTGATTTTCAACTTATCCAGACTTTCCTAACATTCATCTGTCCACTGGAACTTAGTATCTTTTTTCAACAATTTATCAATCGGGGCTGTGACTTGTGAATATCATTTGATGAACTTTCTGTAATATCTCGTATTCCCTAGCGTTGCTCTTAATTGTTTAACTTTGGTAGGTGGTGGAAAGTCTAATATGATGGCATTTTAGTTCGATCAACCAAAATCCCATCATGACAGACCACATGACCTAACAGAGCCCCAAAAGGTGCACAAAAAATACACTTCCTCAAATTGAGGAAAATATGTCACTGACGACATCGTTCCAACATCAGTCTAAGACTTTCTATGTGATATTTTATAAGAACAAAAATTATCCAATCATCAAAATAGACTTCAAGAAATTTGTGTATATATTCTTTAAAGGCAACAACTAAAATTCTATATAAAATTGCAAGTGCCTCCTTGAGTCCAAAGGGAATTACCATATATTGGTAGCATCCCCATTCTGTTGCAAAGGTATTCTTGTAGCGGTCTTATTTGGCAATGTAGACCTGCTAGTATCCTGAGAATCCATCTGTAAATGAATACATCTCTTCTCCTCCAACATTTTCCAATACTTCATCTGTAAACGGAGTTGGGAACGGATCATGGAAGCAGGAATCATTAAGTTTCCGAAGATCAACACAAATTATGACTTCCCCTGAATTCTTCTTGTCTTATACCACGATTGGGCCGATACATTCTGATTCCTCGACTAGTTCTATGACTCGTGCTTCCAACATTCAGTCAAGTTCCTCTTTAACTTTCTCCTTACAATGCGGGTTCAACCGATATGGTCGATGTATGACCGATTTTGCATCGAGTCTCAAGAATATCTTCATTTCATTAAGGTATCCAACTATGCCTTTCATTTCAGAGAACTTTGTAGGGAATAGATCCTAAAACTCAAGTAATAAATCAGTGATTTTCCCCACAATCTCCTCATCCCAATAATCCATGATATTGGCGAACTTCAGGTTTTCCTCAGACCCAATATTTACTTTCTTGATTTTAAGTGGTTTTAAAACTGATTGGTAGTTATAGGAGATCCTTCTACTGTACGTATACCTTATGACTTAGGTATATTTATATCTAGTGGGTCATCATCATCCAATTCTCCATTGATATTGTAGAACTCGATCCAGCTGTGTGTAGTCATGGGGAATTGGTGACGGTGTTCCTCTATAGTCGATATTTATTAAAATATCTTCTCCTTTATTATCTGTAGTGCAAAATTGATCGTTGGATGTTCACTTGTAAATTCAAATGTCTGGGTAAAGTTGACAGTTAAACTTTTCCATTCGACGGTTCCTCGTCGCAGCTCCTCTGAGGTGTACCAACCTCTTGGCACCATCTCTAAGGTTTGGATGAATCAGTGAACCCAGTCCTATCGTGGGTATGATTTCCAATTTGTGCGACATTGCTTAATATGTTTTCTAGGATCTGACAATCCGGTGTATATTTTATCAGCATAGTTAATCTCATCTCCAAATATTATCTCCATCAGTATTCTACATTGCAGTCATTCAGATATGGATTGTTTATGCATACCCCACCATCTAGAGGGTGTATCTTTCAACACATGGTCCAGAGTGAACAGTCATTGTGACTCTATGACCTTTTTTTCAAAATTTTCCAAGAAGGATGCAAGGTTAGGCAATCCTTCATACGTAGGCATCACACTTGCTTTGGATCCTACCCTTCGAACAACTTTTGTAACTCTCACACATCTGTGCATGGAAACTTCATGTAGCCTGTTCTTCCAATATTCTAAGGCTTCGCCTGATTCAGACGTACACAAAATCGTGCTGCTCCAACTCAAGTTTCCATCAGTTGTAGGGTTAATATAATCGTCCTTCAAAGACATAATGTTATATAGCTGGTCCAAATAGTTATCTTTTCATTCGCTATGCACGGGATCCACATATCGCTTCCCTTCAAGGGGATTAATGGGTGCAACCACTCTCATACCAGAATCTTCGAAAGACAAGATCCTTTTCTTGAATTTTTAGATGGTTTGGTTGTTTATTTCCCATTCAATCCCTAGAAGCGCAAGATAGGTATTTGTGTCATCAACAATGTCAATGACCTTGAATTCAACATATGTTCTCAAATATTTGACGTGGGTACTTGGGACAATCTACCAATTGGTAGCACCTTCGAATGGTTTGTAAGCCTTAGATGAATAGGATACTAGTCCAATCATGGCTTGTTCATGCTTTCCCCTGTCTATCTTGTCAATATATTGACATCTAATCCCAAGTCGAGTATGATATAGTCCATATCATAATATCCTATATGTGCAGTCATTCGCAATTCTCGACCTGTCTTATGTTTGATTCCGACTTGGTTGACTGTTCTTTCAGGACACAAATATGATGTGTTGTATTCTATGAGTGTTGTCAACTCTACAACATCATATTTGTCATGGATTAGTGCTAAACAACTTTTGAAAAATTCCTTGAGCTTACTAATGATTTTAGTGGGCGGCCTTCTGATTAGTTGTTCAAATACTTCGGGCATAGCTCTCACTTGTCTTGATGTCAACGATTGATTGGTATCAACAAATTCTTGACATGCCTCCAAGAATACTTCCTTCTCATATTGGAAATCCAACAGAGCTTTATTTTGCGTCACAGGTCACACCTGTGGATGTCCCTGCAGTGTATTTTGGTATGCTCCAGTTGCAGCACCTCCTCTTGTAACTACAGTGAGGTTGGGTTGTCTTGGTTCAGAAGAAATCATTTGAATATTCAGATTGGGGTTTGGATTCTGATTTTCCACTAGGTTGGGGTTAATGACATTTCTAGCCTTCCATTTTGCAATAAGCTACGGACAATGCTCAACAGTGTGATCAAATGATTTACAATATGTACAATTTTTTGCAGGACTTTGACAATATCGAAAAAATGTCCTGGTTTTCCACAATTATAGCATACAACTTGGCCTCTTCCTTGACCAAAGCCTTCTCCTGGTTGTTTTCCTCGACCTCTAAAGTTTCCACCCCCCTTTATGGACGGTATTCTTGTTGTTGAGGATACTGGTTTGGATGATATTGCGGTTGAGGATATTGTTGTTGTTGAAATTGCGTAGGCTGATACTTAGGTTGCGCTCGCTTAATTTTCATTTGTTCCTCATTCTTCATTAGGTAGGTATCCATCATTTTCTCTTGCAGCAGCTGAAGTACTCTGCATTCCTTTTCATCATGACCTACCGATCTACAAAACTTACAATATAGACTAGCAGGTGTAAGTACAGACATTCCTCAGACTTGTGACCTCTATTCTGGAATACTCCACACCAAAGAATTCCTTAGGTGTTTAACGGGTTCGGCGCACATGCTGTGACATAATTTATTAGCGCTAGGAAATTATCCTTATGGTTCCCATCTATTCTGCACCTGGTACACCATAGTTCTTCCTAAACTTATTTGCCTCTTTTGATCTCCTAAACCTGCATCGTAAGATTGGCCAGCATCGACTGAATTTGCATCATGCCTGAGCTAGTGTCTCCAACTCACGAGTTTTCTAACTTCATAGATATCTCTAGATCCTCTATCCGTGACATGAGTTTTTGTTACATCGACGGTGTTCGGATGTGTGGCAACAAGGCAGCAATGAACCATTCCTTGTGTTGCACATCCAACATTTGGAAACTCACTTTGGACATTAATGTCTTAAATCTCTGGTAAAAATCCCAAACAAATTATGTCGGTAGCTGTTTGATCTCCTTGATCTCAGTGATGCACTGTGATTCCGACTTCAGTTTCTTAAATTCATCAATCAATCTGAGTCAAATCTCATTGAGTGTCTTTGGGACCACTCCCACTAGTACTATGGAAAACTTCATATACCAGTCGAGCGCACGACCCCGTAGAGTTGTAATCATATGTGCTTTCTTGATGTTGTCATCCTATATCTGTCGTACACTCCAGATGGCGTCACATAGAAACTAGTGTCGTTCTGGGTCTTCTAGTCCATTCCCATTGAATATTGGGAGCTTAATGTTAGTTCCATCCATTGGATTGAACGTTACTGTATTAACTGCTGGTATAGTAGGAACAAAATGTGGGCTAGTCAGACTTCCTTGTCTGCTATTTACATCGTTAGTACTACTTGTATTTATAGAAATACTTGGAGACAGGTCTCATGATCTTACCTCTCGTACTGCAGGTGAGTTGTGTACACGTTCTTGTTCTGGATCTTGAGTCGACTCTTTGGAATCTTCGTCTCCTTATAATATTGGTTGATACTCCTCTTCCTTGTCACACGATCCTTCGTAGAGGTACGATGTGAACTCGTAGCCTTCTTCTTCTTGCTCTGTGTTACTACTACCTCATTTGAATATATTTTTTCGTCTTTTTCCGGACCGAAACCTTCTTCCACTTCTCAAAAATCAGGATTGTAGTTTAGTTCCACTTTCTCCTAGGAATATCTCACTGTAGGATTCTAGTGAGACATATCCAATCTTTGTTATTCAAACTATCAGTCGCAGAATTCCCTTTTCACATATAAGCATTTTGATCCACGTCTTCCAAGATGAGAGATATCGACTACGCAGTCCTTGAAAAAAATTTCTCTCATCCTCACTATATGAGGTTATTCTATCAACAACGAACTTACTGATATATCCCTCTATGATATTGTCTACCTAGAAGTACACAACCCTTGATATAGGATTGTTGATTCTTTTCAGCCGCTCAATAAAAAATGGAGTCCACTCTGTCTCCTCCTTCAAAATTATTTTGCTGGGTTGTCAACTTAGACAACCATACATACAACACTATGGGTAACTCAGCAAAGAAAATATTGTGGATGTCTGAATATATGTACCATTCTAACCACTTCGTCGGTGTCCAGTGAGATCCTTCACTTTATTTCTGTGCAAACTCTAGCTCTTTTGCGTCCACCCAACTTTGGATCTATGGTTTCGTGGGATGCCAAAACATGTCCCTCGCCACACACTTTAGGGTCCCAGAAATGAAACCATTTGTTAGCACTTTTCCCCCAGAAACCCAGGTTCAGCCCCCTCTCTTTGGTCATCACAACAAAGCCCAAGATATCGGCTCGATGGAACAGAGCCCAGCCAACAGCACCGATGACATAGTTGTCGTCTCACCCGAGATATCTCAGTTCTTATGGGTAAATTCCATAACCATGTTTCTGTAGTTTGTTTGAGAGGATTTTTATGTCCTTGGCTTTGTTACAAGGTTTTCCAACAAAGACCGGGAAGTGGGTTGGTGGTTTGCACGTTCTCTATTAACACGGGATATGATGTGCCCTTCTTGTCCAATCTTATGCAAAGGTGTAGTGAAAATACATTGCAGACATATTCATTACTCAAGATACAACATTCATACAGTTGTTCCCATAAAGAACAACAACCAATCAATCACTAAATACATTAAATATGCACTTCTCTAAGCTACTCAGCAATCACATATATACATAGCATGTAAAGTGGAAGCCCATCCAGGAAAACACCACAAGGTTCTCTTCATCTAGAATTGGAATGAGGAAATAGATGCACCATTTTTATATACAAAGCTACATACTCTGTCCAAGATCTTCTCTTCTATATTTACAGACTTCTCCTCCCCCTCGTGCTCTTTGTTCTTCTCTATATTTATTGCTCTACTTTGCTCCTACTCAATGATCTGCACACATCTTGGATCAACTCAACCTTCTATATCTGTCTATGCACTCATCTGCATATCCACTACTCTAATGCACTTAGTGATCTAGAGTTACCTACTCAAAACTGTTGTATCCTCTACTCATCTCAAAAAGCGTCTAAACAAGAACTAGCTAATAGGATAACTGATTAACCGGATAACCCATTTAAAGCTTGGGTTTCTCCTTTTATAGCCTTATTACGTACTCGATATATTCCCATACATGCTTGTTACAGACTCAATAATGACTTGATACAAAATCTAACAGACTCATCTCCATTCGCTATCCCAGACGACTTACTATCCTCATCCCACAGTCTATCTTTCCTATTCTAGAAATATATGACCAAAAAAGTGCTATCGACCTAAATTACAAAAATTCCTTTATGCGTGTGGTTTTTGCCGGCTCTAGCCAAGATCGTACCCACGATCACTAAGGGTTGTATCTTCCTCGGAATGATTCCTTACTGTCACTTTATAGTTGTTACCTTATCTACACGCCTAGTTCTGCGAATATTTTTCCATGTCATCACATCTCTTGCTATGTATTTCCGTCGTACCTTACAAAACTGGTTCAGCTTCCTTATCCCGTGCCTTCTCTTTACCTTTATCCTTATCTTCCCTCTTCTGTCGTGGTATCCTTCTATTATTCTTCGATGCTTTGTACCATGTTGCAGGTCCTTCCTCTTCTTCCTTGTACTCCTCTTTCCTTACTTAGGAATAATTCTATGTGAATTCTATGTGAATTCTTCCCTTCTATAGCAAGACCAATAGTATCTAAGGATGGGATTAGGTTCAATGCATTTAAGTCTAAGGCAATACTACAATTTTCTCCCCCCCCCCCCTCGCACAATTAGACACCTTCAAAGTATTCAAGGGATTACCAATTTCTTGTGTCGATTTGTCGTAAATTATGTCAATTTGACCAANCAATTTCTTGTGTCGATTTGTCGTAAATTATGTCAATTTGACCAAGGGTTTTATGCGCTTATTGAAGAAGGATAATTCATTCTTATGGGATGAGAGATCCTAGGAATCCTTCGACTACCTTAAGAAATCCTTGGCATCGACCCCCATACTTAGTCCACCTGGGTAGGTATTTCTTGTTATATGTGGGTAGGTATTTCTTCGCATCGACCCCCATACTTAGTGCACCTAGGTAGGTATTTCTTGTTATATTTGGTCGCATATCAAGATATGACTGGTATGGTTTAGGTTCAAGAGGATAATGAGATCCATGAGCACAATATTTTTATCTTAGAAGAAATTAGATTGATGTGGAACTCTGAAATACTCATGTTGAGAAGTTATCCTTAGCGACTGTTCATGCAATCCAATGATTAAGACACTATATATTACTTCGCCAGACTATGGTTATAGCTCATATCAATCCATTTCAATTCGTCTTGACTAGGCGAATGATAGGAGGGAATATAATAAATAGATCGTTATCTTGGAAGAATTTAACCTTGAATTTGTTTTGGAGAAATTGAATAATTCGCTACTCTTTTCTAAGCTAATGTCAAATCTCCCTAGTGTGGATGAGGATATGATCCATGAGAACTTGTTTTTTGATGAGCAAATATTTCTCATTTCACCTATGGACCCTTGGTATGGTGACATTATAGTATATCTTCATACTTTGAAGGTTCCCCCTCATCTCTCAAGGTATAAATGACGATTCTTACATCATAATGCTAAGAAATATCTCATTATCGGTGACACTTTGTATCGTTGTAGGGTAGATTCCATTTTGCTTCATGGTTTGACCCAACAAAAGGTTGAGGTTGTGTTGAATGATTTCCATGGTGGGGTGTGTGGTGGTCATTTATCTGGGCTTGCTACAATGCAAAATATCTTAAGAGCTAGTTATTATTGGTCATTGATCTTTAAAAATTGTGTTAATGTGATGAAGCGATGTCACCCTTTCCAAATGTTTCCGCAAAACATGTGCTCCCATCCTACCCCGTTACACATAATTATGACTGTTAGTACCTTCACTAAGGGGGAGATGGATTTTATGGATTGTAACCTAGAATATTTTGGTGGGCACCATTACATAATGATGGACATAGATTAATTCACGAAATGGGTAGAGGCCATTCCTACAATCAAATACGATGGTGATATGTCCTTGCACTTCATATTCAATCATATTATCACCTGGTTCAACATCCCAAAGGAGTTTGTCACTAACCATGGCAGGCACTTTCAGAATAAAATGATGGCAGGACTAGATTTGAGATTGGGATATAAGAAAGAAAATTCATCTTCTTACTACCCCCAAGCAAATGGCCCTGTCGAAGCTGTTAAGAAATTCCTTAAGGTCATTCTACAAAAAAACATTAGACAAAGCATAACTAATTGGCGTATCATGCTATACCCTGCTTTGTGGGCTTGTCGAACCATGCTTAAGAATTCCATCAGGTTTTCCCCATATCAGCTAGTACATGGGGTGGAGTCAATTTTACAAAATGAATGTGAGATACCTTCATTGAAATAAGTCATAGAGTTGTTACATGACACCTCTAAGTTAAAGGAATGTTTAGTCCACTTAGAGCACCTGGATGAGAAACGTCAAGATGTTGTGGTGGCTTTGGAAATAAATAAGAATCGTTTCAAGGCCTAATACAATAATTTTTCCCATCCCCGTTGTTATAGTGAAGGTGACTTGGCACTCTTGTATCACCAATCTAGTGAACCATTAGGGGCAGGTAAGTTTAACCCCATGTGGCATGGACCTTACATTGTGAGATGTGTCCTAGAGAAAGGTGCCTATGAATTAGAGGATTACGAAGGAAATGCTTTGAAGGAGCCTAAAAAAGGGCTCTATCTTAAGAAGTATTATTATTGAACTTCAGTTTAGGATGGTACCTTGTATATTATTGTACAATTTTGCATAGTTTTTTGGTTCCCTTGTAGTGTTCTCTATTTGTTGAAATGATTCATATTCTTTGGAATATGTCGATGAATTCTTCAATATACTTAGGATTCGTTGATGGTGCTAGTCACCATACCCATAACCTAGCTTATGTTTCTTGTGTTATCTACACACCTGAGGGTCAACTGGTGTCTTCAGGAGTATGCCTTCGGCCATATTCAAATAATGTTGTTGAATATAATGTCATAATTGAACTATTACACGATGTCATTTCAAATGGTATTCAATCTCTTGAGGTTCTCCTGGACTCACAGTTGGTTGTGTCACAATTGAATGGTATGTACCGCATTAGAGATCCTACGTTATTGAGAATATTCTTAAGGGTAAGATTGTTGGATAGGTAGTATGATTACATTATATAAAAAAATACAAAAAAATTAAATAATTCAAAAATAAAATGGGATCTTACCAATATATTTGAGTGCATACTTTGGTGGTATTCGCATATCTCGATATCCACAGAAGCCGATCTCGGCATAGGGATAGTCATATACAGTGACGATCTATCATCGCCACCAGTGGAAGAATTCAGGTGGGAAATAAGTGGGTTTCGTGACTCCCCCTAACCTTTGAACCACATCCATCTAGCGTGCATGGGTTGGATCACATAGACTATGAGGAGGGACCTCAACTATAGGGATAAGACTCGATACCCTCTCAAAGAAGAAAGTGTTCAAAATGCTGGAAAACCTGGATTTTTTTATACGACCTAGCTTGCAGTTTTTCAACTGTTGTTTCATGATGCTTAGCAATGAATTACTCTGGTCATAAACCATGGGGTTCATGCATTCTACATTGTGGAACATGAGATATTGTGATGTTTGATGTACTAATGTCGATGCTGCTATTCTAGCCAATACTAGAATGATAACCTTGAGACTAAGGCTTTGGATGGAATTAACTAGGACTTGAATTCCCACCTTCTCGGTATCCGAAACATAATACACATCTAAGTACTCATTAATGGTCAGTCCTCCACCTACTCCATAAGTCTGTTGAAATACTAAGAGGGGGGTGAATCAGTATTTGCATCATTGTAAAAAATTTAATTAAGAGAAGGTTGCTAATCACCAATCATAGCATATCATCAATGTACATGAAAATAAAAAAATGCATAGTACACAATAATTTGACGTGGAAACCCAAGTCCTAGGGGTAAAACCACAGAATCCATTTTAAAAATAAATTTGACCCATCAACAACTGGGGTAAAAAAAATTAATACAAAATTACCAGCTGCAACTAGAATGGGCTACAACCCCTTAGGATTTGTCGGCTACAACTAAAAATTTGCTACAACAACTTAACTCACAAGATTGTGATCCCTAGCACCACCCTACCACCCTGAAGAAGAAAAAAAGACGACTGAACGTTTGGACCTATCAAACCAATCACTAAACCTGTTGTTGATAATCTCTACTTTCTGATCACTACCAATTTATCATTGTATACCAATAAGTCATTTTACTTCCATACACTACTCATGTACATCCTTGTACACCTCATCATACCCAAACACTCATCAAGTATTTATACTCTTATTTCACTGATCATAAGGTGTGCATGCATCATAATCATAGGGTATGCATCATCAATTATACATAATCATCACAGTATATGTATCATCAAATGTACATCATAGTGCATAGGGGAGAATCATTACACCATAGCATGCATGTGCATCATATTGTATAGGAGTGCAGCATACACCATCATCATAGAGTGTTCATCATAGAGTACCATACATCATCATTTTAGAGTGTTCAGTGTAGGAATCATCAATTATACATAATCATCACAGTATATGTATCATCAAATGTACATCATAGTGCATAGGAGAGCATCATTACACCATAGCATGCATGTGCATCATATTGTATAGGAGTGTAGCATACACCATCATCATAGAGTGTTCATCATAGAGTACCATACATCATCATTTTAGAGTGTTCAGTGTAGGAATCATAAACATAAAGTGTGCATTATCAAGTGTATCATGTCATAGCATGCATCATAACATCATAAAGTGTATGCATCAACATATCATCATAGAGTATTGATCACAACTTCACACTCCGCTATGCATATAAATATATTACTATATGTACATCAATGTATATCCATGCACTTGTACATACATATCCTTGTACACTTCACTGTGCATACATCATTTTTCCTAAATGTGTACACTCATTGTTCATATAAATACCGTACAACATTATCATGCATCATAACTTCATCTGTGCAAGCCAGCCTCTTACTTGGGTTGTGTATTTCTTTTGTGGAAGACCAGAACTGTGGATAACCTCAGAGAATTTGAGACTACAGATGAATTCGGGATGTGTAGATGACCTTAAACTCAAACAGTAAAACATCATTCTTCAAATCTCAAATTCGGACTATAAAAGCTTAGGAAAACCTTGCAAAAGAAGACTGTAGTGAAGAGTTGTGGAGGCTCAATAGTGAACACCAAGCAACTATCAAGAGGCTGTAAAAACTCAGATTCTTGAACTTGTGGATTGGTGAAAGGGTTAGCATAATTTCACCCCAAAACAAACTCAGAGTGTTTACTCTTTTAAACCAAAAAAAAATCTCTATGGAAATTTTGTATCCTTTATCTTGCTGATGTGTTTTCTTTCCCAGACATCCGAAAAAATCTCACTACAAACTCCCAAATGTTCCGTTCCTTGATGGTTTGAATTATGAAAAAGGTTTTGTTTATACACTTGACTAGGCGTGGAGAGCTAGGAAATTAGGGTTGACTTCAAGGTAAAATTAGAATCTTGTGAAATTCTAATTGTGTTCACAAACTCCCTTAAAAACATTTAAGCAACCATAGGGACTAAACCCATATCCAAATGTAGGCCATCATTTATTTTAGGGGTAGAACCACAACCATCATTAGCAAGATCCAAATCTAGAACAATGGGATCCCATCTATCAATTACAGTTTCATCATGAAGATTCTCAATCTTTGTGATAACAAGGGCAAGTTTAGGAATGTTATAGCATGATTTTCCACACCTCATGTATCATGCATTGATGTATTTTCCTTATCCCTATGCAAACTCTCTATACCCCATTTACTCACCATAGCCCTAATTCTCTAGTACAACCTTTTAAAAAATATTCTTGAAGACATACACGGGTCACCAGCTTACAACTTGTGTATACGTAGCTTGCACCATTGTCACCCACGTACATCGGGTTTTATGCTCAAAAAAAAATATTTGGAGTTTTCCCCATCAAGTAATGAATGCCTTGATCCTTGGCCTTCCATATGTCAAGACACGCTCCAATTTGACCCTCAATTTCCTATTGAGGGGATATATATTGAACCATTGTGAAGCATTAGAGGAAGAGAAACTTGGAGAGTAAGGAGATTATATGCTTGAGTTTGTAACACTTTGTCCTTTGAGAAATCCGTTGGTGCTCTTTTCTCAAGATTTCCATTGTCTTTGTGAGCTCTCCATTTTATGGAGGATTGAAGTGGTCGAGGACCAAGTAGAGGGACTCAGTTTCTCGGTTCGGAGGAGGTGCAGATAGAGGTTGTCATATTGTATATTTGTTTTGCACTAATAGAAATATCCATTTTTTATCCAATTTCATGTGCAATTATAAATATTTGTTTCCATGCATGTGATTGCTTTATATACATGTTTAAATGGAATATGATAGAGTGAATACTAAAAAATAATATATCATGACTGTATATCTCTTTGTTCTTGAGGACAAATTGTAGGGACAAGTTTTGATCGAGAGATCAACGATGGTCATCTCCGAACATCCAATTGAGTTACGGTTCTTATCCCTTAGTGATTAGTTTTTTTGTATCTAGCATGCTTGAGAATGAATTTTATTTCTAGTGTCATACTATTTGTTGTGGTTCACACCAAGCCATGAAAATATTCTCTATGACTGAATTGGTGACTACACTCAGTAATTTCCTTTTTGTTGGGGGTTTGGGTGCATTTTTTGCTCGAACTGCTCTATGTTTCTTTGTATTTCTGTGTCGCATTTGGTAGTATGTTCATCATTGATAGTACCTTAGAGTGGTTTTCCCTTGGATTTCTTTTTACCACCTTCTTCTCTGTATACGTGAATCATAGAACATATCGTCGCATATATACATAGGCTAAACTCTATCTAGTCATGTACATACGTTATTGTTCTTTGAATAGTCATGCACACCTCCCTTTTCGGTTGATATCTTTATGTGTTAAGTTGTTGGGTGGGTTGTGACCGTGGTTGGGTCTTCTTGGGTACCAATGTTGTCTGTTGACTGCTCCTATTGTGACTAGAGACCTCTTTTTATTTTATTTTTTCTTTGAAATTTGTTCTTGTTAATTTATCTCATTTTTGTTTTTCCATTAGTGCACTAGTCTTTCAGTATATGTGTCTTGCTTGGATTTTGTTTTCTTCTTGTTGCAAAGACTGGGAATTTTAATGAATTTTATTGTGTTTTCATTCATTTATCTTGAAAATACAAAAAATATTATATAGTTGTATGTTTACTTGCATCTTGCATGTGCATTGAAATAGGAACTTGCATTGGTTTGCTTGGATGATATTAGTGTCTAGGATTCCATACAAGAAGGATTGCATTTGCATTCGAAAAGGAAAAGAGATTCTTATTCATTTCATTCAGTGGCATACCATTTTTCTTTTGGAAAACAAATTTGCACTTGGAATTGTTTTTAGGTGTGCATATTTTCTTTTATTTTTGAGTCGTAACATCACTAGTTGCACGACCATATCCCTTGAGTAATCATGGCCACTTAAAATTAATGTTTAAATTAAAATTAATTAAAACAATTTTATTTTATAGCGTGCACCAACAAGATTAGGTTTTAGATTCTTGGAATAGGATGTTGTGGTGAGTAAACTTCTCCAATACTATAAAACAAGACAATTAGGTGTCTATCCAGGAGAGGATAAATCATTGGTATAATTAGTGTTATCAAGATGCTCCTCTTACACGAGAGTTAGGCACGCGATAGTGCACATGTTGGTGGTGGGGATAGCCCTCTACTACCTTCTATTGAGCATCGGAGATATTTCCAGGATCTTATTCGTGTCTGGGGGATTTTGAGGTATCTTTGGTGCTTTCAAGATTTGGACTTTATTACCCTGCCCATATGGTGGATCCCACCTGTGAATTTCTGCCTAAGCATTAATTATATTGGGGTGACCCTAGTTTCTTTACCTAGGTATCTCATGGGTGCTTACAAAGTTTATTATGTGACTTTCCTAGACAGGTAGGGTTCGGACAACATAGTGGATTTATGCGTTGAATTTGAGGGACACTATTATGGGTCACACACCTCCACTTGGAATGTATGGGAATCTCAGGCCTCTGCTAGGTGAGACATACCTGCTGCATTCAAGAGCTCACTTTTCCTCACTCTTGGCTTGTTTTCATCTGCCTTAGTTTACTTAGGGGTGTGTTATGTTTTCTCTCGTTGGAATTAGGGATTGCAATTACTTGAATCTCTTTATTTGTGGAGTCATCATGGGTCAAGTTCTGAACTCTATCGTTCTCATCATTTAATAGGATTATCGCCTTGTGATCCTTCACCACCTCTTTATAAGAGGGTTAGGAATTCTAGGTGAACTCTCTTCCATCGATATTTGCCATACAGTTTTTACCATGAGTACTACTTCAAAATCCCTAGAGTTCCTTCCATCCCTGTCATCTGGATTGGGGGGAGGAATCCTTGAGGTTCCTCCTTCATCTACTATATGGATTCTCTAGAATCTGGCCCTTCTGATACAACATGACTGAATTTTTCAGAATCTACAACATTTAATTGAAACTTTTCCTCAAGAAGGTCAAGGGTTCAGACTCAATCAGTTCCCTTAATTTTAGGTCCTTTCACGTTTGGCATGCCATATATCACTACTAGTATTTTGTCACATGTCCCATATTCTACTAAGAACCCTAGTGTTGTACTGGGGGGCATGTCATCCCCTTACTTTGAGCATCAATTTGGAAGTGGTCATATTCCTCATTCTACTCTATTTATCGGTGGATTCCCACCTCCTTCATCTAATCTTCCCACTAGTGTTCATTCCCATGGGGGTGGTGTAACGTCCCCAACCCTCCAACTAATGAAGAGGATGCTACCATACCATTAACTATCCGGGAAACTAGACCCATGAACATGTACATACATAAAAAAACTGAAATTCTTTGAAGTAAAAGATGCAGAGATGCATAATTATTCAGCATACGGTGGAAGCAACACATACATTCAGGCATTCAACATGTTCATCATAATTCATTAAACAACAAAATACAATTTGTAGAGATGATATAGTCAATAATACTTATCTTATGAAGAATTCATCATGTAACCAACTACGTCGCTGCAACGTTCCACCCAACCATAGGCTAGTGTGCTCCTTAATCTCTCAGCAACACTGCCACCCCCGAGCTGGGCATGATTCCCCAAGGAATAAGGAACAAAGCAGGCTCACACATAGCCAAAGGTACACAAATCAGCCAATCCAACACAGTTGGGTTTATCAAGCCATCAAGGAGTTGGGAAAAGTTGAATGCTAAGCTGGTGGTCTCACTGAAGAGCTAAGGACACCTACACTACAACTATCCTAACTTCTAGGACACCCACACACACCCAACACAAGGAATCAGTCCCTTCTCTACTACATAGTCCCTCAGGCCTTGACTTCCCTTCCAGTGCTATTTAGGGGTTGTGGAGAAGAAATCCATCCCTCTAGCTCTATCTATGTGGCTCCCAAACACACCGGTTTTATCAAGCATACCAAGCCTTCATTCCCACTCCAACACAGTCCAAATATCAACCACTACATACACACAACAAAACAAGCAATTCACAGCTCTGACTGGGAAATTCGATTCCTGAGTCGTTCTTGTCCCTATCGTGGCCAAAACGACCCAATAAGAACCCACAGCAACCCAAAACGAAAATGAACCCACAGCAACCAAAATCATGGGGAAACCAACAACGATTTCTCAGCTATGTGAGGAAGGAAAACAACCCACGTGGAGGTGAATTCACGCTGTCAGACCCACAATGACGATAAATGCACACAGCAAAATTCACACACACGGAAAAACCGTGCATGTGAGGCTGCTCTCACAGCTCTCTGCGTGAGTAAAATGCCAAGCTTGTGTGTGAGGAGAAGAACGACTATCTCTGCGTGAGGATGGGCAAGAATGCTAGAATGGGGTCATACCCTCTCTTCCTGCCCACGTGAGGGTGAACAAGTCTGCTGGTGGAGTGTGCATGTGGGCAAGGACTGATAGTCCTGCCACACACCACTGCCCAACTAACAACAGAGATTTTAATTTTGGTAGTTGACTGATTGAGACAAGGGAAAGGTGAGCAAGTCAAAAGGGTGGGTGACAACTAAATGGGTTTAACAGTTGACAGTTGGCTTTTCCCCATTTTCCCAAAGTTTAATAGTTCCCCCTCCTTATCCTTAGGAAAATCATGCCCTTTTCATTATGGTTAGATTGACATAGCTGGTTGGGGTTTATTTTAATTAAAGTGCATATTTACATGATGTCAAAACTATAATGTGTCGGATATCATGATATACCATCGGCAACTTTTTTAATCGCCAAAACATTAAATGATAAATCGATGGTGGGGATTTTTCCTTTAGGTCCACACCATGATTAATTACAATATATATACATCATATACATTTAATGCAAACGGGGTCAAAAATGGGGTGTCACATTCCCCTCCCCCTTCAATAGCACTGTCCTCAGTGCTTTACAAAATTTGAACAAAATGCTATACTGGTACCGCCTTAGTGTTCCGTAGGATTGAACAAAAATGGATGTGCCAATCACATGGCATCCTCTAGCTCCCACGTAGCCTCTTCAGGCCCATAGTGCTCCCATTGCACCTTTACCTGCCCTATGGCTCGGTTCTGGAGCATTGTGACCTTCCTGTCGAGGATGCGCATTGGCTCGATTTGGAACTCTCCCTCGGGGTCCACCTGAATCACATCCCAATTTATCACATGGTTAGGATCATGTACATATTTCTTAAGCAAAGAAACATGAAAAACATTATGAGCTCTAGTTCTATCAGGCAATGCATGTCTATATGCAATCTGCCCTATTCTTTCAAGCACTTCAAACGCCCCACAATATCTTGGTGACAGCTTGGCACAACTTCCAATCTTCAAGGAACTCTTCTTTTCCCTCACTCTGAGGTAAACATGATCCCCAACACTGAACTCCTTGTTCACCCTATGCTTATTTGCATAGCTTTTCTGTCTGTCCTATGCTACTTTCAGATTCTACCTGATCTTTACAACCTCCTGCTCCATTTCTTTGAGAAATTTAGGACCAAGCACAACCCTGTTCACTAGATTATCCCAAGTCACTGGTGTCCTACACCTTCCTCCATACAAAGCTTCATACGAACTCATCCCCAAGTATTCCTGTTGTCCATTGTTATAAGCAACTCTACCAAGTGTAAGTAATCTTCCCACTTGGTTGGTTTGTCCATTACGTACATGCGAACCATATCTTCAAGCACCTAATTAACTCTCTGTCTGCCCATCTGTTTGATGATGGTATGCAGTGTTGAAGTTTAGCTTTGTACCCAAATCTACAAACAACCCCTTCCAAAAATTGGAAGTGAACTTGACATCTTTGTCAAAGACTATTGCCTTAGGCAATCCATGCAATTTGAAAATATCCTTCATGAATATCTTTGCAATGTCATCAATCTTATGCGTAGACTTAACCGGTATAAAATGTGTTGCCTTTGTCAACTTTTCCACCACAACCATGATGGAATCATGTTGTCTCCAAGTCATCGACAATCCTGTAATAAAACCCATAGAAATAACTTCCCATTTCCATTCTGGAACTAGCAAAGGTTGCAACAAACCTGTGGGATGTTGATGCTCAACATTTACCTACTGACATTTCATGCACGTTGAAATGTATTCAGCCATGTCCTTTTTCATTCCTGGCCAAAAGTACTGTTTCCTGGCGGTAGAAATTGTCTTCTAGTATCCTCGATGACCAGAATATGGAGCTTGATGGATTTCATCCATAACAACTCTCCTCAAATCTACTACATTTGGAATATAAATTCCACCTTTATAAGTAAGAAGTCCATCTTCTTCCATATTATATCCCTCATACCTCTTCTCAAGACTTTGCTGCTGCAGTTTGTCTTTTACTAGCTCATACAATTCATCTCCAGCAGTACGATTAACAATCTGCTGCCTCAAATCTGATTGGCAAATACTAAGAGATGCCACATGCATTTCCTGCACCTTCCTGTTGAGTGCATCAGCTACCTTATTCTCTTTTCCCTTTATGTGCTTGATTTAAAAATCAAACTCACATAAAAATTCCCGCCATCTTGATTGCCTAGCATTTAGAGTAGGCTGATCAAATAGATACTTCAGACCACAATGGTATGTCCTTAGTTCAAATCTTCTACCCATCAAGTAATGCCTCCACATCTTGAGGGCATGTACTATGGCTGCAAGCTCTAGATCATGAGTGGCATAGTTCTTCTCATACTTCTTCAGCTTTCTTGACTCGTAACATATCACTTGGTTTTCTTGCATAAGGAATCCTCCAAGCCCTTGTCCACATGCATCAGTACACACCACAAAATCTCTCTCTGGGTCTGCAACTTTCAATACTGGTGCACTGGTGAGAATATTTTTCAACTGCTGGAAGCTTTCTTCACACCTCGATGTCCATTCAAAATTTATCCCCTTATTTTGCAAAGAAGTGATGGCATGTGCAACTTTGGATAATCTCTGATAGTATCCTACAAGTCCCATAAAAGATCTTACATCTGTCACATTTCTTGGAGTAGGCCAATTCATAATGGCTTCAATCTTTTTAGGGTCCATAGATATACCCTCTTCTGAGATAATGTGACCCAAATACTGAATTCTATCTCTATAGAAGTCACACTTGCTCAGCTTTGCATACAGCTGATGCTCCTGGAGCAATTGCAATGTCAATCTCAAATGCTCTGCATGCTCTTCCTCATTCTTAGAATAAATAAGAATGTCATCAAGGAAAACAAGAACAAACTTGTCCAAATACCTGTTGAAGACACTGTTCATAAGGCACATAAATATAGCGGGTGCATTTGTAAGACCAAATGGTACCACTATAAAATCATAATGTCCATACCTTGTTCTGAAGGTTGTCTTATGAATGTCTTCATCCTTAATTCTCACCTGATGGTAACCAGACCTCAAGTCAATCTTGGAAAATACCCTTGCTCCTCTCATTTGATCAAAGAGGTCATCAATCCTAGGCAAAGGATATTTATTCTTCACAGTAACTTTGTTCAATTGTCTGTAATCAATACACAACCTGAGTGTACCATATTTCTTATTTACAAACAGAACTGGTGCTCCCCATGGAGACACACTCGGCTGGATATACTTCTTTTCCAACAACTCTTGCAGTTGCATATTCAAATCTAGCATATCTGGTGTACTCATCCTGTAGGGTGTCTTGGACACTGGTGCTACTCCTGGCACAAGTTCAATTGTGAAATCAATGTCCCTCTTTGGAGGAAGCCCTGGAATCTCATCAGGAAACACATCCTTGAATTCCTATAACACCTGATAGTCCTCCAACCTAGGAGTTTCATCCTCCAATGCCTCCAAAATTTGAGTTGCATACAACTGACAACCTTTCCTACAGAATTTCTTCAACTGCTTTGCTGAAACCTGCCTTACTGAAATCACCTTTGGAATACCTTTTACCACTACTAGGTTCCCTTCTTCATCCATGCATTCAAAAGTCTTATTGTAACAGTCAAGCTTTACCTTGTGAGCTTCTAACCAATCCATTCCAATGAGAACATCATAGGAACCAAGTGGTAGAACATTCAAATCTACACAAGTGACCAATCCATTCATGACTAATGGACATTTCTCTACCACTTCACTAACCTTTCTCTTAGTTCCAGTGGCTAGCTGAACTAACCAAGATTTTCTATGATTTAATTTCTTAAAATCACAAATCTCCACTACTCTAGGGGTAATGTAACTGTGAGTAGAACCAGGGTCAATCAAAATAGAAATAGATTGCTCAACAATCTTACCTGCAACTTCAACCACAGTTGACCGGTGATCTGTTTGGCAGTCCTCCAGTGCTGCATAAATCCTAGGGACTGCCCTTGCTACTTTACCCACGGTTTCTGCTTCTTGAATGTTGCAAACTATCCGTGCACTCTCATTCTCGAGTGGACAACTTCTACACATGTGGGGTCCTCCACATTTCCAACATTGGAGTGGTCCTCTATTCTGTTGTGGATCTTTAGGCTTTTCTCCTATCACTCCAACTGGCTTACTCGCAGCTTGGGATGGCTGCTTCTATTGATTCCTGAAGTTAGAAGGTTTGAAACCTTTCTTTCTTTGGTCAAACTTCTCATTCTTCTTGTCCTTCCATGCCTTATGGTAATCAGGTTTACCTTTTCTTTGCTCATAGCAATACTTAGCCTTCCTTATTGCTTCTTCAAGAGTTCTAGGTTCATAAAACTCAATTCTATCTTTGTAAGACTGAGGCAATCCACTCATAAAATGTTGGACCTTCACTTTTTCATCTTTGATATACCTGACATACCTCAACAGCTTCAAGAACTTATTTGTATAATCTTCCATGGTTTGCTGTCCCAATCTCATCTCATGGAACTCCTTCATCTTGTCATCATAATACCTATCAGATAGGTATTTCTGCTTGAAATACTTCTTGAACTGTTTCCACTTAAGTCTCCTTTCACTGATCCTCTTTACTTGCTTGAAGTGTTCCCACCAAATGGATGCTCTTCCATTCAGATTGAATATGGAAACCTTTGCTTTCATGTTTCCCTAATAATCCTGAACTTGGAAGTACTTCTTTATCCCAAGAATCCAAGCTTCAGCCTCTTGTCCAGTATTTACCTCACCATCAAATGTAGGAGGTTTAGCCTTCTTAAATTCATCCCGAGAGCGATCCTTATGGTGCCTCTTTCTCTTTCCCTTACGAGAAGAAGAGCTTGAATCCCCACTACATTCTTCTGAGTCAGTTGATCTACTAGAGGTCCTTCTTCTTCTCCTAGTACTGCTCTTACTACCTTATGGTTTTACTATACCCTGTCCAGAGTCTATCTTTCTTTGCAAGTCTGTCAAACTCTGCAACATAGCAGCATTCAACTGCTGCTATTCCTGGGATTTAATCAAGCTTCTCACGGTAGCCGCAATATCTGGCGGTGTCTCATGGAATCTCCTTCTGTTAGACTCTATGTCATCATTTCCAACTCGCACATTTTCTCCCATGGCATCTCACGCACACTCGTACGAATCCTGAGCATCATATATGGCATGGGTTCTCGTGGCTGAACCAAAACTTACTTTACCAAATGACACTACCTGTAATACTGCCCTTGAAGGTGACTATGGTTCCGCAAACGTGTTAGTAACACAACTGTTAGCTACATAACATTTATACAAATCAGAATTACTTACCTTCTCTTGGAAAAATCATACAATGAAAATTTTGCCCAAAACACAGAATTTTCTTTCTCAAAGAACGACTGTCTCAAGGGGACGACGGGGGTCAAGGGGTCAAGCACCCTCGTTTTTTTTTTGTAAATATTTTATTTTCGCGAAATCTGGCACATAAGATTGCAGCCATTTTCCTCCTTTTCGTCCCTGTAAATCCACTGAAAAATTGCTGAAAATCCCACTGAAAAACTGCTGAAATCCGTTGAAAATCCCACTAAAAACTCCAAAAAAAAAATTGTCATATTGGATCTCTTCCCCACTAGCCATCCGATGTATTGGATCACTAGTTGACAACACTTCTGATACCTCGGCAGACCGATCTTCATTCGTCTTTCGATGCACATCGGATCATTCTTCCTCTGCCTTCCGACGCACATCGGTCCAATCCTCTATCCTTTTTCAATGTTTCAGACCGATCTTCCTCTAGCTTTCGATACACATCGGCTGACTGATCCTCTATCCTTTTTCGACATTTCAGACCGATCTTCCTCTAGATTCTAGTACACAATAGCTGACCAATCCTCTATCATTTTCTGACGTTTCGGACCGATATTCCTCTAGCTTTCAATACACATCGGCTGACAGATCCTCTAATTTCTTCCGACATTTCCTGTACTTAGAAAAAAATTTCGGAAAATTTATTATTTTTTTATCTGCTTCTTCTCCTTTCTGCCGACGTGTCGTCTCCCTTTCGGCGAGCCTTACTGACACCTCGGCTCCGCCTGGCCGAGATCTTTAAGTCCTCCCAGCCGAGATCTTCGGGTCCTCTTAGTTGAGAGCTTCGGCTCCCTTCACATTTTCTCCTTCAGCATCATCGGAAGTCCTTTCGACTAACTGAGCCAACGTATCAACTGAATTCAGCTAATGCCTTCCGATGATTTCGATACTTCAAAAAAAAAAATCAAAAATTTTCTCCCGGATTCCTCGTCGGCTGTGTCTCGACTCAAACCAGCTGATACCGTCAGCTCCTCTTAGCCGAGACCACCGACAAATTTTAGACTTGGATAGTTTCAAGAAATTCTTTCCGTTTGTTCCTCGTCGAGTGGACTTCCGCCTAGGTTATCTGGTGCATCGGAGGAGCTTCCGACTAAGTCATCCGACGATCAGATGAGCTTCGGCCTAAGCCATCCAATATTTCTCACACTTGGAAAATTTTTGAAATTTTCCTGTCATTTTCTTTGATTTCTCATTTTTCCCTGTTGGGCAGAGGGTAAATTACCTCTGTCAGTGATTCTTCATGGCCCATTGAGGCCCATGTTGCAACATGGGCTTTGATACCACACTGTAACGTCCCCGACCCTCTGACCGGCGCAGAGGACGCTACCATACCATTAACTATCCGGGCAACTAGACCCATGAACATGTACATACATAAAGAACTGAAATGCTTTGAAGTAAAACATGCAAAGATGCATAATTATTCAGCATACGGCGAAAGCAGCACATACATTCAGGCATTCATCATGTTCATCATAATTCATTAAACAACAAAATACAATTTGCAGAGATGAGATAGTCAAGAATAATTATCTTATGAATAATTCGTCCCGCAACCAGCTACGTCGCTGCAACGTTCCACCCAACCATAGGCCAGTGTGCTCCTTAATCTATCAGTAACACTGCCACCCCCGAGCTAGGCATGATTCCCCAAGGAATAAGGAACAAAGTAGGCTCACACATAGCCAAACGTACACAAATCAGCCAAGCCAACACAGTTGGGTTTATCAAGCCATCAGGGAGTTGGGAAAAGTTGAATGCTAAGCTGGTGGGCTCACTGAAGAGCTAAGGACACATACACTAGAACTAGCCTGACTTATAGGACACCCACAAACACCCAACATAAGGAATTAGTCCCTTCTCTGCTACATAGTCCCTCAGGCCCTGACTTCCCTTCCAGTGTTATTCAAGGGTTGTGGAGAAGAAAGCCAGCCCTCTAGCTCTATCTATGTGGCTCCCAAACACACCAGGTTTATCAAGCATACCAAGCCTTCATTCCACTCCAACACAGTCCAAATACCAACCACTGCATACACACAGCAAAACAATCAATTCACAACTCTGACTAGGAAATTCAATTCCTGAGTCGTTCTTGGCCCTATCGTGGCCAAAATGACCCAATAAGAACCCAGAGCAACCCAAAACGAAAATGAACCCACAGCAACTAAAATCGTGGGGAAACCAACAACAATTTCCCAGTTGCGTGAGGAAGGAAAACAACCCATGTGGAGGTGAATTCACACGGTCAGACCCACAACAACGATAAATACACACAGCAAAATCCCCAACCGCAAAAGTCACACACATAGCAAAATCGTGCATGTGAGTCCGCTCTCCCAGCTCTCTGCTTGAGTAAAATGCCAAGCCTATGCATGAGGAGAAGAACGACTGTCTTTGCATGAGGATGGGAAATAATTCCAGAATGGGGTCGTCCCCTCTCTTCCTGCCCACATGAGGGTGAACGAGTCTACTAGTTGAGTGTGCGTGTGGGAAAGGACTAGCAGTCCTGCCACACACCACTGCCCAGTAATAACTTCCCAACTAACAACAGAGGTTTTAATTTTGGTAGTTGACTGATTGAGATAAGGGAAAGGTGAGTAAGTCAAAAGGGAGGGTGAAAACTAAATGGGTTTAATAGCTGACATTGGATTTTCCCCATTTTCCCAAAGTTTAATAGTTCCCCCTCCTTATCCTTAGGAAAATCATGCCCTTTTCATTATGGTTGCATTGACATAGCTGGTTGGGGCTAATTTTAATTAAAGTGCATATTTGCATGATGCCAAAACTATAATGTGTCAGATATCATGATATACCATCAGGGACGATTTTAATCGTCGGAACATTAAACGCTAAATCGATGGTGGGGCTTTTGCCTTTAGCTCCACACCACGATTAATTACAATATATATACATCATATACATTTAATTCAAACGAGGTCAAAACCGGGGTGTTACAGGTGGTAGTGGATATGTGAGTGCTAGGTATACATCTCATATTCTTTCTTATGTCCCATCATCCACTACACCGATTTCATCGAATGCTTTTATTATGACTAATCCTCCCAATATCCCACATGGGCTCTAAGGAAGGTATGACCCATTTATTCATATTGTTCACTCATCATCTGGTAATTGTTTCTGAAGGTTACATAACTCCCCAGGTGTTAGGGTGTCATATGGTCTACCAGCAGAATAACTATGGTCATATGGTTCCTCCTTATCAAGGAATACCTCACTACCAGATATCCATGCATCCTAATATCGTCTAAATGGAAGGAGGCTACTATACTATTGGTCAAGGTCACAACCTTTACTAGAATCAACCTTATATGAACCAACCCTTCCAGGGAGCATGGAATCAAATGGCACAACCTAGACTCCAATTTTTAGCCACTTTGAATTTTCCTAACCTATCTAAACTTAGAAATGACACAGTCTGTCAATATCTGATGTGGCCCCTTGTTGCCACCAAGATTCCTTCAGATATTTCGAAGTTTGAGGGTAATAATGGAGAGGACCTTGGTGATCATGTGACTAGTTTTCATCTATGGTGATCTCTAAATCTGTTTAATCGTGATTCCATTTGCTTATGATTTTTCAACGCACCCTCATGGGTTCCATTGCGATATGGTATATAGAGTTGTATGGGGGCACATATTAGACCTTTAATGACTTATCCTTTGTCACCCTCAATCACTTGCAATTGTCGGTACACTATGATGTTGTTATTGAACTTTTGTCGACTTTTCGACAAGACAAGGCCACCCATATTTATGAACACATTCAAGAGAGGCGTAGACAAAATCGATTGATTAAGGCCAAAATTCCACCTGAATTCTTACTAGAATGGTTCCTTTATTTATTACTGCATATCGTAAAGGATGTTTCGATATCTGGAGTGACTATCGAGGAACAAGCTATTTTTAGAGCTCAGTAGTTAACTCTATTTATTCTCATTCTAGGATCCTTTACGATATTATCTCTAACTCTCCCTGGTCAAACCATGATCCCAAGTTCAAACCCATGCCACATGCTGATGGCATTGTTGGCCCCGTAAGTACCAAAGCTATGGACCAGGTTATGAATCAAATGAAGAGTTTGTTTATTAACCAGTCTATGGTCGGATAAGATATGACCTTGTTCACTCCCACCCAATTGGTGGATACACTTTTTGTGCAATTGTCGAACTAGAAGGCTAACCAGCAACCCAGACGAAATAGAAAGAAGGGGATAAATAATAAGAGGGGTGTGAATAAAAAGGAGATTCATAAGGAAGACAAGAACAATGAGGATGGTTGGGGGGGCAAGAAACCTAAACAAAAGGTCAAACTCCCTTATAATATTTGTGGAGGAGACTATCTCACCTACCTTTTCCCTCGAATTGAGGATGCACCAAATTTCATCGTACAGAGCCCAATGGTGTTGATTGATCGCCTTCCTCACAACCAGAATATAGCTTTGAGGACCTCAGCCACCATAATTGGTTCTGGTGGGAATCAATACCCTCCATCCATAGAATGTGTTCACGGTTGGATCAACGTGATGTCAATTGTTCACGTTGCAACTCATTCAAGAGTTCATGATCCGTCGCAACCCAACATGCGTAAAGAGCCTCCACTTCCAGATATTCCTTTGCACATCGACAAGCTTGAAGGTATACCACATGTACGAAAAGGGGTATTAAAGTGTATGGGTCCCAATCCCATTTCTTGAGTCTCCCAACACTATTCTATTGTTGAGAATTTTGGCCACACTCCTTGTGCGATATTGGCTTTAGAATACTTCAGCTTGTCCCTCACAAAGGAAGGTGATGTTACTTGCTTTAGCTAACCCAAGGGGCTCTATTATTTTAAGATTCAAGACTCATGACATCCATCCTAGATTTACTTACCATGTGGAGTGCTTGAATAACATCGTTGAACACATAATTTGTGATGAAGGCGTTGTGACCTTTGTGATGTCTTTGGCTTGTTGGAAAGGCCTTGGTTCTCCTGTGTTGTCTAAATCCATGAATATGTTGATAGATTTTGATGGAAGTTCATTCATACCACATGGTATTATTCCCTCCATTCAATTCCAGTTTGGGGGGAAGATCGTTCCATTTGAAGTTGAGGTGGTTGATGCTCCACTTGACTATAATATTTTACTAGGACAAAACTAGATTTATGCTATAAAAGTGGGTGTGTCGTCAGTATTTTGTGTCGTGTGCTTTCCTTACAAATATAGGATAGTGACAATCGATTAATTGTCGTTTGATAATTCTACTTCATCAACACCATCGGGTCTAACTCATGTCTAAATCGGGAGTCCATCCAATCTATTTATAGTCATTAGCACCATTGGTTAAACTTCACCTAATTGGGGCACATGTTTCAATTACCAAAGTGTGGGGAACACTAATTGAGGCTCACTGCCACTTATTGCACTTGATTGCATAAGTTTAGGAGTCTCCTAGATCAATCCCTACAATTTAGGAATCAACTGGGAGTGCCGAAACCAACCAAGGTCAGTTCACTTCAGTTAATGATTAGTCAAGCCAAGTTAGGAGTCAGTTACATTCAGTTCTAGCCCTCTACATTCAGTTAAATAATGGTTTAATTAATTGCACACATGTGGGGCGCATTTCTCACCTACCACAATCAGTTAACCATTATTTAACAGTCAGTTAACCATTATTTAATACTAAATGTAACACTTGGTTGTTTTTTAGAACTCCGGTTATGATTTAGACAAGGGCAGTTAACTACTGGGTCATCCAATAGTGATTTAGACAATGTCTTGGTTACCTACAGTCAAGTAGAGTCATCAATTCAAACTTCCTCATGTGGATTCGAATTGCTTGTGGCTATTAAAGCCATTTTACATTATTGTAATCAATCATCTGGATTACTTTTTGATTAATGAAAGCATTCACAGCTGCAAGCCTTTTGCACTGTTTCATTCTTCAATGGCTGAGTAAATTGTGAGATCTTGTTTGTGAGTTGTGTGTTTGTCTACAGATCTATATGCTCAAATTTAACATGGTATCAGAGCCTCGATGGACAAGGCACTTCTCCTCCTCAGATCTCCTACTGGATCAATTTTTTTGTTTTGCAGGTACAACTTCGAAATGATTTCATCTCTGATGAGACAAGGTCTAAAGGAACTCTGGACAAGATTGGACAGAACCTTTAGAATTGATAGCAGATGGAGCACATCCAGCACCATAATCATCCTTGATCCAAAAATCTCAGACTCCACTCTCTCTAATGAAGTTGTTCGAGATAAAGAAGAAGCAGAAGCTTCTACACAGTCAATTCGAATTAAAGACAGTCTCCATGTAGTGACTCCTTCTCCTGATGCTCCGGAAGTTCATGAGATCTCTGATATCTCATCTTCTCATATTGCTGAAACAGAAGAAGACATTCGAATCTCTGATATTGAAGAAAAATTCTACTGCACTTCCATGCAAACATTCATCGGTGATTTTCCTTTAAATTCTATGCAAAATTTACCAGTAATTGCTTCCGAAAGTGAAGAGAAATTTGATTTTTCTCCCTCTAATGTTGCTGCTGGTGTGAAAATATGTGATACCTTGGATATTTTGGAAGAAATATCAGATTACCAGAGTGATCCATTCGCTCCCCATGATTTAGTTTTTCCAGCAAACTCCTGCAGGATTGCATGCACCAAAATTCAGAATTTTGAAGAAGAAGAAAGTTGTGCATCCACCGTCTCGGTTAACCATTTATTTGAATCTGATATTAACCTTATTGGATCTGATATGATCTGATATTTCTTGGTTTAATATATCAAATTCATAATCTTTCAGTACTACTTGTAGCTGTTCTCATAAATGGTGTGAAGAAACAAGTACCGCAAGTCTCCTACAAAACTACTGCTGGGGATTTGATTCCATTTCACAGTTTTGAATCTGTTTTGAACCTGTTTAGATCTGATTTACTTTCTGATCTGATATTACTCGGTTCATATTTTAAAATTCAAAAGCATTTAGTCATGCTTGTAGCTGCTCTCACCAATTCCGGTGTGAAAAATCAAGTACCGCACTTTCTCTTCAAAACTGCTGATGGGGATTTGGTGTTAGTTTCCTCATATGAGGTTTCTGATATTTTATTATGTGATTCATTATCTATTTCAGAAGCTATATCAGACTATGGAGCTCTAGCATTCGCTCTCAACAGTCCCAGTGCTTCTCTACCATTGATCACATGCTCATCTTCTCACAGAACTAGTAAAGAGGAAGATTTTTCGCATCCGCCTGGACACCTGCTCCTAACACTTGGGGCTGTTCTTACCACTCATGGTTTGCTGTTCATGGCTGAAACATATCATTTTCTTGAGTGTTATTCACATTCTCTGAATTCTCAAGAACCTTTACTCACTTTTCAGTTGACTTCAGTTGCTCTACATGGGTCCAGTCTTCATCCGGCAACTGTCTATATTTCTGATTTAGTTGAGCATATCATTCTTCTTCCA
>LPNX010616589.1:68631-80374 GCA_001517045.1 Pseudotsuga menziesii
GGTCGGTTCACTTCAGTTAATGACTAGTCAAGCCAAGTTAGGAGTCAATTACATTCAGTTCTAGCCCTCTACATTCAGTTAAATAATGGTTTAATTAATTGCACACATGTGGGGCGCATTTCTCACCTACCACAATCAGTTAACCATTTAACAGTCAGTTAACCATTATTTAATACTAAATGTAACACTTGGTTGTGTTTTAGAACTCTGGTTATGATTTAGACAAGGACAGTTAACTACTGGGTCCTCCAATAGTGATTTAGACAATGTCTTGGTTACCTACAGTCAATTAGAGTCATCAATTCGAACTTCCTCATGTGGATTTGAATTGCTTGTGGCTATTAAAGCCATTTTACATTATTGTAATCAATCATCTGGATTACTTTTTTGATTAATGAAAGCATTCACAGCTGCAAGCCTTTTGCACTGTTTCATTCTTCAATGGTTGAGTAAATTGTGAGTTCTTTGTGAGTTGTGTGTTTGTCTACAGATCTATATGCTCAAATTTAACACTAACAATCCCGGCTATTGATAATTCTCTTCCGACAACTGAGAATATTGGCGTTGGAATGCATCCTTTATCGATGGGAGATTTTAATATTTCGACACAAATTTTAGCTATTGATTTTTATCCATGTGGTGTTTCGTCTCCTTTGAGTCTGGTCTCATTTCATACATCATATTTGAGTGACCCATGGACTCCTCCTTCTCTAGTTAATTCAGATGAAAATACTACACCCACCGTAGTAGAAATTTCGTTATTTGCAGCACAGCTTGTTTATCAAGATGTACTTGATCTCATTGTAGACATTTATTCTTCCCCTTCATGGATGGAAGAGAAGGATCTCTTTGAGTTTCCTTATTGGGTGGTTGCATCGCCATGCTCACATGATTGCCTCAGTGACACTTTTTCTTCAGATGAATATATTCTCGAGGCCATGACTGGTCCAGAACATCCTTGGGAGTAGATGCATCATCGATCTTACTTCCTCTCGAAGCTCATCGATTGAGCGTGATGACTTTAGGATGAGCTTAAGTGAAAATTCTGGCCATATCGTGATCCCATTAGGCACTCATGGTATATATGTCGAAGGTAACATGGAAAACATATCACCAACTATTCAGATCAACATTTCTTTGATTCCTGGTAAAATTGAGAATGTTTACGTCGACGTTGATTGTTCACCCGAGGAAATTAAAACATACACTAAACTCTTTAAATAATTTCATGATATATTTTCTTGGTCATATGATTAAATGCAAGAATTGATCCCCTCGTTTCTTCACATGAAATCAAAACTTATCCAAACACTAAACCTTTTCGACAATGCTTACGTGCGATCAGTCTCCGTAAAGCACTTGCCATTAAGGCTGAAATAGAGAAGTTGCTTAAATTTGGCTTCATCTATCTGGTTCCCTTAACCAAATGGTTATCTAGCCTCATTCCTGTTGATAAAACCCGGGGACCATCCATGTATGTACTAATTTTAGAAACCTGAATAGGGCTTGTCTGAAAGATAACTTCCCCACTCCATTCATTGATCAAATTTTGGATGAATGTGTGGGAAGCGAGGTATTCTCATTTATGGACGGATTTTCAAGATACAATCAAATGCATATTAAACCTGAGGATCAACATAAGACTTCATTTATATGTCCTTGGGGTACTTTCACATATTGGAAAATGCCTTTCGGCCAAAAAATATGTCAAATCTACTTTTCAACAGGCTTTGAATTTTTCTTTTCACAACCTTAAACGTATTATTGAAGTATATCTAGATGATCTAGATGCTCACTCTCGATTAAGAGTGGATCATCTGGCGCACCTCTGTTTGGTCTTTAAAATATTTCTTCGTTATCAAATTCGGTTGAATCCTCAAAAGTGCATCTTTTGTGTTATGGCTGGTCGTTTATTGGGATTCATCGTATCTAAGGATGGGATTAGGGTCGATCCATCAAAGGTTGAGGCAATACTATGATTGTCTCCCTAGTGCACAATTAGACACCTTCTGAATCTCCAAGGGATGGCTAATTTCTTTCATCGATTTGTCGTAAATTATGCCAGCTTGACCAAGGGTTTTATGCACTTATTGAAGAAGGATACCCTGTTCTTTTGGGATGAGCAAGACCAAGAGTCCTTCAATTCCCTTAACAAAGCCTTGGAATCGACCCCCGTACTTAGTCCACCTGACTATAGTAGGGAATTCATGGTTTTATGTGGAAACATCTCAAGAGACGATTACTATGGTTCTGGTTCAAGAGGATGATGAGCTCCATGAGCACATTATTTATTATCTTAGTTAGAATTTGATCGATGTGTACCGATATAATCACATTGAGAATTTATCCTTACTGATTGTTCATGAATTCCAACGATTAAGACATTATATATTACTTCACTAGACTATGGTTATAACTCATATCAATCTATTTCAATTCGTATTGACTAGGCGAATGATAGGTGGAATATAATAAATGGATTGTTATCTTGCAATAATTCGACCTCGAATTTGTTTCAGAGAAATTGAAGAAGTCGTTACTCTTTGTTGAGTTGATGTCAGATCTCCCTATTCTAGATACAGATATGATTCATGAGGACTCATTTTTCGATGAGCACATATTTTGCATTTTGTCTATAGACCCTTGGTATGGAGACATTATAGTATATCTTCATACTTTGAAGGTTCCCCCTCATCTCTTGATGGATGAATAACGACGCTTACATCATAATGATAAGAACTATGTCATTATCGGTTACACTTTGTATCATCGTGGGGTAGATTATGTTTTGCATCGTTGTTTGACCCACGAAGAGGCTGAGGTTGTGATGAGTGATTTCCACGGTGGGGTGTGTGGTGTTCATTTATCTGGGCTTGCTACAGACCAAAATATCCTAAGAGCGGATTATTATTAGTCATTGATCTTTAAATATTGTGTTAATGCAGTCGGGAAAGGTCACCCTTTCTAGGTGTTCGCACAGAACATGCTCTCATATCCTGCCCCATTACACTTGATTATGAATGTCAGTCCCTTCACCAAGTGGGGGGTGAATTTTATGGATTCCAACACAATATCTCCTGGGGGGGCACCATCACATTATGGTGGACGTAGATTAATTCACAAAATGAGAAGAGGATATGCCTACGATCAAATCCAATGGTGAGACGTCCACTCAATTCGTATTCAATTGGATTATCACCCGGTTCGACATCCCAAAGGATCTTGTTACTAAACATGGCATGCACTTTCAGAATAAAGTGATGTCGGAACTAACTTTGAAATTGCTAGTTTTTCTAAGTTGTTTTACATAGTATCTTTATCTGAAAGAATAACAAGCACAACAATACATCAAAGATACATAAGATACATAAGACACAGAGGTTTTCATCGAGGAAACCATAAAGTAGAAAACCCCACAAACTTCCTCATAATAGTTATGTCACAAAGATAAGATGACAAGATAGAATAACCCAAGAACAATATGGTTGCAACAACTCTATGTCCCTCCTCTTTCTCTCTCTCCTAAGGCACACATGAGAGAGCAAGTGAAGTGTGTGACAAATGAGGAGGGATCCTCCCTATTTATATTCTTTCTTTTGAGTTGTTAACTCAACCACTAGGTCGATCAGGTTACCTTTGGGTCCGACCTACCTAAAAATACTCATAAATACATTTTACTTTATTTAACCTGGGGATTATTTCCTCGACTTACAACAGAGGGTTTACCTCAGTGACCATACACAGTGATGACATCCCCAAAGGAGGAACACACATGTCTGATGGGGGAACAACAATATGCAATAGTAATATACATCAGAATATATTCTGAAGTTACAATTACAACAACACTCCCTCTTAACTAGGAAGGTATTCTCTCGCCTCGGTCATCAACACATCTGGTCATCGTCACTAATTCATCATTGGTGTTGTTTCCGTTGTCCTCATCTATCACATCTATCTATCATAGGAAGTTTTTACAAAGCCAACCCTTTTCCATGTTGGGTGTAGGCCTAGACCTCATCCCCGTATTCATCATATCCACGAGCAATCCATCACGTAGGTATAGACCATGACCATTCTTTACATTTCCACTACAATAACCTGCTTCTCCTACCGTTTCCTCATCGTATCATATCATCATGTAGGTATTTCCTAGGACCTTCTTTGCATTTCCACTGCAATAACCTGTGTTTCCTACCATCATCTTGTTGAATCCATATCATCGCATAGGTACAGTCCAAGACCTTCTTTACATTTCCACGACAATGACCTACATTTCCTACCTTTATATTTTTGTATCCAAATCATCTCTTTTGTCCTATGCAAAACAAAATAAACACACACAACACATTTCAGATGCGGACCATCTGTGTTCTATCACCATAGGAGTAAGCCAGGATCTTTTCATGTCATCAAGACAACCTGCAACTTCTATTATGAGAGAATATCCTAGGAGCACACTCAGTGCATTACGTCTCTACAGAGTCAACCTGCATTCTACCAGTAAAGGAGAATTGCCTAGGTGAACCTCTCGTGCTTCATGACCTTATCATCTCAACATGTGAACACACACATATATAGATATATATGTAACGACTAATTACGACTGAACAACCTACTACACCAAGGATTTTATGTTCCAGTTCAACCTCAAGGACTTATTACATTTGAACAACCTGTATCCAGGATATTTTCCGTTCAAACAACCTTCAAGGCGTATTACATCTGAGTAACTTGCGTACCACGCTATGGCCCTTTTTACACTCGAAAAACCCACATGACTTATTACATCTGAATGACCTGCATACCACACTAGGACTCATATTTACATTCATATAACCCATCTCAAGATTTATTACGTCTGAGTAACCTGTGCATCACACCAGGACTCATATTTACACTCAAAAAACCTACAGGACTGATTACGTTCGAGCATCCTGCTACACCAGGATCATTTTTGCTCGAACAACCTATCTCGTTTCCCATGTGAGATAGCATGCATCTGTTTCTTCTAGTCTCTCGTTATTTCTGTCATAGAAACGTATCAGGGTTGATTATGTCCAAGTATAACCTACGAGCTTCACCAGAACTGATTACATCTGAGGACAACCTACAAGAATGATTACGTCTGAGAAACCTACGATATTCACCAGGATTTTATGCTCAGACAACCTGTCTCTCCATTTATGTTAGAAATCATCACTCCCTATTTGGATAGGTCTCATTCTCGATCTCATCAAGTCTTTCTATGAAGTACTCGAACTTCACTCTAGCTATTTCTAGCATAGAATCACATCAGGACTGATTATGTCCAAGGATAACCTATGAGCTTCATCAGGAGTAATTATATCCGAGGAAAACCTACATGACTGATTACATCTGATTAACCTATGAACTTCACCGTGACCTTTACACTTGAATAACATGTATCTCCATCTATGTTAGAATTCATCACTCCTCTTTCGAGGGGCCTCAATCTGGATCACATATTGGAGCTTCATTGCTCCTCTTTGCATCATACAAAAATGAAATTCAGATCAATCAAATCAGATAGTAGCTTTTAAAAACATACTACCTCACAACTAGCCGATCAAGTGGCAACATATTATGCCTCGGTTGTACTTAGATCCATGCGGGACTGCATCCTGCCAAACCAATGAATCATAATGGATCTCAAACTAAAGAAGCAACCCAAGTTGTTCTTCCTCTCAGTGGTGTTTCCTGCCCAATCCGAATCAAAAAAACCATGTAGGTTAGTCTTCTAATTCATATCATACTTGAGCCCATACTCAATTGTACCCTTCACATATCTCACTACATGCTTTGCATCAACCAGGTGAACATGTCTCGGATTCATCAAGAACTGGCTCAGGGTGTTCACAACAAAGCATATTTCTGGTCTCGTATTCGTCGGGAACATCAATGAGCCAATCATATGATGACACATCGTGTCATCAACTGACTCATATGAAGCATCACTCAGAAGCTTCAAGTTAGATTCCATAGGTGTGGTTATCGCCTTGCGGTCCAATATTCTGAATTTCTTGAGAATCTCCACTTCATACTTTTCCTGACCAAGGAAAATCCCATCAGCATTCTTCCACACCTCCATGCCTAATAAGTAGTGCACCATCCCTAGGTATTTCATTTCGAACTCAGTGACAAGTCCCATCCTTGTATATTCATTTAGTTTGTCCTCTCCTGTCAGAAATATGTCCATCATGTTGTACCATGTCGAACTTGAGGATATTCTACAGTCACTCCCTCTGAAGTAGATCATCATTCTCCCTCTGCATTTTATACTCTATGTATTGAAGCATTCTATACTAGAGTCCTAGGCCCATCATAAATATGTCCATCATGTTGTACCATGTCGAACTTGAGGATATTCTGCAGTCACTCCCTCTGAAGCAGAGCATCATTCTCCCTCTGCATTTTGTACTCTATGTATTGAAACATTCTATACTAGAGTGACAATTAGCTTCCTTTGCAACTAATCCTCTATGTATCCATCTAAGGTCACTGGATACTAAGATCCTCTATCTTGAACTTTGTTGAAAAGTTCATCTTGCACCCATCTGCTATCTTGTCGTCCTTAATAGGATTTCATCTTAAACCTTGTAGCAAGGGTTAAGATCTTCATCGCTCTAGGTTATCTTCAAGATCCTTATGTAACTGTATGTGTTATCCCATGGGTACCTTCTGAGCTCGTACAAGGAATTCTCTAATTTGCACACATGAGTCTTCATGTCATGTGTATCGACTCCCAGTGGTTGTTCTACATACACTTCCTCATCGACTACACCATTCAAGAATGTTGTCCTGATATTCAACTAGTGCATCTCCCATCGCATACCTGCACGTATGGATCTAATGGAAGTGTACCTCGCAACTGGTGCAAATTTTTCCTCGTAGTTTATGCCTTCTTTCAGTGAGAATCCTCATTCTACGAAGCTTGCCTTGTATCTCGTGATGCTGCCATCGGTTGCATGTTAGATATTGTAGATCCATATGGAATACACTACAAACTTTCCTTCATGTCTTGGAACCACATCCTATAAATCATTCCCCATGATCAAATGGCACTCTTTTGATCATAGTCTTCCTTTATTTCTCCTTGGATACTTCTTCATAGCAGGAAGGATCTGCATCAATGATGTCACAAAACTACAGTGTGTCTGAGGCCTCTTACTTTATTTGGAAGTCTCGTCATACTATTATTTATCTTGGATGATATATTGTGCCCAATATGGTCTTCATTTCTCCAGGTGGATATACATTTGTCTTTATCTTCTTCTGAAGCTCTTTCTTTCGTCACAGTGTCTTTGACCCGAGGAGCTTCAGGTTCTTCTGAACTGTCGTTACTTGTTCTTCAGAACGATCTACAAGTCAAGTTCAGTTGCATGATTAGAAACATCTCATAATTTCCAAAACATGTTAATAGTGACAAATATATGTCACGCAAACATGCAACTATATTAGCCAATGCTACAACATTCATCCATATCCCGTACACATACATTAACTTCTAGATGCCTTCTACCCCAATGTTATTAAGAGTGTGTACTACTCCTAATATGCCAGCAAAGAGGTTTCAATCTATATAAGTAGCAATGGAATGTTGTACAACATCATTGACTTCTTAACAATCATATGCAATTCAGTAGTACAAATGCAAACACTCAAACATGCATAATACATCAACTGAATATAAACAAGTGCACAACCCAACATTATCATGAAATGACAATTGAACACTTATCTTTGTTTGTTTGGTGGGTAGACTCTTTCTTGATTAAATTACATAATCCTCAACGCTTGAGGAATCTTCTCTTTGTTCTTTGAATCGTGAGAGCTTAATATTCAATTACTCCCATCTTATATTCTCTTGTTATGAGCCGAGCTTATTCTTGTGTGCACTCTTCCCAGAGTCTAATGAAGGTAATCAACTTCCTTCTGGCACATATTCAAGGTTTTCATAACAATCTCTTCTTCTTCAACTGATTCAATTTGTTCCTTGAATTGAGCAACCCTTGTGAAGTAGGACTGCATGGTCTCTCAGTTATGTATCTTCAGATTCTTCAACTAGTTCCTCAATGTCATTTTTTTATTGATGTTATTTCCTTTGAACAACTTTGTCAAAGAATCGAACACTTCCTTTAGTGTCTTCAAGGTTGACACATGAGGGATATAGAATCTTCAATGATTCTCTCCTTAGCCTCATCTCCCTCAGGCTCTAGAACTTCCTTATTGATATACTGATCCAAGTCATTTTCTTCAAGGATCAGGGAGGTCCTATACTTCCATGCTCGGAAGTTGTCGTCTACACCAAGATTATCATCAATCTAGGTGTGATGAGTCATTTTGAAATGAGAACCTCAAATGGAAATAACAAAGATTTATATCTTACCGATTTGAGGTGTTCGACCTGGTTCCAAAGCTGGTTGATCTATGGTTTATCAAAGAAACCGTAATTTTCCAAACTTGGAATTTCAAAATTCTAATTGGAAAAAAATATGCGCCTCTTCAAGGTGAGTTGTCCAATGTACTCCTTTTATGAAAATAGTGGTGGGAAGCTCCTGGAACAGTAAGCCCTAATTTCTTTAATTTCTTCTGCATAAATGTTGATATTGATTATGTTGTATCTCTGAAGTTTCTATTTCTCATGGCCTAAAAATTTTCACTAACGTATCCTGATAAGTATTATTTCCAACCCCATGGGTTAGAGAATAATTGGATTCTCCAAGTGCGACTTATGCTCAGTTTCCTAAGGTGATTGTTTTGAGGATTGTTCAACATAGAGAACTTTTACGAAGTTCCATGTGTCATTGTTTCACATTTGGGGTCTGAAAATTGAACCACATAAACTACAATACGTTCCCTACCTGCAACAACTTACCAAATTTCATTTGGACATTCCTATCCCGATATATAGCAATTATCCCTAGGTCACATGTTTATGACTGTATTCTGGAGGAGGTTGGAACCCTGATTTGGAGGAATCATATATCCTGAATTATAGAGAATATGAGGTTGAAACTTTAACCCGAAGTACAACAAGATCTCATATTCAAACTATAAAATTTTCTACTCCTGGTCCTTCTCCAATTTCAAGTTATAGCAAAAGTTCCAAGATGACTATGTTTAGTCTTCTAAGGTTTTTCAAGCATGAAACCCTAATTTTCAGTAGATGCCATTGTAGTTGTATTTTGGCTGCACAATGCCTTGTTTTAGAGTGGCTCTAATACCATGTTAGTTTTTCTAAGTTAGTTTACTTAGGATCTTTATCTGAAAGAATAACAAGCACAACAATACATCAAAGATACACAAGACACAAATATTTTCATCGGGGAAACCATAAAGGAGAAAACCCTGCAAACTTCCTCATAATAGTTCTATCATAAAGATAAGATGACAAGATAGAATAACTCAAGAACAATATGTCTATAACAGCTCTATGTCCCTCCTCTTCCTCTCTCTCCTAAGGTGCACATGAGAGAGCAAGTGAAGTGTGTGACAAATGAGGAGGGCACCTCCCTATTTATATTCTTCCATTGAGTTGTTAACTCGACCACTAGGTCGACCAGGTTACCTTTGGGGTCTACCTACCTAAGATACTCATAAATACATTTTACTTTATTTAACCTGGGGACTATTTCCCCAACTTACAACAAAGGGTTTACCTAAGTGACCATACACAATCATGACATCCCCAAAGGAGGAACACACATTCTAGATGGGGGTACAACAATATAAAATAGTAATATACATCAAAATATATTTCGAAGTTACAATTACAACAACAGAAATTGGGATATAAGAAAGAATGTTCTTCTTCTTACTACCCACAAGCAAATGGTCGGGTCAAATCAATTAACAAATCCCTTAAGGCAATTCTACAAAAAACCATCAGACAAAGCATAACTAATTGGTGTATCATGTTATACCCTACTTTGTGGGCTTATCTGACCATGGTTAAGAATTCCATCGGGTTCTCCCCATATCAACTGGTACATGGGGTGGAGTTGATTTTAGCAATTGAATGTGAGATCCCTTCATTGAAACTAGCCATAGAGTTCTTACATGACACCTCTAAGTTAGAGGAATGTTAAGTCCACTTAGAGCACCTGAATGAGAATTGCCGGGATGAGCATCATGTCAAGGCCCAATATAATAAGTTTGTATGTCCCTGTCGTTATAGTGAAGGCGACTTGGTCCTCTTGTATGACCAAGTTAGTGAACCATTAGGGGCGGGTAATTTTAACCCCATGTGGCATGTACCTTACATTGTCAGACATGTCCTAGAGAAAGGTGCCTATGAATTATATGATTTCGAAGGGAATGCTTTGAAGGATCCTAGAAATGGGCTCTATCTTAAGAATTACTATTCTTGAACTTCATCTCAGGAGGTACCTTGCATATTATTGTACAGTTTTGCATAGTTTTTTGGTTCCCTTGTAGTGTTCTCGGTTTCTTGGCATGCTTCCTATGCTTTGGAAGATGTTGATAGTGGCTTCGATGTAGTTAGGATTGGATGATGGTGAAAGTTGCCATACCCAGAACCTATCTTTTGTTGATTGGGTTATCTACATACTTGGGGGTCAACTGGTGTCTTTAGGAGGAGTATGCCTCTGACCATATTCAAATAATGTTGTTGAGTATAATGTCGTAATTGAACTATTACGCGATGTCATTTCAAATGGTATTCGATCTCTTGAGGTTCGCTTGGAATCGCAGTTGGTTGTGTCACAATTGAATAGCTTGTACTGCATTAGAGATCCTACATTATTGAGAAGATTCTTAAGGGTAATATTGTTGGAGAGGTATCTTGATTACATTACATATATTCATATACCTAGATGTTATAATCAAATTGTCAATTCATATGCAAATTACTTTTTAGATTAGCATTTGTCACATCATTAGAGAAGCATGTACATAAAACATTCACATTCAGACACGTGTATATATCAAATCGATCACTATAAGTCTTTATTTCCGAATAAGAGTTCCAAAAATATGGTACAAAAATGGGCTTTAAGCCACAAAAATATGCGTGGATGATATAAAATGAATATCTCAGCATCTATGCATGTGGGCCTAGATAATGATCATGGTAACATACTACAACATTTTCCAAATGCGTGAACAAACTAACCCACGGATGAGGTATCCCAAACGCATGCCTTAGATTCACCTCGGGCAAGTCCTCGACTTGCACCATAGGGATCATGTGTGTCAAACGGACCATGTTTCCATGTATGTTCTGTAATGTCCACTCGACATCAGCATTGATCATCTCATCTCCTAGTCCCCTATGTCGGTATCGTGGGAAACCATCTGGTTTCCGTGGACCTACATCTGCGTAAACAAACTTTTTAGTACTTGATACTACCAAAAACATGTTTTTGATTTCCTTATATATCAAAAATACAAAAAAATCAAATAATCCAAAAATATAAATAGGATCTTACCAATATCTTCGAATGCGGACCCTGGTGGTAGTGGCATGTCTCGATCTCCATGGAAGTCGATCTCGACATAGTGATAGTCATCTATGGTGATGATCTGTTGTCTGTCGAGCGAAATTGATGTCGGTTTAATTCCGTTGCAGTAATTGCCCAACTATTTAATTACTTATCAATCCGGGGTACGTAAACTGACGAAGCACGTGCACTATTTGTGCAGGACTGAAGTAGATCTAATCTAACTTAATCTAATTTGCTGAAATCAAATTAATCTA
>LPNX010616589.1:81630-185152 GCA_001517045.1 Pseudotsuga menziesii
GTAATATAGCTGCAACTACTGTAACGGCTGGCCAAAGGATATGAGACTGCGACTGCTGGAAGATGGAAGGTGTCACTGGTGTAGGATCATGAAAATGTAGCTGTGAATGACGTCGTTGTTGTAATGTGAAAGATGGCACTGCTGTAGGAACATGTGAAAGGTGACTGCTACTGTAGCAGCACTACTGTAACAACAACTGCTGGCACTGCAACGGCTATCACTACTGAATCAGAGAATGGGAAGTGGAGGAATCTGAACTGGTGCTGTGGAACTGTCAGGCTCTTATAAATGAATGCAAGCTGCTGTAACTGCTGAGGGAATCAGGAAATAGTGTATAGTCTTCATCCACTACAAACCCGATCGTACAATTCTAATCATGCGAATGGATGTGTTGATGTCGAGCATGAAGAGAAATCACTGGATTACCGACCATTGATGAATGCCATTAACCAGTGCGAGGCAACTCACCATTGATGTCAATGAGTGCCAAGGTACCCGAGTACATCTTGCGAAGTGCGAATGGATGTGCTGATGTCGAGCCACTTGCAAGATCTGATGATCAAGGGACATTGATGTATTCCCATGATCGTCAGCGAGAGAACTTGCCATTAAGGCATGCAAGCCTCTAGGTACTCAAAATGGACTCTAGTCTATATCCCAGATGATGTGCTGATGTCGATGGGGCAAGACTGTTGAAAGGTGGGCCTTAAGGAATCCCACGTCAATCAACGCGAGTTTTTATGAAAAGATTTGGTAGGACTATAACAAAGATCTCAGTAGTGACAGGGTTTATGGAAATGAAATCAAGGAAGTGTAATTGTGGAAAAGGAGGTGACTGGTTTTATTCAAAAGGCAAACTGGCATAGAGAAAGAAGGCAAAAATGAAATGAAAAGATAAAGGAAATGATGTATGCTGCTCAGAAAAATAGATGTGCGATAAGTCGGGAAGGAGAAGGCAAGGGAGAGTGGACTTTAAAATGTGGATGACTAACGCGTGTTTGAAGGAGAAATGGGGGTAAACATACATGACGCAAATGGGTTATGAAAGGTTTCTGTGTAACAGCAAGCGTCATGATGTTCATGAGGTGTAACAGCTCCTTCAAGCTGGCTTATCACAGCATGTTTCTCAAAATATTTTGTGATTTTTGAAAATCACTTCATCATGGAATGCAAGCGTCTTCGTTCCTGCAATCAAACTTAGTACCAATTCTGCACTTAAACGTCATGAGAGCATCATAGAATGCAAAAATAAGTAAAAATGGGGCAAAGCGAAAAAAAATAAAAATAAAATGCATTTGTATACCTGTGCCTTTGCGCTCATGTAATCATCAATTCCTGCATGAAGTGACTTTAAGGAAGACAAATTAAGATTAAGCACATTGCGTTCAGGAATTAGAGAATGTCCATTTGCATTAGTTTTACAATTTGTAAGAGCAATATGGCCTCTGTGTGGCTGAGGAGTTTCACTGATTTGGTGCATTAATCGTAATTGCTGGAAAATTATCTCATGGGAATGAAGAACTGAGCCCCCACTTGTGATCTGCAACAGCTGGAACACGGCCGTAACTATTGGCAACTTTGGAACCGGCCGCAACACCAAATCTGGAAAATACCTTCTCGAAGAACCACCTGCATATCGCAAACCGTAGCTTTGTTTGGCCATTTCCTCACGAGTCAGATAAATGAGGATGTTATGCACAAAACCCATGTCTCGGATTTTTGAGATTCGTTTCCATCCGCCTGAAAATCAAGACGCGAATCAAGGTGTTCTTATGTGGCATGCGTTTTTTTTTTTTTTTGTTAAGGCTGTTCAATGCGCAGCTATACTCAAATGGCGGTTCAACGCGCAGATGTTCAACGCGCAGCTGTTCAAATGGCTGTTCAACGCCCAGCTGTTCAATTGGCTATTCAATGTGCAGCTGTTCAACTGGCTGTTCAATGCGCAGCTGTTCAAATGGATGTTCAACGCGCAGCTGTTCAATTGGCTATTCAACGTGCAGCTGTTAAACTGGCTGTTCAATGCGCAGCTATTCAAATGGCTGTTCAACGCGCAGCTGTTCAATTGGCTATTCAACATGCAGCTGTTCAACTGGTTGTTCAATGCGCAGTTGTTCAATGCACAGCTGCTCAATGCGCAGCTACACTCATTTGCATACCTTTGCCGTTGCGTAGGTGGAATCATCGATTGTATTCCAAGCAATAGGATCGCCCAACCAGCGAAGGTCTCTCGTTTCTCTTGCCGTAGGTTCGTCGCCTCCTCATTTTCCTCCTGTCCTTCCCTGGGAGTTGTTTCCTCTATCTCTGTCGACCGAGAAGAAAAGGGTTATCACGCGTTGAGGGAGCTGTGCATTGTTCATCCAAAATGTTAGGCAGTGCGTTGTTCATCCAAAATGTTAGGCAGGTAGGGAGCTGTGCGTTGTTCATCCTGATCCTGTTTCTTTCATCCATCAAGATAAGCCAATTGCATTAAGTGTAGAAAAAAAAAATAACAAAAGGCGTTAAGGTACAACACGATAGATCATGATCTTAATACCTAAAAATCGTTGCAACTTTTACCAATCGAAAGGAGAAAGAGTTACCTCGTCTTATGCGGGCCAAAATCCAGACCTGTGAAAGATATCATCTCCAGTAGCAAGGGAACCAATGTCTTCAACTTTGTATGAGTATGCAATGGCAGTCCGTAGAATAAACTCTGAAGTAGTCCGACTAGTATGCAATGACAAACTTACGAGCATATGGCCAGAAAGAACGACCTACCACAGAGACAAAGTCTGCCTGACTTTCACTAGCGCACAATGTGATTGCCTTGACACATGACTTTAAAGTATTTGCTTCCCCATGTTTTAAAAAAAATGCTTCTTTTATAAGCTGAAGCACATTTATGAAATTTTGTTCTTGGCGTTTGAGTGAGTAAAGCCCAGGCTTCTTATGCATGATAATTTCCACTATTGATGATATCTTCACCTTGTTTGCTAAATATTTCCTCAACATCGGTGGATAATGCTTCATCATACTCGCTGTCACTTCTCGTTTATTATTGTCTAGTACCTCCTTCTGAGCTTTACTGAGTGAAGGCTTCCGGTTATCAGTAGTTGGAACAATCTTCTCTCCTACTGCCTTCTTCATAGAACCACATAAAACATGAACAAGATTTGTGGCATCTTTCTCTGTAAGTTCAATCCTTGGATTATCATCTAAAAGCATTGAAATGATACATTTCCAATCTTTAATTGCCTTCTTATCTTCCCAGACAGCATCAATCATATAGTCACTGAGAATTGGGTCTGTGGAAAATTCTTTCAATATTTGCAGCAACCTGCCTATAGGAGCTTCAGATTCATTTTCCATTCCTTTCGGGATAGGCTGTGAGCTGCTAAATTTCTGAGCTATTAAGTGATCATATACTAATTCTCCAACAGCACGGCGAATAAGTGGTGATCCATCAATCAATAGGTCATATATGGACCAAGCTCATCATCTGCAAGAAGCTGATTAACTGTTTCAAGAGTCTAATGGCACTAACAGCCACGGACATATCAAAATCATCTGCTAGCTCAATCATACGGTTGCAAAATCGTTCTGTGAAGAGGCTAAGTGATGGCACATTATTATCCATCTCATGCAGATTTTGCAGTGCCAATATGGAAATCTTCCGGACAGCAACGTTCTTATCATTCAAAGTCCATCCAAGGTATTTCAAGTATAGATCTTGCAAGAATAGGGATGGATAAGATGGAATCCATGAACCAATAGCTCTAATACAGGCAATCCGAATATCTGGAGATGCATAAAAGTCTTGTAAATATTTTACGCTGTCTACCAAGGGTTTTCGCAACAGTAACAAGTGATGTCACAAGCTGGAGTCCAACCAATGTTGTAACCTGTTGAAAAACTCTTGGAGGGGTACATGACAGAGCAATGACATAATCTATGCATAATTTCAGATTTTGATTTCGCTTGTCCTTCAATGCAAAGTGATTTCTAAAATGAATCTCATTAAATATTCCTTTGTAGTGTGTTGAGATCCACTCTAGGCTAGGCTCTCTGATGACATGCTGCCGTGACTTAACTACCACCAGATTGCAGTATGATGACAATTGACTGAGAGATTTATAAGCCACTGTTAAAATGCTTTGATTCAAGGAAAGCATGGAATTTTGATTTTGCCGCAGCTACCCAAGAGCCGATAAGCAAAGCAAGAGGGACAGCAACAAGAAAGCGCAATCATAATAGCAAGCAGCAGCCACAGGCACACAATCAAACAAATCTATCTCGCTTAAATAGNGAGTCGATAAGCAAAGCAAGAGGGACAGCAACAAGAAAGCGCAATCATAATAGCAAGCAGCAGCCACAGGCACACAATCAAACAAATCTATCTCGCTTAAATAGCGACGTGTGAACAACGTGCTTGATCAAGTCACCGTGGCGTAGGCCGCTCAGCTTTATGTCTAGGGCATTAGAGATAAGCTTAGTGCTCAGTTGCAGTAAGCGAGAAGAGGATCCACAACTCCATTGTAGAAGACGTGAGATCTGTCTAAATTTGTCAAATTACTGAAGATGCCATACATTAAAAATAATAATAATCTAGTCGTGGGAGAAAGGGGTCAGGCGAACTTCTTCCTGAGGANAGGTGAGATCTGTCTAAATTTGTCAAATTACTGAAGATGCCATACATTAAAAATAATAATAATCTAGTCGTGGGAGAAAGGGGTCAGGCGAACTTCTTCCTGAGGAAGAAAATGCTAGCCTGAGCATGTGGATTCTCTTCATTGATGGCAGTGAAGCCTATTCTCATGAATGTCTGTCTCTTTGCAGTGAGATGTGCGTGAAGCTTAAGCTTTATATTCTCTGGAAATGACATTGAACGAGTGAACTAGAACAAATCTTTTGAGCTGCATTGAAGCAGTTAATTGGACTTTGAGCTAAGCGGTTGAATCATTTCATTGGATCAATCAACCAGACCAAATATTGTGAGTTGTGCATTGAAGCATTTCGTTGGACTTGTTAGCTGTGCATTGAAACATTTCGTTGCATGAATGAACCTGAACAAATATTGTAAGTTGTGTGTTTGAAACATTTTGTTGGACGAGTGATAATTCATTCATTCATTCGGAAGCTTTTCGAGAGAAATGGAGCCCTGGCCAAACAAGAGATGCATGGGTCAACATCAATTCCATACCTATCGATCGAGAAGAAAAAGGTTATTACACGTTGAGCAGGTTGAGCGAATGAAAAACGTTCAGCTGCAATACATTGGCTCACATGAAATTTTGAAATATGCATACAAAATGTTGAGGAATATGAGACGAGCGAGCTGGGTAATGAGATGAGCTTTGAATGAACCTCATATCACTAGCTAATAAGCGGTCATCTGTCCATAGCTCTTGGGTCTTGGGATGATAAATCATTCATTACTTCCCGCTAGCCAACTCCTTAGTGGGGAGGAATCCAAGGGCAGGTTCACTGCTCCAGGATTACGTTACCTGCTGTTTTCGTTTCTATTTGCTATAGTATGCTCATCTTAACACCGACGGCTTCATAGAGGGAAAATAGGCCCCTTTTTTATTCCCCTCAAATAGAGAACTTTATAGATAGCATGTATTCAACCAAGTTCGTGTATTCCGTCGTGCCATATACACTCATGCGCTGTAAGCAATAGGAAACTAAATTGCCAGAGAATGCATTTTTTTTTTCTTCAGTGCTGTAGCTTGCATGTTTTTGACAATACTGCTCGATCCAGAATTTGTGAGATAGAGTATGTCCGGCATACCATAGAGACCACTTTCTAACATTATCAAGTGTTCAGCATACTCAAATGCATAGAGGCATGCGTTCCTCCTAATAACCCGTACCCTCCAAAGAAACTTGTGCAGGCTCGTAATGCCTGGCCAACTGTAGGGATAATAGCACTGCTTGCCAATATTCGGCTGTTGACCCATTGCCCTTCTCTATGAAGTAAACAAAGCAGTTCCAAGAGAAATAATTAACCATATACTTACTCCCCAAAATTCAAATCAAGATAGACTTGAAAAATAAACACAACTCAATTAACAACGTCAATTCCGAGTGCTCAAAGTCTACATTCACTAAATACCATCACCAAAAGAAAAAGTGGAAACACATTCACCATACTATTATATTAGTAACCTCCACAATTTGTCCTCGAAAACTTGTCAAATCAGAGCATACACTCCCCAAAGAATAACCATTTTTAACTTAGAAACATTCAAAAAAAACCTCGCACACACATTCCAAAGTCCAATCACAGCTTGCTCTTCTCAAGTCTATAGTGACTTTGAAATCATCAAGCTGGAAAAATATTCTGAGCAGTAAAACAAGGACAGAAGCCATTTAAATCAAACACCAGATACTATTTTCAACAGCTACTGTGGTTCAGAGAATCTGTTTTACCAACAAAATCTCCTTTTACGAAATTGCACGTCCTTCATTTGCTCCATCATTTCAATAAGCTCCTCCTGTTTATCAAGCGCTTCCTTCAATGCTTTCTTCATTGCTTCCAGATCAGTTTCTAAAGCATGAATCCGGCTTGTTATTCAATAGATAGTAGAAAATAGATGCTGGGCTGGTGTTTGCCTTTGTTTAAAGTGCCAGCTAATCGACCTGAGTACTCTGATTTTACGTGGCCATTTTTAGGTAAGAGGATAAACATAGGAAAATTATTGCTCTCGTGGAATAACAGTTTGTTGAATGTTTGCTATTTTTCGTTTTATAGAAAGAAAGATGGAGTGAAATCAGGGCAAAGATCTCAGGAGATGAATCATAGAAGTCGAAATCAAACCAAACATAGTTGTTGAAAACACCAGAATGCTTACTGAGTTTTGGATCAAATCCTTGGAGAGATCATTCCCTCCTCTGGAGATCTAATTCTACGTGCTTCCATCCTTACCACTGAGTATGAGATGAACCGCTACTTTCAACTTTGTAAAACTAACTTAGTGTAATCGGGTAGGGTCCAAGTGTCAATGGCAGGGCAATAGATTGGATAAGAAATAGTTGAATGGATCAATCCATAACTTAATGATCTATTATTTTGCAGGTTTGGTCATGAAATGATGAATGCATATAGAGGGGATTTGACTCGTTATGATTTTTGTTTTATTTGTTTGTTTATTGCAGGTTTTGGTTCCAGATCAAAAAGATGGAAGTTGGCAATAGGTGCAACCCAAACCAAGGATGGACGGAAACGAGAAAAGAGAGCTTGTGCAATCGAACAAAGTGCAATCGACCAGAATTTCAACATGACACATAATTTCATCATGATGGTACAGTTGCAGCATGTAAAAGTTTGGTTCGATTTTATTCTCTTAACGTTTTATTGTGTGTATTTTGCAGATCAAGAATGGGACACAAAAACTATTATTGTGACTGCATATATTTTTTCTTTTTATGTTGCAGAAAAAGAATTCATTCTGCAAATGTACTAAAAAATTCGAGCAAAATTTGCAAAATTAAAGATGAATCAATTAGGCATATTGCACGAACTTATTCATTCCTGAAATCAGTCTATATCATCCTTATTTTCTGATCCTCGCGATCGCACGAAGCGCGGAGGAGAGCATACTTATTCAACACTAAAGTAAATCTGAAAATGAAAGCAGAAACTGAAAATGAAGACCTACCTACTCTATGCTAATTAGGAGTTAGAAATATGCTACGTGTAGTCAAACTTCCAATGGAGCCATGCACGTAAAAGTAGCAGCAATATGTTCAGTGGTAGTTTTTCAAATGAAGAGTGGAAATTTAGAAGAATGAGTGAATCTTCTTTCTGTAATGGCAAACTAACCAAATAAAAAGAAAAACTAAATTGATCTAATTGCGTACTTACCTGGAACCATCTTTCGATATGGCTTTCATAAGCGCATTTTTCCTCACTCAGATCATGCTGCAGCTCCTTATCATCTTCCTCAATCTCTTGTCCGAATGATTGTTCGTCATCAAATCTGCAGGAGTCTTCAGATGTTGATTCCTCATTCGTTTCTGAAGGAGTGTTTAAACTTTCGGCTGCTGTCAAAATCTCCTCTTCCAGAGAAGAGGAGACTCCGATTTTTGCAAGGATGTGAGCGAGTTGTTCCAAGCTGACACTCATAGTTAAATCATATTGAAAAAGGGGTTCTTACCTCATCCAAATCAAAATTTGAAAACTGAAAATCACACTTGCTGAAAACAAAACACTCTTGTTAAAACACATGAAAACCTCTTCACAGTTGCAGAAATTGAAATTGCAAAAACATGCTTGCAGAAATTGAAATTTATGCTAAATTGCAGAAATTGAAACACACTTGCAGAAATTGAAATTTACACTAATTTGCAGAAATTGAAAACACACCTTTCATGCCCTTACCCATATGTCACCTCAGAGTTAGGAGCATGAATAATCACACTTGCATGAAAAAGAAATTAATACCTCAATCCCTTATGCTTCCCCGGCAACGGCGCCAAAATGTCGAGCGAAATTGATGTCGGTTTAATTCCGTTGCAGTAATTGCCCAACTATTTATTTACTTATCAACCCGGGGTACGTAAACTGACGAAGCACGTGCACTGTTTGTGCAGGACTGAAGTAGATCTAATCTAACTTAATCTAATTTGCTGAAATCAAATTAATCTAGGAAAGCATTGAAACGCTAACTAGGAAAGCATTGAAATTGCGTAAGAGAAATACAACATGTGAAGAGTTAACAACAATGGCATAAGTGAGCTCACATCCACAAATCAATAATCAAATGACAACCATGAAAATATAACAATGAAATCTTGAATCATATTAAGAATCTCAAATCAAGACTAATCTAACAAGTACAAAATCCAATCCAATCCCCTTCCATTACAACCCTCCTACAAGCTTAATCTAACTTAATTACAACTTCATTAAAACTTTAATTATAACCTAATTATAGCCTCCTGGAATGGAGAGGGAACACTCTCCTTTATACATGAGAGGCCTTAAGAAAAAGATAAGAACAGATCCGCTATTCTCTCAACTACTCTCAACCACTTTCCTCTTATTACAAGATATGGTTCCTTCAAATCCTCATAAATCCTAGATAAGATATGCCAACCAAATCTTCTATGATCTTCTCCTTAAGAATAGTCTTGAATACTATCTCCTTTGGAATGGTGTAAGAGATATTCGAGAAGTCTCTTTGGATTAATCATTTACATATTCCTACACATTACAAAGCTCACACATAATTGAGATATATATGTGAAAAACATGTATATTTTCTAATATTTAATCATAAATTCACTTATAATACTAAAATGAATAAAGTGGAAAATAATAATGTAAAACCCACATATATGTATGGAAATGGTATGATAAAAGGTTAATGGGACGATGAAATGTAAGGAATAGGCAAGATAAAGTGGATGAAAAAGGGACATTTTTGAGACTCGACACCCATATGTTCTTTTGCTATCATCTTTGATGCCTCCATTGTCAATGTCAATGTATACAATGAGTTTAAATTTTTTTGAGGTTGAATACATTATGCAAACGTCTTTTGTGCCACTTACATACCTCAGAATTCTTGTACCTAGTTGCCATAGAGAGTATTTCGGTGACTCCATGAATATTGAGATCAGACTTACTCCATTCATGATGTATAGTATCATTGTTGTTAAAATACATAAGGCTTCCAACAAGCCTTTTAAACAACGTAGGATCTACAGTTGATCCATCATCATATTTGCTCAATTTTAAACATGTTATTACTGGTGTTGGGGATGAATTGCAATTAGACATATTCAATATTTTAAAACATTTACTTGCATACTTGGACTGTGATATAAAAATACCACTTTCAGACTGCTGGACTTCAATGCCCAGAAAAAACTTCATGAGCCCCAAATGAGTAATTTCAAATTCACTTTCCATGATTCTTCTAAATTCTTTTATGCCGAAATCACTAGTAAATATTAAATCATCTACATATAGGAATACAATTAACATGTTCCCTTTTTCATTCACTTTCGTGTATAACGTTGGATCACTTTTAGTTCTTTGAAATCCATTTTTGGTTCAAACAAGAATCAATATGATTGTACCAAGCTCTAAGAGCTTGATTCAAACCAAAACACTTTGTGCTCGTGTCTTGGAACTTCATAGCCTTATGGATGTTCCACATATACTTCTTCATCCAGATAGCCAACCATAAATGATGATTTGACATCCATTTGATAAACATGCCATTTTTTTTATGCAACCATGGCTGAAACTGTTATGATTGTATCCATGTGTGCAACCGGTGCGAAGGTTTCATTGAAATGTATGCCGAACTACTGTTTGAACCCTCTTGTGGCCATTCTTTCTTTGTGCTTCTACACATTCCCATTGACATCTTGTTTGGTTTTGTAAATCCATTTGACATTGATTACATATTTATCTTTTGGTACATCAACTAGTTCCCATGTTTGTTTTTTCTCAATGCATTCTATTTCTTCATCCATGGCTTGTGCCCATACTTCTTCTTCGACAACATCCTAAAATGTTAGTGGTTCATCTATTTGAGAAAATAATGCAAAGAGAGAGAAGGAATTTGGTGCACGAGCTTCATATATTTTACGCAGACTTCTTGTCTTCACTAGATATGTTGATGTGGAAGTGTTTGATGGATTTTGTTGTCCTCTTGGCGTGCTTGTCGACATAGCTTAAGCTGTGACTTGGGTCGATGTTCCTTGTGCTAAACCATGTCACTATGTCATGGGCATCAATGGTGGTGCAACCAATTAACTTACATATGGTATTTGAACCACTTCCTCCATCATGTCATCATGCTCGAAATTCGACACAATCTTGACATTATCCTCGACTATTCCATTCTACGATTCATTCTCGACGAATTGAACGTCGCGACTAATGATCACTTTCCTTGCAACATGATCATAGAAATTGTATGTTTTTGTGTCTTCATTTTATCCAACAAAAGTATATTTATGTCCCTTCTTGTCTAATTTCTTTCTCAGCTCATCTGGCACATTAGCATATCTGACACAACCCAAAAATTTTAAATGAGAAACACTATGATCCATAGATTTTCATGCTTCTTGAGGAAATTCGTTCTTCACGCTCTTTGTCGGACACATGTTCATAATATATACATTAATTGTGACGTCTTCATCCCAATATTCATTTGGAAAATGCTTGGCATCCATCATGTTGCGTGCCATCTCCATGATCGTTCTTCTCTTTCTCTCTATGACACCATTCTACGGAGGTGTATATTGCGCAGTGAATTGATTTTCTATGCCATGGGTTTTGCAAAAAAATAGAAATTCATTTTAAACATATTCATTGCCTCTCTCTGTCCTTAGGATTTTGATGGGGTGTCTAGTCTGGTTCTCCGCGAGTGCCTTGAACTACCAAAAACAACTAAATACATCATATTTGTGTTTAAGAAAATATACCCATGTTTTTCTTAAGTAGCCATCAATAAAAGTAAGAAAATAATTGCAGCCTCCATTGGATAATGTCTGGATTGGGCCATAAATACAAAAGTGCACAATCTAAAGTGGCCTGCATCCTTCGTATGACTTTCCAACTAGAAAAGTATCTCTATGATGCTTGCCAAAAATGTATCCTTCACAAACTTTGTATCATTTGTCAATTAATGACAATCCTTTTACCATGTTCTTTCTATGTAGTAGCTTCATCCCACCAAAATTCAGATGTCCAAATATGAAATACAACAGCTAGGAATCATCCTGAACTTTTGTTTGAAACATTACTTGAATTTCAGCACTGTCATTTTCTTTCTTGTCACGATGTCTGATTTCTTCTTTACTTTATGCTTTGAATTAAACTCTTGAGTTTCTCTTTCCTTTCATGTCTCGAACTATCCTCAATGGAAATAAGTGATTGCTTCTCGTTGGCACTTTTTCTATCATTTTTTTACTTGGATGTGTGTCTTTAATCACATAGTGTTTGTCCTCCATGTAGACTCAGTATCCTTTCTATATCAATAGTCCAATACTCAAAAAATTATGTTTTAGAACTTCGACATGATAAACATCAAGCATATACTTTCGCTCCCCTTGTTTTGTTAGAATAGTAACCAATAATACCTTTTCCCAAAATAGTGACTTGGACATTATTTCCAAGAGTAACATCAATTTGAATTGAATTATCTAGACTGGAAAACAAATTTAAATTACCAGTCATATGATTGTTGCAGCCTTAATATAAATACCATATGTTGCATAGACTTTATTGGATGATATTACATTCAATTGGGGATGCACATTCCATCAACATTGTGCTCGACAAAGTGCTAGTGTTTGTCGACTAGTTCTCGCTTTGACTTCCTTGGTGAAACTGCTTCTTCTTACATTGATATGCATAATGACCAAATTTCTTACAATAATGACATTGAATTTTTTATTTCATCAAACCTGTGACCACTTGTTGACTTGGGTTCTGACTCTGTCCTCTACCAGTGACATCTGCGGGACTGCTGGTGCATCCTCCTCTTCAGAAGTTTCTTCCTATCCCTCTGGAATTGTTTCTCCCCCTGCCTCTACCATGGCTAATGGATGAATGTGTAGCAAATGCACCTTCCAAATATGTATTTATTTTGTTGATTATGTGTTCATGATTAATGAGTGAATCTTGCAACTCATGAATGGTGAACACTAAAATATCTTTGTTTTTGTCCAAGGTCACAACCAAGGATTCAAATATTGGGGGAAGAATTTCGAGAATTTTTTCAACGACCCTTTGGTCTTCAATGTTTTCTCCATGAGATTTCAGTATATTTATCAAACCAATAACTCTAGTGTAGGAGTCTACTCACTATGTTTCTTTCATTGATAGAGATTCAAAATCTCTTCTCAAAATCTGCAACTTTGAAGTCTTTACCTTGTTCAAGCCTTGATAAGTGGTCTCCAATGTGTCCCATGCATGCTTAGCTATAAGTGTTGTTTCTACTCTTGGGAGTATGCTTTCATGCATGGCTTGGTGTATATACAACATATATTTTCCATCCTTCTTCCTCTCTTCCCTCAGGGCATCTTTCTGAGCTTGTATGAGATTAGTATATGTCATCTGATCTGCTGGTTCTGCATAACCATTTTGAACAATATCCCAAACATCTTGACCTCTGAACAAATTCTTCATTGTCGGAGACTGGTTCTAGCTTGGAATTCCTTGGTGAAACTGCTTCTTCCTACATTGATATGCATAATGACAAAATTTCTTACAATAATGACATTGAATTTTTTATTTCATCAAACTTGTGACCACTTGTTGACTTGGGCTCTGACTCTGTCCTCTACCTGTGACATCTGTGGGACTACTGGTGCATCCTCCTCTTGAGAATTCAAGGTCACAACCAAGGATTCAAATATTGGGGGAAGAGTTTTGAGAATTTTTTCAACGAGCCTTTGGTCTTCAATGTTTTTTCCATGAGATTTCAGTAGATTTATCAAACCAATAACTTTAGTGTAGAATTGTCTACTCACTATGTTTCTTTCATTGACAGAGATTCAAAATCTCTTCTCAAAATTTGCAACTTTGAAGTCTTTACCTTGCTCAAGCCTTGATAAGTGGTTTCCAATGTGTCCCATACGTGCTTAGCTATAATTGTTGTTGCTACTCTTGGGAGTATTCTTTCATGCATGGCTTGGTGTATATACAACATATATTTTCCATCTTTCTTCCTCTTTTCCCTCAGGGCATCTTTCTAAGCTTGTGTGAGATTAGTATATGTCGCCTGATCTCCTGGTTCTGCATAACCATTCTGAACAATATCCCAAACATCTCGACCTCTTAACAAATTCTTCATTGTTAGAGATCAATAATCATAATTCTTTCCTATAAAAATTGGAGTTTGTAAACTTGATATGTTTGAACCAGAAGTGGAAGTCATTTTTAATTTTCCTTACAAAATTACTTTTTCCCTTTTTAAGACAATATTGCTTTACTAAACATTGCTCTGATACAAGATCTCGGGAAAGATGGATGCAGCTATAGACTTGAGTTACTGCATAGACAAAAAAAATCTTTCCATTTTTACTTTAACGAAATGTCTTGAGACCAAATACTTGCAACGGAATTATTGCAACAAAGTTATTGCTATGAACTTTTGACCTACTCACTTTTACCTTGACATACTTACTTGGATTTTACCATCTTTTACTCACACTGAGTTTAGGTTGCCACCAACTCCTATGCAACCAACTTTCACTTCTAAAGAACAACTTTATATTTGAGTCTAAAGACAGGATTACTTGGGATAAACTACCACACAACTATATTGTGAGTGACTCACAATATTATATAACTAAACATTAAATAAGATTTGTGTGGAACACTTCTGCTGATAAAAAAATGAACTTGTAAGCGGTGAAATAATTATGGATTCTTTGTGCCTTTCACTAAACAGTAAATGTAAACAACATTCATTCACTTATAAATTTACAAGGATGTTCACCTTTTAGAGAGCTTAGGCTCTCAACACTTTTACAAAACAGAGAAGCTTGAGTTTCAAACTCATTACAAAGTTTTACCTTTCTTCTACACACTTTTGTTCTCTGTATTTTTGTCTCTTGTCTATTCTGGTTTCTCTATATGTTCTCTCTTGTGTGTGTTTTTTATCTTTACAATCTTCTTCTTCTTATAAAAAACTTCTAGTGACTTACATTAAAGACTTTCATAACTATCTACCTAGAAACTTAGTTTCAGAAATTTAATTAGACTGTCTTATATACCTTATATACTAGAGACTTGAACTCTTCATAGTGTGAGATTGTCTCACAAAAACTGACCTGCTACATACTCTCAAAGATTCAGCTGATGTGCTATTCGATCAATGAGTAATTAATATTTCCAACACACACATATATTACAAATAACAATACTGCAGCAAAAGCTAATGGAAGGTATCCCCTTGGGGGAACTTGTACACCACTAGAGAGAAATATGTCAATTCGATTGCTCCAATACAATGACAAAGATAATAACAACATTATATGAGTCTACCATATCATAAGCATTACCAGTATGAGGAAAGTTGAAGTAACGATCATAAACCCAACCACTGATATGTCTGCATCCAATTTAGATAAAGGTCATATGAATTAACATGGAATTCCATCTATTCAAGTGTAACAACTAACTGAAATAACCCTTTATATTTTCACAACGCTAGCCTCTTAAGTTTCCTGTTACATTAATCTTCTTAATAGATAGATAGCGGTGACAAGAACGCATGCCAGCATGAGGATGTAGTTGATTTCTGGAAGGTAGACTTGGCCTTCATACTTAGGTGAAGTGTACACCACTGTAACGCATGGAAAGAATCCAAGGGACATGGTTTGATTTATGATAGAAAAAGTGGCATAGATCATCACTTTGCTTGAAATAACAGAGGCAACAATTGCAATTGCAACTACAAACATTGGCCAGTATAAAGTTCCTGGTACAAACTTTCACTTTCAGGGACTTACATTAAAATTTTGGTTATAATAATACACTGAACTGAAATTTTGTTATGATAACATACTAAAACTTATTTCTATAACTATTACAACTCCTCTAGCACCATAACTTCAATGTCCCAGAGTTGCATAAGGATAACCCTTAAACTAAAAAAATAGAGTAAATTAAACGATAAGTGAAGTTACATGGAATTGATTTGTAGAATGTATTGAATACGTCTTGGACAAACTCGCTGAAATATGCAGCTTGCCGCACATATGCGTAGATTAAAGAAGGGTATACTATTCCAGTAAAGGAGATATGATGAACCACATGCTAGATTGCTTGTAAGCATACCCTTTTAATTGTAAAGACAACTTTTAATTAAGTATACAAATCAATCAATGCCCAATACCTAAATTGAACGAACAGAAAAATGACCTACGTCTGCAAACATAGCTTCAGTTCCTGCATGGTAACCATCTAACATAAGAAATCAATTCTCAATGGTATCTTTTAAATAAAAATTTTACGCATCTGGAGAATGCTGTATACCTATTATACAGAGAACTATTCCACCAAGTGAAGTCCAACCCCGCTTTGAATTTCTTCTGAAGTATTGAAATATGTATTTGGGATAGAAAGCTCGGAAGACGCTTGTATCATATTCGACGATGTTGTGGATACCAATGAAGGCAATAAATCCATATCAGAATAGCAGGGGCAAATGAGTAACCAACTCTTTGGGTTTCAAATATTTGGACAGAGAAGAGAATAACTACGATCGCCACAGATATCATAGTAAACCATCTCTACAAGCCAAACTCAAATTAAAATCCCTTATGTTTGTTATTGTTTTTAATACAAACCCCAGATACTTCATGATTAGTACTTACCCTGGCTGGTTGAATTGTCAGTATTCTTTATCGCTTGAACTGCTGATATAGCTGTTGCATGGAATGAAGATTAGCTTTCAATATAGAAAAACCAAAACCAGTGAGTGGACTATACTGTTTATGGTAAGCAATTTACTTAATATTTTCAGAGATTGGATTTGGTGAGGCCTAATACCTGAGATACAAGGAGTGAACACACCATCTCCAATAACCATGGAGTTACCAAGAAGGGCTAGTATGAGTAAAATTGTCTTAGCTGCATCACTTTTTTGTAAAGCTTCTTTTATCTTCAAAGCTCTTTTGAACTCTCTGCTGGGAGTTGCATGCTTATACGGTCAAAGCTCTTATCTTCTGCTGGTTGATTTGGAAGACTCAATTTTGCATGCCCACATATCAAAGAATAAAGTGCAAACATCCCCCGACTATCTGATAAATCTTTACAATCAACTTATACCCAAAATGCAGCATCTTTACAATCAGCTTATACCAAAAAATTAAAATAGGGAAGAAAATTAACCATAAAGAATCTATAATTTTTGGATCATCATTGGCGCAAGAGTATCATCTAAACGATGGATACCATTTGTAAAAGTGGCAACAAACACATATAGGGGAGAAGTTCCTATATTTCTGTAACCCACCCTAAATACTATGAAATGCCAACTGGAGAATGGAGGCCATTGTGAGTAGATTCTGGAAAAGAAGTAACATCAAGCTCAAATTAACGGATTAATTAAACACTATGATCATGTTTTAAATTAAACATTAGATTAACTAAAAACTTTTACTTGAACTCTTCTTGAACTATTATAGAGATATAACAGAGTCCCAAGCCTTATAACATAACATAAATGCATTTTATTAGTCATACTAACCGAGCCATGAGTAGACATTCCAAACTATTATAAAGATATAACAGAGTCCCAAGCCTTATAACATAATATAAATGCATTTTATTAGTGATACTAACAGAGCGATGAGTAGACATTCGAGAAACTCTACTAAACCATATCCTCTGCTTCGTTCGAGGCCATATGTGCTCTCTACTCTATTAACCATCTCCTCTGCTTCGTTCGAGGCCATCTGTGCTCCCAACTCCTTGTTCTTCAACTTCCAAATGTGGATGAGCTCTAACAAAACAAAAATATGCCACACCCAACGCCCTTTTATAGCATAAGGTCTTGGAGCCACCATGTTACGCTTAATAGGAGTACTACTAGATGAATTCTGAGTGAATCTGCAAGTGGCTATTGGGCGAGAACATCGCCTGGTTCGTGGAAATAGAGTTCGAGTAAAAGGCTCACCCTCACATCGACATTTACTTTTGCTGATGGCTTTTCCAACCCCTACGTGTGAATTGCAGGAAGGAGGTGTGTCCAATTGTATTCATCACCATTCCACTAATGTTAAATGGTGGTCTATACAACCGATAATGTTAAATGGTGGTCTATACAACCGATAAAATTTCCAAGAAGACTATTCTACTTTTCTTTCACACAAATATATGATATCTGTTTTAAATGTGAAAATTATTTCTTTTTAAACCAATAAGAAAAATAGAACTTCAATTCTTCACAAGAAAATTGTCATAAATTCAATTTCAAGAATTTCAAAATCAACTTAATTTTACATCAATCAATCACACAAAAAAATAAAAATTAAATAAAAAAGTATAAATAATTGGTTCCTACCTAATACATTATCCAAATGATTTGAAATTATTCGAACTAGTTCATATCACCCAATTGTATTCAAAGTTTTCTTAACATGGTTTTTACAATCATTTTATCCATACCACAATCATATCCTTAACCATATAAAACAAATCCAATAATATGCACCATATATATCTACCACCCATCTAATCTATTCACCTACTTACATTTAAGCCCAATTACTCAAGCATGCCCTTTCATAGCATCTCTTTGAATTCTTTAAGATAATTTTTATAGATGTCTCAACAAAAATACAAAGAATATAAGGAATTATTCCTTCTTCCAACAAGTTCCTTAATGACTTGATCTAATAGTCAAAAAAATGTACCACATGAACCAACATGCATTCAAGTAAACACACACAACAATTCAACCAACATAGATGCAAAACAAAAATAAAAAATCACCATTCATAGGTCAAACTATGAGCAAGTATGTAGGCCCATTAGGCCCTAGAGTTGTGGCTCACTTTGATACCATATCTAGGTTCCCACCTTACCAACATAACAAAAAATAAAGAAACAAGGGTCTCATGGGACATTAAGACTCATCTTTTTTATTTATTTTTAATTAACAAAATTAAAGTCATGTGACATATATAGTTATAATAATTGAGTTGAAAAGATAAATATAATACCATGATCTTAGTTCATCAAAAGACTTTTAAACGATGCATCAATTCCACAACAAGAAATTAACACAAGGATTAAGTCCCTTCATGTTTGAAATGAATTATTCTTAAAAAATCTTTGCAATAACATAATATTCTTGTTCATAACAATATTTAGAGAAATACCTAGATTTCTAAATTAAAATAAAAAGGGAAGCAATATTTGCATTAACATAATATTGTTGTTTATAATCATATTTAGACACTTAGCTAGATTTCACCACTAAAAGAACTTTACCAAACACTTTCCACGCATTAGAGCTACAACCATTTAGGCAATAAATCAAACACTTTGAATGCATCAAAGCTACAACCATTGAGACATTTAATCAAATACATTAATGCTTGGCATATACAACTATTGAGCCATTTCATCAAACATTTTGCATTCATGAAAGATACAATCATTGATGTATTTATTCAAATATTTTGCATGTGTGACATCTACCACCATTAAGAGATTTACTCAAACACTTTGAAATCTACAACCATTGAAACATTTATGAAGCACTTTAATGGTAAACTAATACAATTCATTGAGGACTTAAAACAAACATTTCAAATAAAACTAACATAACTCTCAAAGAATTAAAACAAACACTTTGTGAGTCCTATGTAAGATTTCATGGTCAAACCCTATGACAATCCCCACAAGTTTCATGGGGATTTTGGAAAATTGTGTAGATCACAAAATGAACAGAAACTAGGGGTTCCATGTTTGAATGATATGGATACCCCTTACAATTACACTAAAACTCAAAATAATGATATCAACTTAATTTTAAGAAATGTGGAAAAATAAAAAAATCTAGAAGATGTTTGCACAATTTGACAAAGACGTTGCATATAAGGTAGTCATTATAACCACAAATAACACAATACCATCTAAATTTTACTTTTGCTTCTTTCAAAAAAAAAACAATAGAATGAGAGAAAGAAGAATAAAAGAAGGGAGGAGAAAATTTAGCTCCAATACTAGATATGTTTCCTTTAATCCTTCCATAGCACTTTAGCTAATTCACCCAACCTTATTTAAGGAGAACTTATCTCCTTAAACATCTTCAGCTATATGAATTCATAAAACTATCCAATAATTTTATGACAAACCCAACATCATAACTTGTTAGACTAATACACATCACCTGTTACAATGAAACATAACCTATTAGAAAAAATACACATTTTCTAAACCATTCAGTTTATGATATATTGCCACTAAACCTATTAACTATTGACAAGTAACAAATATTCACATTAATGGTAACAAAAGGTCAAAGTTACTCACCTTAAAAAAAAAATGTGCTGTCCTATTCGACTTTCATATATGGCCTCGGTTGAAAAGCCACCCTATCGAATTGGAGCCCAGTGAAACCCTCGGTTCTCGGACAGCTGGGCAGCCAATTCCATGTGTTATCGATTAGATTGTAGTCAAGCACGGCTATTCGAGTGTTGAGGGGTGGTGTTATGAAGCAGACGTGATCTCCCACACCAGTGCAGCTATTACACTCCTCATTTCCTAGATTTTTATTCATCCATTCCCTGCGAACTGAAGGTGGCATCCGTGTAATCTCCACCCATTCATTATTCCTTAACTCCCACAGAATAATCACCACCTCCATCTTCACTCGCCCTCCCGTTTCTCTTCGACGCAAATCGACGGGCATAGGCATCCTTTTGCCGGCGATTAATAATAGACGCGACCCGCATGTGATAATCAGTGATCGAAACGGGACATCGCGGTCACGATCCACCCCCCGCACTATTTCAGGGAATGGTACAAGAACCACTTGAATGGGACTGGGCGCTACAGCTGAAACGTTTCCGTTTCCCTCTAATGGAATGGTGAAACCCACAACGCCCCGGCCACTGTTACGCCCTGCCTGCATCTGCCAGTGACAGTAAAATGATCCGTTGCAGAAAAGAAGCTTATTGAACGTGGGCAGTATTACATCATCGGGAAGGTATCCTGCGACATTCCATCTTTTTTGGGAAGGATCGTAAATGTCCACAACCGCTCTTTCTCATGCATTTGTATAACCAACAGCCACCACTTTGTATGCAGTCTCCGATCGCCAGTTTTTGTTATCATCGACGACGATGCGTTCAATGTCCCACACTCTGGATGGCGCGGCCGGAATTTCGACGAAGGTTTGCGTATAAGGATTGCATACCTTGAGCGGTCGACCGCGTAATGATTTTACCAAGCAGAGTCCTTGATCAGAGGACCTGATGTTTGTTTGCGGTATCGAGTCCTTGAGGAAAGAGAGCGTGAAGCAGGGCTTGATCCAGCTCAGTGTCTGGAAACAGAAAGACATACAAGGAATTTCCGGGTTCCTATAATCACACAGAACAAGACGTGGATGATTGTTGATAGGCAGCTCGGACCACCTGTCCATGAAAGACTGTGAAGAAAGCAAGTCCTTCCATTCCTTGGCGACGACTCGAAACAAATACGTACATTCCACTGGAAGCCAAGATAATATCATCATTCGCAAATCATAAGGCAAATCGTTCCACTCCGTAGAAACAACATCTACATCTGCTGTTTCCATCTCCATATCTTTATCCCTTCCGAGCAATAAAGAGACGAAGACCACAGATGTCAACCAGCCAAGAAAGAGATGAAGACGACCGTATATGTAAATGATCACTTGACTGTTTATTTGAAGGGCACAAAACTAATTTATAGTTCATGACCATAAGTGATCACTTGACTCGTATCTTGGTGGAGAATATTTTTTTATAATAAAATTAGAAAAAATAAATTACATAAGCAAAAGCAACATATTATGCTATATGGGAGCATATTTGTGATATAGTGTGTTGCATTTCTCATAATTAATATGGAATTAGTTTTTTAAAATTGAATATATTTTTAAGCATATTTTATTAAAGGGAATTTTTGCTAAGAAATGTAAAAGGTACTATAAAAGGAATACATTTTTCACTAAAAAAATGTCAAAAGGTATTATATAGGGCATTTTTCCTTTAAAAACGTGAAAGGTAGTATAAAGGCATTTTTCCGTAAAAAAAGTGAAAGGTACTATAAAGAGCATTTTTCCTTAAAGACCTGAAAGGTACTATAAAGAGATTTTTCCTTAAAAAACCTAAAAGTACTGTAAAGAGCATTTTTCCGTAAAAAAAAGTGAACAATACTACAAAGGGCATTTTTCCGTAAAAAATGTGAAAGGATACTATATGGCATTGCAAATCAGATAATTTTTTGTTATTCTTCCATACAAGGAGGAGGAAAAACCAAACAACAAGCATAGTCATCCAACATATTAACAAAAGTGGACAACAACCTCCTTATTAAGTCATGTGCATCCAAAATTTGAACAAAAAAATTACAAATTATCTCTTCTAGAAAAACAAAAAACAATTAAAACTATCAATGAAATGCATATAAATCTCAAATAAGAAAATTAACTAAAAACGTGAAAGGTAATGAAAGGGTACTATATAACATTGCAAATAAGAGAATTTTTTGTTATTCTTCCATACAAAGAGGAGGAAAAAACAAACAAGGAGCATAGTCATACCACAAATTAAAAAAAGTGGACAACAGCCCCTGTATTAAGTCATGTGCATCCAAATTTGAAACCAAAAGTTTACAAACAATCTCTTCTAGAAAAACAATAAACAATTAAAACTAACAATGAAATGCACATAAATCTAAAATTAAAAAATTCAGAAAATATGAATTTTATAAGAATTATAAAAGATTTTCTTCAACTCATGCACCCACATGTATGGCTCCTCTCCTAATTGTTTTTTGAGAGATACAAGATGTGTAAGATGCAATTTTTACTCCTTTTTGAAATATAATTAAGTTCAACCTATATTTTGTAGTTTTGTTAGAATTCACACACACAAATATTTTGCATGTATAAAAAACAAAACAAGAATGTTTTTCCATAATAAGATCTCTATATACTATAGTAACATTTTTACAGTTAACCACAAATGAATGTAACAATGGTGCTCTAAATATTTTTCTTAGATAATTCTACCATCAATCAAGATAACTACAAAATATTGTCTTTTATAGTGTAGCATTACTTAAATCATTCATAGAGTGCTCACGACAATAATGCTAAAATCATTTCAATGCCAAAAAAAACTCGAGTTTCAATTTTCTTTTTATAAAAAATTGAGAGAATAAAAGAGTGGGGAGAAGACAAGGGAAGACATGTAGTTGCTTAATTTGTTAGGTCTTTGGCTATTTAGACATAGATATGAGCATTACATAGCTAAATGTAAATAAATTAGGGGAGGTTTGAGGATCAATAACATTCAAGTTTTTTTAGAATCGTCTTTAATGAGAAATAGAATTAGATAAGAAATGAAGTTATCCTACAAAAAGGGAAATCAAGGGAATCGTGATAATCATAGACACAACAGTTTGAGATAACAACTGGTACATAGATAGCCAATGTTTATTAATGACTAAAAATGCATAAGCAGCTAGATTGGACCTCCCAAGATACAATGAAAACATATACAGTAGGTAGTTATGAAGTAAGGTTTGAGCCCTAAACCTTGTTGTCTTCTAAAACACACTTAACCACATAAAGTATCCCAACTACTAGGTGTGTTCTCAAGGGAAACTATGAGTTTAGAACCCATTGTCACCTCGATTCCCAAATCCTCCTTTTAGTCCCAAATCCCAAAAGGTCAAGGCGGGTAGTCCCTACAAAATAAGATTGTTGAACCACACCCCCATACTTAAGAAGTAGTGCATCATCCCCAGGTTCTTCATCTTGAACTCTGTGGCAAGCCTGTGTTGGCTTCTAGCAACCTTCTCACCTTTTATTTGTTTCTGGTTAATAACAAATGAATTCCTTAAAGAGTTCCTTTAGAATCTATGATTTTGAAGGTACTCTGAATCTAAATACATTATTAGAATCTATTAGAAGATATTTTATTAAAGAATACCTTTAGAATCTATGATTTTGAAGGTACTCTCAATCTAAAGACATCAATTACTCTGGTAAGAATCATCGCAAGCATTTGAAGTTCATGACTATTTAGGTATCTATTCAACAACTGTTAAATCAAATTACTATATAATCAATTTCAGTTAATATCTCATTAAATCATTAGCCTACTAATCTGATCTTGCAACCAGATCAAATTTACTTCTATGATTTTTCATATTTCTACATGTTTTGATCTTGAATTACACTAAGGATTTTATACTTTGATTTTCGTACTAGGCAAAGTATAAGTGATTAAATTCATTTCTATATATTGTTTGGATTAATAATGTTGATTCCTTATATATCTAAAACATGAAATTCTAAAACTATGCCTACAATGATTGTTCAAACCTCCATTCAAATATTAACCTAATGACAACAGTGTCCATGCAAAACGAAACTATCAATTTCACATTTGTTTCCTAACCTAGCTTGGATCAAAACCACAAATCATTTAATCATTTGACACATGTTGTTTACTGTACAACCAATTACATCGTGGCATTTCATCATACTAGTGAATATATCAAATGTAATCTCCATTTATCATTCATGTACGAAACCATAATTTTGATTCCTGCATCATTATGTGTCTCATTTTATCATACCCTAAGATGAATTTGGTATTGTTTTGGCTAAGCAGGTTATTGAATTTGGGGTTTTTACAGAGAGGTGACTTAACCTGGTTTGTGTTTCTCATTTGCATTGATGATCACCCTTACCTTGTTTATCAACTTAGTGTAACTACAATGGATTCCCTGTGTATATTTGAGTCAGCCGCGAGATAATTTCTGGACATTGAACTTGAGTCTCCGTAGTTAATTGATAAAATTGGTTGGGGTGAAATCTTTAGAAGTTTTAATGGACATAACGTAGAAGTAACTAGACAATTTCTCTTATCACTAAAAGAGAACGTTTCCTAGGTTGGAAATCTATGTTTGGTCATCTCCAAAGACTTCATAGCGAAAACTATGAAGCTACCACAAACATGCTACAAGAGGTTTATGAAAAAGGAGATTAAGAAAGATAGATCAAATTTGGGTATCCTACAAAGTAATCCAAGCCCCAATAGTAGTCGTTTCTACAGTTGATCATAAGGTACATAACTTGTAATGGTAGATTTTCCACTATACATTGTTATCACATTAGGATTTTGATGGAATTCAAAGGATCTAGCTTAAATTTACCATTATTTTTGCTCAATAGTCTAGAAAAGATGGCTTATGATGTTAAGAATACTATAAGATATCAAGGTTGAAGTTTATTTCATCACGATTTCTTTAAAATATTGATACAATTCCAATTTTCTACAATTGGTAAGTCTTGGGAATAGTTCTTGGTTGAAAATCACTTTAGTCATACTCAATTTTTGCCACCTTATGTCTCTATGTCTTGGTAAAAGAGAAGAAAACCCTCTACTAGTGAAAAACCTGCATCAAATCCTGATGCAAGACCTAAATAAATAAATGGGATTCAACCTTCCCTATTGAAGGATTTAAGATATAACTTGGTAAAGGGTAATCCCTTTCCAATGGTTGGATTTTTAGTTACTCACTCGCAGCATGTTCGAATTGGTAAAGTACTTACACAGAATCCCAAAGACATAGTTGATCTGAATGTTTATGGAGGAATGAAAGGAAATATAGGAATACACATACGCCTAGAGATGCATCAGAAATAAGACTTCATTTCATTAATATCATATACCGGAAATAATGCCTATAGACAAAATCGAAATAAACTAGCTAGGGTGCTGGTAGATTATCTCTGAGAAGAGATGTGGAAGCCTCAAGCCTTTGAACTCCCCCTTGTTAACACCTCTACTTAACAGAATGTTGAGGATATCATGGTAAAGACGAATTAATAGTCATTTGAAGAAAGCTTTGGTTAAACATTATGATACAAATATATAACAAAGGGAGAGCAAGCGATGATCTATCATATAATCCAACGGTGTAGAGCAGAGAAAAGAAGATCGACGGTTTATAACGTGTCCACTTTATGAAGATGTGAGAAGGATAAAGAAAGACAGGATGTTCGATTAGACATGAAAATCAATAGTCACCGATCCAGCCTGGTGAAATCTACGGTCATTGTGAACTCCGCCCTGTGAACTTGCACGTTTGATAAAATGAAGGAGCCCGGCAGAATTGGGTACGTGTCGCTTGATCTGACGGCTAAGAGATAAAGGTGAATTACATCGACGTTCGTTGATGGATCCGGAGTGGGAAGTTGCGCGGTGGTTGGAGACAAAAGGTGGTAGTGGAATGTAAACCACGGTACACGTGGTCGATTGTGGTGCATTCCGGAGGAAAAAGCTGTTTGGTGGAAACCATCAAAAGGGGGCTTCGGAGTGGGGTCCTATATAAAGAAAGTTGACTTGTTGTAAAGGTATTTTTTATTTTGCTTCGGATGAATGAGAAAGACCTGCGTTCCCACCACCTTATAACAGTCAATCTCAAATACATGTGGCCACAGTGACAGGTAAGTCTTGGACGCCCGAAATTCATCCACTCTATTACCATTGTTATCTGAATTATGGACAAAGGAAAAGATTTGCAAGGGTTTAGTCGTATTGCAGATGATAGCGAGGAATATTTGGTCGACAGGGACAGAGGAGTATGTGACCCTTTCCTATCTGTGGGAAGTGTATCGGTTAGAAAAGATAGATTATGGCATTACAATTCGTAGGGTAATGATGTTCTAAATGCATGTAAGTTGTTTTTATATCATTTTGCTCTCAAACAAACCCTGCATTTTCCTGAATTTGCCGAATGGTGTTCAGTCAATTATTCTTCTTCTCAGAGAGTTATTATAAATCAATCTTCCTCTAGAGTACTATGTAAAATAGACGCAAAGGCCATCCGCGAAAATCTGAATTTTCCCGCCAACTACCCTGATAGTTGTGAGCCTGCCAATGAGTCCATTTTAGTTGAAGTGTACAAAAATTGTAAAACTGAGGTTCGCTGCAAATTCTTGTCCATCATTTTGAACAAGGGTCAGTCATTAGATGGTATTTTTCTACCTTATCAAGTCCATATTTTCAGAGATGACGTTCAATTAGTCATGTCCTTAGTCTGTCAAGTCTTGGGTCTGGATAACGATTGTCATGTTAATGAAGTCATCTTGGGTTTTTTATTAAAAATGAGTTCCATGAGTTCTGAGTCTTAGTCAGTCCATGTTTTCAGTCTTGATGAATATCTATCTAAAATGATAAATCTCCAATTGAGTGAATTTCCAAAAGTCAGGTTCTTCAAGTTTTAGACTTATTTATTGAACATGTTGCCGTGTTCGAACGTCACCAAACTGCAGTTTTTAAGTACTATGTTTTCTTCAGATTTGCCCAAGAAAATCAGCATGTTTGAATTTGCAAATTCAATCATGTCAGAAATATAAAAGATGTTATTTGATGAAATGTTACCCCGGGTATTAGAAGAGATGAAATGCATGATGCAGTCCTCACCGGAGGATCGAGTCGGAGATTGGTTTTTGTATAAGGATTCCACTATTTTGAGGATATATGGATTTACTGGGGAGCCTTATAGGTTACCTGCTTTCCTTACTCCCAGAATTTTTGCATTAGAGTTTATGAGACAAAGATTGCATTCAGAAGAAGAACACTTTGGGGCCTTTAAGAAATATTCAAATATCAAGTTCCCTCTCAAAGTTGGTCCTCTTATTTTCAAAAATAAAGGTGCCCTGGTGTTTATAGAAAAATTGTTGGAAAGCATGGAATTTCAAAAAGAGCCAATGGTAAATTATGATCCCCATCATATAATTTCCCTGAGAAAGAAGGGAAAAAAAACAAGCCATTTGACCACCAGAGTGTTGAAGGTCTGACCGAGATAGCCAATTTGTTTCATTTTATGGAGATTCCAAGATCTGATGAGGATGCAAGTATTATACTAGTTGCAATATCTCAAGTGACAGATGGTCCCAATATTGTAGTTAAAAGAAGTCTTTTTGAAATTGAAAGCATGGAAGTGGATGAGGATGGGTCACACAAAAAAGCCAAATTGTTTCAAGTTGGTGGAGTTTTAAGTGAAGAAATTTCAGACAATTTAAAAAGATTTTCTTTAGTTCCAACAAAATATGTACAAGTGAATTAGTTTTCTTTTAAAGGTGTAGATAGTTCAGAATCAAACCCAATTTTCAAGTCCAAAGAAGAGATCATGACCAATTATGTAGAGAAACAAAAGCAGCCCCTAGAAGAGACAAGGAATCTACTCTTGCGGGTGAGAAGTTTAAATAATCCAAAAACTTCCTTGATTTCTACCAGGGACATAGAAAGAAATACTTTTAAATTTGTCATGGTAAGTGACAAGAAGATGGCAGAAATGGAAGTAAGATTGGACAAGATAAATGTGCTAGATAAAATTCAGCTACATAAGCAAACGAGAGACATTATTTATTCAGATTTGTTGAAGGATATGATGAGAGTTAATAAGTTATAAATTTTGGTAGACAAGTTAGAGATTCAGTTAAAACATGAGAAAGTTGAAAATAAGGCCAATGCCATTCAAGTCAAAAAGCTACAAGCAGACATTATCAACTCAGGAAATGAAAGAGATAACACCATGTAATCAAAAGACTTATGGAAGAAAAGGACAATGCCCTCCACGTTTTGAAGAAAAGGTTGAAGATCCCAAGAACTGAACATGTTCAATCATCTGAATTATTGGCATTACAAGAAGATAAAGACAAAGTCCACAAGGAGATGATGGAGCATAAAGGAAAAGCTATCAAATTACAAGAAGAAAAAGACAAATGGGAAGCTGAGCGGAATGAACTAATTGCACAAATATCCCTACTGAAAAAGGAACAAAACAATGAAAAAGAAATCATGGAGGAATTGATGAGCCAAACTCCCACTGATGAAGACCTATTGTAAATATTGAAAAACCATTGAACGATTTCTCTGCAGATGACTTACTAGTGCCTATGTCCCAGGTCAGCCTGAAGGATGAAGAAATAAGAGAATTAAAAGTGGAAAATGCAAAAGTCAAATTCGAGCTGGCCAAAGTAATTGAAAATAAAAATAAAATATTGCAAGACAGAAATCAGCTACAAAAGAAATTTAATGAATTGAAGGAAAGAAATATAGGGAAAGGTCCTCTCCAGGGAGCAAAGCACATAATTTGGGATAAATTATCCATAGAAATTTCTAAGTTCATGCATTGTTTAAACATCATTGATGATCAATGCATATTGATCAATTTGGCCAATCAAAGACTGAAGTTAGTAAATGAAACTATGGAGAGGAAACCCCTTGGCACGGGTCAGAATGCTCTAAATTTCTTAAATTCATTAACATACCAAAAACTGCATGATATAGGAGTCAAGGACAGAGTAGCAATGGTGCTATCAGCAAAAAAAGGTTTATTCATAAGCACCACTTGATGAAGACGGTACAGGATAAACCTGATGAAATGGTCTCACAGGTTAATGATTTCAAACAGGATTTCAAAGAACTATTTGAAGACGGCCTTCCTTCCTTCTGGGACAAGGAGGGACGAATGTTTTCTCAAGAGCATTATCACAGCCTGTTGGTGCAAAGTCGTATGGACCATTCAAAATTTGACAATTTAGAGAAGGGGCTGACAGGGAAAGTCATAGTGGATAAGCTGACCAAAGACTTTGAAATATTGCAGAAATTCCTAATCATCAGGGGAGGTTTTCCTAAAGTTTCTTATGAAGCATACATGGAGATAAAGGTGTCCATTCGAGATATGGTTGAATATGATATTCCAAGTACGGAGCAGTGGAGGGCCATATAGAGATTTGAAAAAAAATATATATCCTCCATTCTTGAAGACAGGTGTTGCACGTTGAGGAGCTGCTTGGACGAGGCCATGTTACCAAGTTGACTTTAACTTAATGATCTGTTAGGATCGAAGCTATTAGTTTATTCCTAGGAGTTAGGAATATAGTTACAAGACTTTGATTAAGCCAGTTATTCAGTTATAAATATTCTTGGCAGATGAAATGATTTTATGTATATAAGTGCATTTATTTTATGAGATGGGGGTTGGAACCCATCCTGTTGTTGAGTGTTTTGGAAGACATATATTTTTTGAGCAAAATTGAATGCGAATGAATTATCAGAGATTCCTGCGCCATTTATATTACAGTATGTGCTTCTCTTTCCTTGTGATTGTTTTTTCCAGTGTTACACTCCATTATGTTTCCTTCATATTTGAAACATAGTGTTGAATGATTAGAATTCATACTGGTTATGCTCTGATCATCGTTTCAAATATTTTATAAACCTTTCTACTAAAGTTAATATAGAATTCATCTTTTGATGCTCTATATTGATGGATTGTTCTCTACTTCTTCTGTTCCAAATGAACTAAATGAATGACTGTGATTGAATGGTTACCTTGCCTTTGATGAACTCTTGTGCATATGCTTTTGTTATATTTTTATCTATATGTGACCCCATGCCCAATGGTTATGCGTATTGTTTCAACCATCTATACAATATTTGAGTGTTGATATATATATATCTGGCCTTGTTAAATCTGTATTTGAGAGATCCCTCTCTAGAAAGAAAAGCCAGTTTCTTTCTAAAAGTGGTTTTTGTTGTTACCTTGGGATCTACCTTTCACAACCTAGGTACATTCTGAGTGCTAACACCCCTTACAATGGGGCTCTAAAGACTATATATTATTCAGAAACAAAGGAAAACCCTAATCCTCCAAAACCTAACCATGGGAGACGAAAAATGCCAAACTATGGCCCCGTTGGGGTAAATTCCTACATCAATTTCTTGGTGTCGTAACTTTGGAATACGGTCTCTATTTGACACACATGATACCTCATTTAAAATATATATTTGAGGACTACGAGGAGTATTTCCCAAAAAAATGTCATCTAGGGCCTGAAAATGACTCCAAAAGTTTAGGACCTAGAAAACTACTAAAAATAGTAAGTTGTGTTATAATTAAGGAAACTAAAAGAACTGAAAGAACAATGTTGGGGCCCAAATTGGAATAGGTGGATGGAAAAAAATATCCCAATCGATCATTAGTCAAGATTCAAAACACAAGATCAATCCTTTTTTATGGAACTAAGCCTAAACAGAGAGAGTCTATCTGTAACATCCCCGACCCTTTGATCGATGAAGAGGATGCTACCATACATCAAACATCCAGGAAACTAGCCCCATGAACATGTACATACATATAAAATATGAAGTAAATGCTTAAAACCATAAAACATACTAAGATGCATAATCATACGTATATTCAGTGGAAGCAAAACAACATTCATTCATATACATGTTCATCATAATTCATTAACAGTAAACATAACTACAGAAATAAAATAGACAAGAATACTTATCTTATGAGGACTTTCCTGCAACCATCTACGTCACTGCAATGTTCCACCCGACCATAGGCATGCATGCTCTTTAATCTCTTAGCAACGCTGCCACCCCCGAGCCGGGCATGACTCCCCAAGGAATAAGGAACTAGCAGGATTACACATAGCCAAGGATACACAAAACATCAAGGATACACAATTCATCCAAGCCGACACAATTGGGTTTATTAGACAATCATAGATCAGCCAAGCCAACACAGTTGGGTTTATCAGGCCATCTAGGAGATGGGAAAGGTTAAATTCTAAGCTGGCGATCCCACTGAAGAGCTAAGGACACTTACACCCAAACTAGCCTGACTTCTAGAACACCCACACACACCGAACATAAGGAAATCAGTCCTTTCTTTGCTACACAGTCCCTCAGGACCTGACCTCCCTTCCAGTGCTATTTAGGGGTTGTGGAGAAGAAATCCAACCCTCTAGCTCTATCTGTGTGGTTCCCAAACACACCAGGTTTGTCAAGTAAATCAGGCCCTCATCACAACTCCATTACCATTTGAAGACCAACCACTCCATGCATGGCTAGACAAGCAATTCATAGCTTGGGCAGGGGAAACTAATGCCTAAATATTTCTTGGCCCTATCAGGGCCAAAACGATTCAGTCAATAGCCTACAATAGCTCAAATGTGGAAAATACCACAACCATGATTGACGAGGAAAATCACAGAACATGATCCACAATGAAGTAACAAGACATTACACAATCTAGGCACAACCAGCAACGTTGGAAAACAATGGTCCTTCCTCGACAATGAAGCCACAACACGTTTTCATAGTCAGCAAGGGTGGAGTAAACATAGACTCTCTCCATGAAAAGGAGGGAAACATCTCACAAAGGAAACCATGGAAAACATCTCACTATTTGACAATGGAAAAAGGGAAATCGATTCTCTGCAAAGATCGAAGGGAGAATAGATCCATAGACCAACAATCAGTGAGAGAAGGGAGAACAAACCCCCCACATAATGGATCGTAAATTGTTTTATCTCTGCTCTGCATGAGGAATGAGAAACCAGCGATGGAGAGAGTGGACAGAACCCATTCGCATCCCAAATGGCACGTGAGGAAACCACTCCCAGCCTATGTATGTGACTGAACCAGCTAATGGAGAGTGTGTGGGGGAAAGCCTGCCACCCACCACTACCCAGCATTAACTTCCCTCAACTAAAACAGAATTTTAGTGGTTGACACATGGATTTTCCCCATGGAGTCCAGGTTTAATAATTCCCCCCCTTATCCTTAGGAAATTCATGTCCTGTTCAATATAGTTTCATCAACATAGCTAGTTGGGGTTATTTAATTAAAATGCATAGTTACATGATGCCACAATTTAATACGTGATGTATATCTCGATATAATATTGGAAACAATTCCAATCCGAAACATAACACAACCAAATCGATGGTGGGGCCTTTGCCTTTAGGTCCGCACCGTAATTATTTACAATGTGTGTGTGTGTGTGTGTGTATATATATATATATATATATATATATGTATGTATGTATGTATGTATGTATGTATGTATGTATGTATGTATGTATGTATGTATGTATGTATGTATGTCTGTATGTATCATGTATATTTAATCCATGGGGTCAAAACCAGGGTGTTACATTCCCCTCCCCCTTCAATAGCACTGTCCTCAGTGCTTTACAAAATTGAACAAAATGCTACACTGGTATCGTCTTAGTGTTCCACAGAATTGAACAAAAATGGATGTACCAATCACATGGCATCCTCCAGTTCCCATGTAGCCTCTTTAGGTCCGTAGTTCTCCCATTGCACCTTTACCTACCCTATGGCCTGGTTCCGGAGCATTGTGACTTTCCTGTCGAGGATGTGCATTGGATCGATTTGGAACTCCCCTTCGGGTTCCCCCTGAATCACATCCTAATTTATCACATGGTTAGGATCATGTACATATTTCTTATGCAAAGAAACATGAAAAACATTATGAGCTCTAGTACTAGCAGGAAATGGAAGTCTATATGCAATTGGCCCTATTCTTTCAAGCACTTCAAATGGACCAAAATATCTTAGTGATAGCTTGGCACAACTCCCAAGCTTCAAGGAACTCTTCCTTCCCCTCACTCTTAGGTAGACATGATCCCCAACACTGAACTCTATGTTCACTCTATGCTTATCCACATAGATTTTCTATCTATCCAGTGCTGCTTTCAGACTCTGCTGGATCTTTACAACCTCTTCCTCCATTTCCTTGAGCAAATCTGGTCTAAGCACAACCCTGTTTATTGGATTATCCCAAGTCACTAGTGTCCTACACCTTCTTCCATACAAGGCTTCATATGGACTCATCCCCAAGGATGCCTGCTGTCCATTGTTATAAGCAAACTCTACCAAGTGTAAGTAATCATCCCACTTGATTGGTTTGTCCATTACATACATGCGAAGCATGTCTTCAAGCACTTGATTAACTCTCTCTATTTTCCCATCTATCTGAGGATGGTATGCAATGCTGAAGTTTAGCTTTGTACCCAAATCTACAAACAACCCATTCCAAAAATTGGAGGTGAACTTGACATCTCGGTCAGAGACTATTGCTTTTGGAAATCCATGCAATTTGAAAATATCCTTCATGAAGATCTTTGCAAAGTCATCAGTCTTATATGTAGACTTCACCAGTATAAAATGTGCTACCTTAGTCAACTTGTCTACCATAACCATGATGGAATCATGTTGTCTCCAAGTCATCGAAAATCCTGCAATAAAATCCATGGAAATAACTTCCCATTTCCATTCCGGAACTGGCAAAGGCTGCAACAAGCCTACTGGATGTTGATGCTCAAACTTTACCTATTGACATTTCACGCACCTTGAAATGTATTCACCTATGTCGTTTTTCATTCTTTTCCATAAGTATTGCTTTCTAGCAGTAGCAATTGCCTTCTTATATCTCGAGTGCCCAGGATACGGAGCTTCATGGATTTCATCCATAACAACTCTCCCCAAATCTGCTATATTTGGAATATAAATTATTCCTTTATAAGTAAAAAGTCCATCTTATTCCAATTTATATCCCTCATACATCTTCTCAAGACTTTGCTGCTGCAATTTGTCTTTTACCTGCTCATACAATTCATCTCCAATAGTATGATTAACAATCTGCTACCTCAAATTTGATTGGAAAATACTAGGAGATGCCACATGCATTTCCTGCACCTTCCTGATGAGTGAATCAGCTACCTTATTTTATTTTCCCTTTATGTGCTTGATTTGAAAATCAAACTCACATAAAAACTCCAGCCATCTCGCTTGCCTAGCATTCAGAGTAGGCTAATCAAATAGATACTTTAGACCACAATGGTCTGTCCTTAGTTCAAACCTTCTACCCATCAAGTAATGCCTCCACATCTTGAGAGCATGTACTATGGATGCAAGCTCAATATAATGAGTGGCATAGTTCCTCTCATGCTCCTTCAGCTTTCTTGATTCATAACATATCATGTGGTTGTCCTGCATAAGGACTCCTCCAAGCCCTTGTCCGCATGCATCGGTACACACCACAAAATCTTTCTCTGGATCTGCAACTTTCAATACTGGTGCATTGGTGAGAAGATTCTTCAACTTCTGGAAGCTTTCTTCACACCTCAATGTCCATTGAAACTTTATCCCCTTCTTTTGCAAAGAAGTGATGGCAAGTTAAACCTTGGAAAATCCCTCAATGAATCTCCTGTAGTATCCTGCAAGTCCCATAAAATATCTTACATCTGTCACATTTCTTGGAGTAGGCCAATTCATAATGGCTTCAGTCTTTTCAAGGTCCACATATATACCCTCCTCTGAGATAATGTGACCCAAATACTAAATTCTATCTCTATAGAAGTCACACTTGCTCAGCTTTGCATACAATTGATGTTCCTTGAGCAATCACAATGTCAATCTCAAGTGCTCTTCGTGTTCTTCCTCATTCTTACAATAAACAAGAATTTCATCAAGGAAAACAAGAACAAACTTGTCCAAATATCTGCTGAAGACATTGTTCATAAGGCACATAAATGTAGCTGGTGCATTTGTGAGGCCAAATGGTACCAATACAAACTCATAATGTCCATACCTTGTCTTGAAGGCAGTCTTATGAATGTCTTCATCCTTGATTCTCACCTGATGGTAACCAAACCTCAAGTCAATCTTAGAAAATACCTTTTCTCTGCTCATTTGATCAAAGAGGTCATCAATCCTAGGCAAAGGATATTTATTCTTCACAGTAACCTTGTTCAACTGTCTGTAATAAATACATAACTTGAGTGTACCATATTTCCTCTTCACAAATAGAAACAGTGCACCCCAAGGAGACACACTCGGTCGTATATACTTCTTTTCCAACAACTCTTGTAGTTACATCTTCAACTCTAGCATTTCTGGTGTACTCATTCTGTAGGGTGTCTTTGACACTAGTGCTGCTTCTGGCACAAGTTCAATTGTGAAATTAGTGTCCCTCTTTGGAGGAAGCCCTAAAATCTCATCAGGAAACACATCCTTGAATTCTTATAACACTTGATAGTCTTCCAACCTAGGAGTGTCATCCTCCGATGCCTCCACAATATGAGTTGCATACAACTGACAACCTTTCCTACAGAACTTCTTTAATTGCATTGCTAAAACCTGCCTTTCCACATCAACTAGTTTCTGTGGAAAGACCATTTCGACAGTGGGGTCTCGATATATTAGGGCCAATCAACTCACCCTCATTAATGCAACATAAATATGTCATCACTGCGACTAAGTATTTTACCTGGTGGGTGAAAGATACACCCTTGCGTGTAGTAAGCACTAGTCAAGTTGTTATTTTCTTAGAATCCTCTATTATTATTGGTTTGGTGTTCCTAAATCTCTTGTTTTTTATAATGTCTCTTACTTTTCCTATGTTGAATTAACATAATTTTCTTTGGAGAAAGGAATCAGAGTAACATATTTTGCAAGTTCTTACCCCTAGGGTAATTCCTTAGCTGAATCCACCAACAAAAACTTACTAAATAATCTAAAGAAAACTATTTCCACACATCATTGGAATTGGAATACCACCTTACACAATGCACTTTGGGCATACCAAGTAACTCTAAAATATTCAAAAAGAAATTCACCTTTCTTTCTTGTCTATGGCATTGAAGCCATTCTACCTCCTAATCTTTTCTTCCCTTCTCTACAATTCGAACAATCCATATAGGGTGTATATTTTTCTACTATTAAGAAGAGATTCAATACTCTAATTAAGTTAGAGGAGGAGAGAGAAAAAGCCAATTTTTTTTTGAGAAACATCAACCAATTGTAAAATCTTGGCTTGATCAGGACACAGACTTTAATAGAGATTCCCAATTAGGAGATTTAGTTATAAAGTGGGAAAAAAGTACATGAAGATAAAGGTGAACATACGAAATTTCAGCATCTTTGGCTAGGACTCTATCTCATTGTAGAAAAACTGGGCCGAAGTACCTTTCAACTTCAAACCTTAGAGGGTCAATCCGAAACCTTTTTGGTTAACAAGATGATTCTTAAAAAATACCTTTTCTAAATTCATCAAATATTTGAATATGTACATAGTTTGTTTTAGTTTGTTAATATTTGTATAATATTTCTTTTCTACTTTAGTTTATTCAAAATTTCATCACAATTCTAAAAATCATTAGGGTATCCTTTATGTATAGTTCAATTTTTTTTATTTTTTATTTTTCTTAAAACTCATTTCATCTGTAAGTAATTCCAAGTATTGTCTTAATTATCTATTTTCATTAAAATACTTGTATCAAGATTGAACATCATTACCCCTTGAAATATTGAATGTATATATTTTTTCAGAGAAAGAATTTGTAAATAAATAAACCCTTGTGGATTGAATTTTAGTTTGTTCATTTACTCTAAGCAATTATGGTCAAGTATGGTCTTTCATCTTGCTCAGTCTAATCAAATTTTCTTAAATATGAAATGAATCTATTAAATTTTTTTAATTTTTGTAAGTACAATTAGTATTAACCATTTATAGTATGTTTTATTATTAATATTACAAACAACATGTGAGTTACCTTGTCAAAATGTTGTACATGGAAAATCCTTATGAATCCAAATTAGCAGTCTTCTTTAAACTCATTTACAATTTGGAAAGTGTATTGATATCTTCCATTTTAATTTTTTGTTTCATGAAATTGGGAATGTGAGGTCTCAGTAATGAGTCAGTCCACTCAAGATCACAGACATTATTGGTATGACAAATTACCTAAATTCAGTTATCAAGCTGTGGTAGTGGCTCTTGGCCTTGTGATCAAAAGATAGGGGGTCTCAATAATGACCTAGATGATTCACCTCTAATGATGTTTGTGAGTGACACTACTTTTTGGTTACCAAGCTAGGGCAGTGATTCCTTATTTTATAAAGCATAAATTAATTATAAATAAAATAAAAATAAAATGAAAAGAGAAAATACATAAACGATTTCAATAGGTGGAGCATGTTCCAAATATGTTTCATAGAAGTAAATAGTTACATCTTTATAATGATGGTTTGGATTATCTTTTTCTTTGAGTACTTAGTTTTAACAAGGTAGAAATACATGGGTCATAAACAAAAAAAAGTTTTTAAATGACATGAAGGAATATCCTGAAAGTATTTGTGATTATGAAAATCATTAGATAGAGGTTTATATCAGATTGAGGTTATCTGATTTCTTAGAGTAAGTCTTATAATGTATCATACTTCATTGTTTATAGAGAAATGAACAAAGATAACTATTTCTTCTGGGTATGTTGTCATTTGTTGGATGCCAACAACCTTCTCACTTTTTATTTGTTTCTGGATAATAAAAAATTATATCATCTTTTCTCTTTAATGAATTCTTGGGAAAATTATCAAAGAGTTCCTTCAGAATATATCATTCTAAAGGTACTCTCAATTTGAATACATCAATTACTCGAGTAAAAATCATCGCAAGAATTTCAATTCATGTTTGTTGAGGTATCCATTTAGCAGTTGTTAAATCCAATTACTATATAATCATTTTTTCTTCACATATATTAAGTCATGATTTTATATTGTTTGATGATGATTCAATTTCAGTTAATATCTCATTAAATCAAAAACCTAGTAATATCATCTTGCAACAAGATCAAATTTGCTTCTATCATTTTTCATCTTTGTACATGGTCTCTTCATGAATTACACCAAGGATTTTATAGTTTCATTTTCATACTAGGCAATGTTGGAGACATTTACCACCATACACACTCTTTTGGGTCAAATTGGCCTAGTTAAACCACTATCCTAAGTAAAATGGTCATTAATTGACATCAACGGAGCATTAATTAACATCATCTAGTCACACCCACACCTACCTTCAGTCAACGAGGATAACTTAGCCTTCTCCTACATTCAGGGAGGCTAACTGGAGCACTCTCGGGGTGATCTGAGTGATATTAATGCACCTAATTGCTAACTGATGGTTACAATCAGTTAAACAACTCAGTGAAGGCACCTCCATTCATTTAATTGATTATTTACTGATTAATTAATGAACTGGAGTCAACAGGGGTGCCTCCACCAACTTCTGATGTTCAACTTAGCTTCAGTTAACCTCATTAGGGTTCATTGAAGTCATTGAAGTGCTAGCACTTGATGGTTGTCTTTTGATGACATGTGTTTGATCTCTTTCAGTTGAGACTCAGTCATTTATTGCACTCCGATTTCAATTAGAGTTTAGGTGAGTCAATTAGGGTTTTGATCAGTGGCTAACTAAGTGTGAACCATGGCTTACAGTTAGTTAAGCTAGACTCACTCATTCAATTCGAATGACCTCCTAAGGAATTCGAATTGTCTCTTCATTCATGCTTGTAGCATGACATTGTAATTGTAATCATTCATTCTTTATGTGAATACAGAGCGGCTACTATTCCTATAGACAGATTACACCGTTTCATGATTTATTTGTTGATTAATCTTTAATGAGATTCATGATTTGTTCCTAGATTAATATACAAGATTAATAGGCAAACTATACATGATTAATTAACTTTTATATATTATTTGGATTAATAATGTTGATTCATTATATATCTAAGGCATTAAATTCTAAAAATATGTCTAAATTGATTATTCAAACCTCCATTCAAATATTAACCTAACTACAATGGCATCCATACAAAAAGAAACTATCCATTTGATATTTGATTCCTACCCTAGATTGGATCGAAACAATGAATAATTTAATCATTTTACACTTGTTGATTAGTGTACAACCAATTTCATATTTCCATTTCATCATATCAGTGAAGATCTCAAATTTTATATCCATTTATCATTCCTATATGAAACCATAATTTGGATGCATGTATCATCATCTGTCTCATTTTATAAAACCCTAAGATGAATTTGGTATTGTTTTGGCTAAGTGGGTTATCAAATTTGGGGTTTTTACAGAGAAATGACTTAACCTGGTTTGTATTGCCCATTTACATTGGTGATCACCCTTAGCTTGTTCACCAATCGAGTGTATCTACAATGGCTCCCCTCTATATATTTGAGTCATTTGAGAGAGAATTACTGGACATTGAACCTGAGTTTGCGCTATTAATTAATAAAATTGGTTGGGGTGAATTCTTCCAAATTTTTAACAAACATCATGTAGAAATAGCTAGATAAATTTTCATGTCACTAAAAGAGAACATTTCCCAGTTTGAAAATATGCATTTGTTCATCTCTGAAAATTTAATAGAAAAATCTATGAAGCTTCCACAAATAGGAGAGAGGTGGTTTAAGAGGAAGGAGATGAAAAAAGGAAAGTTGAAACAATTTTATATCCCTTTACATGAGGATTTCGATGATATATTTGGGTATACTACAAAGTACCTTAAACCCCAATGGTGACCTCTTCTATAGTTGACAATAAGGTACAAAACTTTTTATGGCAAAATTTCCTCTATACATTGTTATCACCTTAGTATTTTAATGGCATTCAAAGAATCTAGGTTAAATTTACCATGTTTCTCGCTCAATACCCTAGAAAATATGGCTTATGTTATTCAAAATGCTATAGGAAATCAAGATGGAATTTTATTTGATCAATATTTATACAGTTCCAATTGTCTGCAATTGGTAAGAGTTGGGATCAGTTCTTGGTTGAAAATGGATTCGGTCACACTCAATTTCGCCTCCCTCTATCTCTATGTATTGGAAGAAGAGAAGAAACCCCTTTATTAGTGAAAATCCTGTGTAAATCCTGACGCAATCCCTAAAGAAATAAAATCCTTTCAAACTTCCTTATCATAGGATTTAGGAGATAACTTTGTAAAGGGTAAATTAGCTACACAGAAGCCTGGAGAATTAGTTAAGTGTCAAAACCTAGACTCGATCCTTTTTTATGGACTTAAACCTAAACAGAGAGAGTCTATCTCTGTAAGTTTTGTAATATCTTGAATTTTAACCTTGACTATATTGGGCATGAAACCCACTACATATGAGTTACTTTGATATTTATGTTTATTTCTATATATTGGGCGTAAACTAATGCACATATTTTATTCTCTTTCATATGATTATAAATGTTGGGAATAGACCCTGATTGACACATACTATTGTCGTTGTATTGGGAATAGGCCCCAATGTACTGGATATATATATCTATATCTATCTCTCTCTCTCTCTCTCTCTCTCTCTCTCTCTCTCTCTCTCTCTATATATATATATATATATATATATATATATANAGTGAGAATCTGTGTAGATATTATATCATAATCTAAAATATTAAAATGAATATTCTATTATAAAGCTCAAGTAGGAACTAGTATAAGTTCTTAGTTGAAAAAAAATATTAATTCCATAAAACTCAAACTAAAGATTATTTTCAAAAAAATAATGAATTCTTGATCCAACTGAAGTTTAAACCAACTACCCTTTCCTAAAAGATTATCTATAAGAACAAATCCAACAGAAGGATTAGGGATCTTATTATTATTCTTTGATGGAATTGGGGAACACTTTCCAAAACCAAGCATTCTTATAGAGAGCCTGGTTTCCAAACATTATCAACCTCACCCTTAGGAGTTATAGGGAACTTGCATGTTGGAGCCAACTCCGAAGGATCTGAATTAGAACCAAGAATGATTTTGAGTCATGGTTGGAAGGAGCATGGTAGTTCCAAAGTTATTTGGTTACCATTTTTAACGTTAGAGATAGAAACTATTTTATTAATTCTAGGTGTTGAAGTGTACAGGGTTCTTTAGCCATTTCAAGCTGCATCATTGCAGGTAAGAGATTCTACATTTTCAAGCTCTTATCTTTGTTTTGATTATGTTGCAGGTTGTGATTATAGCCATTAAGTTTTGTATTAAGAGCTGAAATTCACCCTCCATCAGTTTTAATAAATTTTTTAGGTTGTTTTATTAGTTAAACTATAATCTTAGCTTAAATTCTTATATAGATTATAGAATAAATTTCTTATCATGTTTATGTTAAACTAGTTTTAAAAGTTTATATACATGTTAGGATTTATCCTAGACTCAAATTTTAGTTTTAATAGAGTTAGTAACCATACCTTTCATAAAATATAGAAACAATATTAAAGCTATATATATATCAACCTTATAAACACAGTACAAGTATAAATTCCTCATACAAATTTATAAAACCATAAGTAAAAGTAAAACACTTACGTATTATGTTAGAGAGATATTTGCAAGGGCTCACAACTTTAACTGAAATAATAATCATCATCAAATAAACTATCCATTAAAAAAACTTTTAATGAGATTCACGAGCCAGGGATCAAGTTCCTTGGAAATCCAAACCCAACGTATTATTAACATTACAACACCACTAGCTTACTATATAGAATAGTTGCATCATTTGCTGCTCAAAATATTTAAACGAACTGATAAATGATGGATAGTCCATCCAATAAAACAAACTAACAACAAATTAATTCAATAAAATACACAGTCATCTAGGATATCCATTAACTATCGATTTTCCCAAAGAACATATATTCAGACATCCTATAAAAATGATAGGCTAAAGTAAATAAATGTTGGCATATTAACATTTTCTAGCATCGAGATATATCTATAAACTATCTATGCTACAACATAATAAATAAAACACAACAAAACCACCATTCCTCTAATGAATGTTGAAATCACATTAAACATTTCTTGAAAGGAAACAAATGCAACTTAAACCATTAATTAAACACAGTCAAAGTATAACGACATTCTTCCACCCACTCTCGAAACTTATTAAGGGTTGAATGGAAATCCTTCACATAAACTCCATAATGAATAATAAATAACCCATCATCGAATCCCATAAGCTCTGGCTAGGAGCATTTAAACTATTTTAAAAAATAACAAACATAACAATCAAGATAAACTATAGAATCCCATAAGGTTTGACTGAGAACATTTTAAACCTTTAAATAAACATATCAAAAATATAAATGTTGAACAGAGCTAGTGCTTTCCCTCTGCTACCATACAGAAAGGAATTCGATATTTCGTTACAACAATTAATTAAACAAACAATCAGGAATTTATCAAAGACTTAAATAAATTACAAAACTAGGGATTTTCCCCTTCATTCAATACAGAAGCGAAACAACCAATCGATATAATTTAACAGAGGTAAGAAAATCCATTAACGCTACAGATTCCATAAAATACAATGTGGGAATAAAACCCAAATTGTAATGGCCTCCAAGTAATAATGTCAACAACATTATCATAGCTCCATTTTTAGCAATGCCACTGATATCTCAAAACCTTCATATAAAAATTAAAACATAGTGCTCACAACAACGAATTGCCAAAATAAATCAATTCAATAATAACACCATTTTAAAATGTGAAATTCAGATTTTAATTACACATTAAATCCACCACAGTCGTTTCCAATTTAGAAACAACCGAGCGGGCCATCAAAACACAAAATCCCCAAACCCATGATTTAGCTTGAGGTTCGTTACTATTTCCCAAACTCTTGCAAATCCCAAATGGAAATCCTTTTACAAAATACATACAAAGAACCCTTTCAAACCCCATAAACGACCAAGAAAATGGTTGAAGCCCCTTTTTTGGGGGGTTTACCACGCATACAAAAGCTTCTTAATGCTCATCCAACCTGCAACCAAACTAGAGAGGCATCATAAGTATGCTAACAAATACCAAAATGAATGTGTAATAAATTTAAAACACAACGCTATCTACATAACTATCAAAGCAATTCGAAGAAGTGTTGTAAGCACACCTTTATCATTGAATCCAAACGATGGAGACCCCCTCCCCTTCACCAACAAACAAAACACTATGAAAGACAATGGATACAAAATTCCTATCCTTGGTTTTATGCCAGTTCCAACGTGGAGGAGGCCACACAGCCTTCAAATGGGAACCATTAATATGACAACTATCACCCACTATGTTTTAAATTTCAAACCCCTTTTCTATATTTTTTACTTCATGATGTTGAGTTTTAAACACCATGCCACAACCCCTTAGTTTTTAGGGTTAGAAAACTTGTAGGGGATAGGTATTATTCCTTTTCTTTTATGCACATGTAGCATATGCCTAGTGAGGAAATACCTGCAATAAACATAGATACACCATGCATTAGTTCATGAGAACTTAAGTAAGCCCAAATTTTAGGAATTCCTTCCCTTTTCGAGTGAGTCGTTAGGTAAAATCCAGCCATTCCTACCCTTTAAATGCCGAGGTAAGTTAACCTCATCATTTAGTAAATAAAAACTAAGTAACGCAACAAGTATTCAACATGAATAAACAATATCAAAACATCATTAAACCATATATAAGATATCAATATACAAGTACATTAGTATGTAAACAAACGACAATAAACATCATCATAAAATAGAAACCATACGAGAATAGAAACAAAAACATGAACATAGGTATAACTCCTAGACAGATTATACAATTTAGAAGTTCAGTATATATGTCGCTTAGATATTAGCAGTGTTATTATCCCTATAATTTTTTTTTAATTACGTATTTTAGGTACATTACAAGTGGTATCAAAGCCCAATTTCAAACACATAGAGACCTTACAAGTACCACTAATCATCCATTGCAGAAACAAATATTTCAAAACTTTATTTCTGATTTTGTAAACTAATAGAATCATTATTTGTTACTAAATATTTAAATTTCAAATTTAAAGAACAGTCCAAATCATGGACACAGAAGAGGACAATAGTCGACAAGGGAACCTGAATTCCCCAACTCGAGAAGAATAACTTGTGGTGGAATTAAATTCTGACCTAATGATGAGCATACAGAATTTGCAAGTAGACCTATAGATTTTTAAACATGATAACCTAAATGAGAGAAAAGAACAAAAAGAAATAAATGTATCTTTACTTTGGAACTTGATCGATGTAATCCCTGATGGACAACCTACCAACTACAAAAACAAGTCCGAGGAAAATTATCATCTTAAAAGAAGTACCAATAGTCCAAAGGAAGAAGGATGAGAAAAACACACCCCTGATCCTCCGGAAGAAGAATACCATAGTTCTTCTAGTTATGGTCTAGCCTCTCCTTTCAAGAAAAGGAAGAAAAATGATGACAACCTTCAAGGAGAATTGTAAAAGATCAAATCCCCAACCTATGAAGGGGAAATTAATACCAGAGAGAAGGCTGAAGAATGGATCCTTGGTATAAATAAATACTTCCAAGTACATAACTAATCCAACGAGATGAAATCCTGGATGGCCATTTACAACTTAAATGGAAAAGAAACTATATGGTAAAGATGCATGAAGCATAATAAAAAGGATGAATTAAAAGAACTCATATGGAGTAATTTCCATAGAATCTTCCATGAAAAGTACATGTATGAAGGATTCTTTGATATAAAAATAAAAAAATTTCATGAGTTAAAGATGGGTTCCCTGACCATGGATCCTTGATCAAAATATTTTTGGATCTACTATGTTGTGTACCTTACATAAGGGACAGAAAGGTCAAGATATAACAATTTTTGGGATGTCTTCCTCCAACTTTTAGAGAGATAATTGAGTTTGACATGCCCAAAACACTAGACACTACCCTACACAAGGATAGACTTTGTTACAAACATGGAAAAATGAGGCGAGAAAATATAAACACAAGTCAAGACAAGTATAGGACCTTCTTGGACAACTGAAAACAAGGTTTTAAACCACATCGTGACTGAAAACAAAAAAATATTTTTTCATCTAATAGAAATTTCAACAAGACAGGTGAAAGACCAAATGTGCTTGCACCAAATTCCAATAGACCAGTAGCAAATGAAGGATCCAAGGCTTCTCTGTTCTAGGTTAGTTGTTGGAAATACCAAGGGCCCCATTATGCTAGTGATTGTCCAAACAAGACTAATGGAGTCTTACACAACCTATAGGAAGACCCAACAGTAAAAGACATGGCTAGTACACCTAGGATCTATGCAGCACTCAATGACCGACAAGCAGACCATCAATTCACCATAGTCGAAATAGAAGGTAATATTTCAAACACTTCTATTTCAATTTTAATTTATTTTATTGCTTGTCGAAGCTATGTTTCCCCCAAGATTGTCGACACATGTAAACTAAGCAAAGTGAAACATGAGAAACCATGGTTGGTACAACTACCTACTCGTACAAAAATAAAGGTTTCATAACTAGTAAGAGACTAAGAGATAGACAGGAATAGTTTTCTAGCTAAGGTAGATATAAATATTTTACGCTTAGGATCATATGATGTACTTATAGGCATGGACTGGTTGGAACATCACCATGTCATGCTTGATTCTCTATACAAGTCAATATTTTGCACGAACATCCAAGGGGATCAAGCAAACATTAAAAGCATACCAAATAATGGTTTCCATTAGAAAGATATCCACCTTACAAGTGAAGAAATGTATTAGGATGGGCTTCAAACTTTTTGCAGTTAATATCCATGATGTAGAACCTAAGAGAGAACAAAAAATTGAGGACTTTCATATTCTCATGGAATTCAAGGATGTATTTCTCAAGGAAATACCGAGACTACCACCAAAGTGGGACTTAGATTTTTCCATAGAGCTGACACCAAGGTCAGTACGGACATCAAAATACACATACTGCATGAGCGCACCAGAGTTGGTGGATCTCAAGTTACAATTATAGGAATTGATAGAAAATGGTTATATTTGAACTTATGTTTCTCCTTGGGGAGAACCTATAATTTTTGTAAAAAATAAGGAAGGCATGAAGCAAATATGCATCGATTACAGACAACTAACCAAGATGACCATCAAGAACCATTACCCACTCCCTAGGATCAATGACTTGTTCGATCAGGTTTGGGTAGAAAATATCTTTTTAAAGATCGAATTACGGTCTGGATACCATCAGGTATGGACCCGTGATGAAGGTATACACAAAACCATATTTTGGACTCGATATGGCCATTACAAGTTTGTAGTAATGCCTTTTGGGCTAGCCAATGCACCGGATAATTTTATATGCATGATGAACAATATCTTTAGTGAATACCTAGATAGTTTTGTATTGGTATATATAGATGACATACTAGTTTACTCAAAGAGTAAAGAAGAACACAAGGAACATCTCCCAATAGTAGTACGATTGTTACAAGAACACTAACTTCATGTTACATTCAGCAAATGCGATTTTTATAAACCACATATACAATAAATAGGAAACAACATTTCCAAGAAAATATTAAATCCATTAAAGAATGGCCTACCCCGACTTCTATCACATACATTAGGTTATTTTTGGGACTAGCGATTTACTATTAAAATTTCATTGAGCACTTTTCAAGGATTTCCTGTCCCATGAGCTCCTTACAAAACAAGAAAAACTAATTCTTGTGGAATACCAAGTGCAAAGGAAAGATTCCAAAAGCTTAAACAACCCTTGTCTATTGCATATATACTATAAATTGTGGATCCCGATGGGGATTTCGTTGTTTTCACATATGTGAGAAAGGAAGGACTTGGTTGAGTCCTCATGTAGAATGATTGTGAAATATGCTATGAGTCATGGAAATTAAAAGAACATGAACAAATTATCCGAAACACAATCTTCAGCTAGCAGCCATTATCCATGTCTTGAATATGTGAAGGGACTACTTCATGGGGAAGAAGTTTCTCCTAAATACAGATAGCATGAGTCTGAAGTATTTGTTTGACCAACCATATCTAAATTCCAAGCAGGATATATGGTTGGTATTCCTTAGCGAGTACCACTTTGAATAAAAGCACATAAAGGGAAAGTAAAATAAAATCGTCGATGCTCTAAGTTGACGAACTCATATGCTGTATGAGGTAACTTTGAGCCAATCTGATTCGGATTTGCATGATAAGATTAGAACAAAAAGCAAAGTTGACCATTTCTATGTTGAATCACTCAAAAATATTCAAGAGGACAGGTTATTCCAACAATAGGAAGAATATAATGTAGATGAATCTGAAGAAGATGCGTCAATAGATAAAAAATTTCATTAAACCATAAAGTATGAATTTATATATCTTGTTGCAGCATAACAAAGAACTATTGCTGTAAATACAAACTTAGAAATTTACAAGGATATTTCATTGTTTACAGAGCTTCGGCTATCAACACTTTTACAAAACAAAGAAGCTTGAGCTTCAAACTCTTCACAAAATTTTACCTTCTTCTTCTATGTACTTCTTTTCCCTATATTTTGTCTCGCTCTCTCTGCATGTTTCTTCTCCTCTATCCATTCAGCCTTGTATGTTTTTTTATCTTTACAATCTTCTTCTTCTTATTAAAAACTTCTATCAACTTACATTAAATACTGTAATCACTATCTACCTAGAAACTTAGTTTCAGAAATTTAGATTGACTATATTATATACGAGAGATGTGAAATCTTCATCCTGCCAGACTATCTGACAAAAATTGACTTCTAGAGAAACTGACAGAGTTGGTTGATGTGTTGTTTGGATCAACGAGTAATTAATATCTCCAACACTCACCCTTAATTATGAGCCGATCGGAATTTTCAAAAAAAATATCACAAAATGTTTCAGGCCTGAAACTTTCTCTGTTTATGAAAGAGTTCATTGTGAATAACTTGGCATTCCTAAATAACTTCGCAGATACTGGAATGTATCCCTTGCCAATGGTTTTGTAAATATGTCTACAAGCTTATCTTCAAACCTGCAAAATTCTAAACAAATTTTTTTGTTGTTCACCAATTCTCTTATAAAATGATACCTTGTATCTATGTGTTTACTTTTCTTGTGAAACACGTGATTCTTTGATAATGCAATGGTTGAATTGTTGTCACAAAAAATGGTTGTTGGTTCTTGTTGGTTCTGCGACAGGTATTTTAACATTCTTTGCATCCAAACAACTTGCAATGTAGCACCTGTACCTGTGACATACTCTGCTTTCGCTGAAGATAGAGTTCCTATGGGTTGTTTCTTTGAATCCCACAGAACAACACCTGTACTAGAATAAAATGTGTACCCATATGTTCCTTTGCTATCACCTTTGATTCCCCCATTGTCAATGTCAATGTATCCAATGAGTTTAAATTTTTTTGAGGTTGAATACATTATGCGAACGTCTTTTGTGCCACTTACATACCTCAAAATTCTTGTACCTGGTTTCCAATGAGAGTATTTTGGTGACTCCATGAATATTGAGATCAGACTTACTCCATTCATGATGTATAGTATCATTGTTGTTAAATACATAAGGCTTCCAACAAGCCTTTTAAACAATGTAGGATTTACAGTTGATCCATCATCATATTTACTCTATTTTAAACCTGATATTACTGGTGTTGGGGATGACTTGCAATTAGAAATATTGAATCTTTTAAAACATTTACTTGCATACTTGGAATGTGATATAAAAATACCACTTTTAGACTATTGGACTTCAATGCCCAAAAAAAACTTCATGATCCACAAATCAGTCATTTCAACTTCAATTTCCATGATTCTTCTAAATTCTTTTATGCCAAAATCACTAGTAAATATTAAATCATCTACATATAGGAATACAATTAACATGTTACCTTTCTCATTCACTTTCGTGTATAGAGTTTGATCACTTTCAGTTCTTTGAAATCCTTGTTTGGTTCGGATAGGAATCAATATGATTGTACCAAGCCTTAAGAGCTTGATTCAAACCATAGAGTATCCTTTTTAGCCTATACACTTTGTGCTCTTGTCTTGGAACTTCATAGCCTTATGGATGTTCCACATATACTTCTTCATCCAGATAGCCAATCATAAATGATGATTTGACATCCATTTGATAAGCATGCCATTTTTTTAATGCAACAATGACTAAAACTGTTATGATTATATCATGTGTGCAACCGGTGTGAAGGTTTCATTGAAATGTATACCGAGCTACTATTTGAACCCTCTTGCGACCATTCTTTCTTTGTGCTTCTACACATTCCCATCGACATCTTGTTTGGTTTTGTAAATCCATTTGACGCTGATTACATCTTTATCTTTTGGTACATCAAATAGTTCCCATGTATGGTTTTTCTCAATGCATTATATTTCTTCATCCATGGCTTGTGCCCATACTTCTTCTTCGACAACATCCTAAAATTTTAGTGGTTGATCTATTTGAGAAAATAATGCAAAGAGAGAGAAGGAATTTGGTGCACCAGCTTCATATATTTCACGCAGACTTCTTGTCTTCATTGGATATGTTGATGTGGAATTGTTTGATGGAGTTTGTTGTCCTCTTGGTGTGCTTGTTGATGTAGCTTAAGCTGGGACTTGGGTCGATGTTCCTTGTGCTAAACCATGTCACTATGTCATGGGCATCAATGGTGCTGCAACCAATTAACTTACATATAGTATTTGAACCACTTCCTCTATCATGTCAGCATGCTCGAAATTCGACACAATCTTGACATTATCCTTGACTATTCCATTCCATGATTCATTCTTGATGAATTGAACATCGTGACTAATGATCAATTTCCTTGTAACATGATCATAGAACTTGTATGCTTTTGTGTCTTCATTTTGTCCAACAAAAATATATTTATGTCCCTTCTTGTCTAATTTCTTTCTCAGCTCATCTGGCACATTAGCATATCTGACACAACCCAAAAATTTTAAATGAGAAACACTATGATCCACACATTTTCATGCTTCTTGAGGAAATTTGTTCTTCAGGATCTTTGACGGACACCTGTTCATAATATATACATCAATTGTGACTTCTTCATCCCAATATTCATTTGGAAAATGCTTGGCGTCCATCATGTTACACGCCATCTCAATGATCGCTCTTATCTTTCTCTCTATGACACCATTCTGCGGAGGTGCATATTGCACTGTGAATTGCTTCTGTATGCCATAGGTTTTGCAAAAAAATAGAAATTCATTCTAAACATATTCATTGCCTTTGTTTGTCCTTAGGATATTGATGCGGTGTCTAGTCTGGTTCTCCATGAGTGCCTTGAACTGCTAAAAAAACCTAAATACATCATATTTATGTTTAAGAAAATATACCCATGTTTTTCTTAAGTAGCCATCAATAAAAGTAAGAAAAAAATTGCATCCTCCAATGGATAATGTTTGCATTGGGCCACAAATACAGAAGTGCACAATCTAAAGTGGCGTGCATCCTCCGTATGACTTTCCAACTAGAAAAGTCTCTCTATGATGCTTGCAAAAAATTTATCCTTCACAAAATTTGTATCATTTTTCGATCAATGACAATCCTTTTACCATGTTCTTTCTGTGCATTAGCTTCATCCCACCAAAATTCAGATGTCCAAATATGAAATGCAATAGCCAGGAATCATCCTGAACTTTTGTTTGAAACTCTACTTGAATTTCAGCACTGTCATTTTCTTTCTTGTCGCGATGTCTGACTTCTTCTTTACTTTATGCTTTGAATTAAAATATTGATTTTATCTTTCCTTTCACGTCTCAAACAATCCTCAATGGAAACAAGTGATTGCTTGTCATTGGCACTTTTGCTATCATTTTTTTACTTGGATGTATGTATTTAATCACATAGTGCTTGTCCTCCATGTAGACTCTGTATCCTTTCTATATCAGTAGTCGAATACTTAAAAAAATATGTTTTAGAACTTCGACATGATAAAAATCAAGCATATACTTTCCCTCCCCTTGTTTGGTTAGAATAGTAACCAATAATACCTTTTCCCAAAACAATGACTTGGACATTATTTCCAAGAGTAACATCAATTTGAATTGAATTATCTATACTAAAAACAAATTTAAATTACCAGTCATATGATTGTTGCAGCCTTAATCTAAATACCATATGTCACATAGTCTTTATTGGATGGTATTGCATCCAATTGTGGATGCACACTCCATCAACATTTCCCTCGACAAAGTGCTAGTGTTTGTCGACTGGTTCTAGCTTTGACTTCCTTGGTGAAACTACTTCTTCCTACATTGATATTCATAATGACCAAATTTCTTACAATAATGACATTGAATTTTTTATTTCATCAAACCTGTGACAACTTTTTGACTTGGGTTCTGACTTTATCCTCTACCAGTGACATCTGTGAGACTGCTGGTGCATCCTCCTCTTCAGAAGTTTCTTCCTATCCCTATGGAATTGTTTCTCCCCCTGCCTCTACCATGGCTAATGGATGAATGTGCAGTGAATGCACCTTCCAAATATGTATTTATTTTGTTGATTATGTGTTCATGATTGATGAGTGAATCTTGCAACTCATGAATGGTGAACACTAACATATCTTTGTTTTTTTCCAAGGTCACAACCAAGGATTCAAATATTGGGGGAAGAATTTTGAGAATTTTTTCAATGACCCTTTGGTCTTCAATGTTTTCTCCATGAGATTTCAGTAGATTTATCAAACCAATAACTCTAGTGTAGAAGGAGTGTACTCACTATGTTTCTTTCATTGACAGAGATTCAAAATCTCTTCTCAAAATCTGCAACTTTGAAGTCTTTACCTTGTTCAAGCCTTGATAAGTGGTCTCCAATGTGTCCCATGCGTGCTTAGCTATAATTGTTGTTGCTACTCTTGGGAGTATGCTTCCATGCATGGCTTGGTGTATATACAACATATATTTTCCATCTTTCATCCTCTGTTCCTTCAGGGCATATTTCTGAGCTTGTGTGAGATTAGTATATGTCTCCTGATCTACTGGTTTTGCATAACCATTCTACAAAATATCCCAAACATCTTGACCTTTGAACAAATTCTTCATTGTTAGAGATTGGTTCTGGCTTTGAATTCCTTGGTGAAATTGCTTCTTCCTACATTGATATGCATAATGACAAAATTTCTTACAATAATGACATTGAATTTTTTATTTCATCAAGCTTATGACCACTTATTGACTTGATTTCTAACTATATCTTCTACCGGTGACATCTGCAGGACTACCAGTGCATCCTCCTCTTGAGAATTCAAGGTCACAGCCAAGGATTCAAATATTGGGGGAAGAATTTTGAGAATTTTTTCAACGACCCTTTGGTCTTCAATGTTTTCTCCATGATATTTCAATGGATTTATCAAACCAATAACTCTAGTGTAGGATTCTAGTCACTATGTTTCTTTCATTGACAGAGATTCAAAATCTCTTCTCAAAATCTGCAACTTTCAAGTCGTTACCTTGCTCAAGACTTGATAAGTGGTCTCCAATGTGTCCCAGGCATGCTTAGCTATAATTGTTGTTGCTTCTCTTGGAAGTATGATTTCATGCATGGCTTGGTGTATATACAACATATATTTTCCATCTTTCTTCCTCTGTTCCCCTAGGGCATCTTTCTGAGCTGGTGTGAGATTAGTATATGTCGCCTGACCTGCTGGTTCTGCATAACCATTGTGAACAATATCCCAAACATCTTGACCTCTAAACAAATTCTTCATTGTTAGAGATCAATAATCATAATTCTTTCCTATAAAAATTGGAGTTTGTAAACTTGACATGTTTGAACCTAAAGTGGAAGTCATTTTTAATTTTCCTTACAAAATTTCTTTTTCCTTTTTAAGACAATATTTGTTTACTAAACATTGCTCTGATTCAAGATCTCAAGAAAGATGGATGCAGTGATAGACTTGAGTTACCGCATAGACAAAAAAATTCTTTCCGTTTTTACTTTAACAAAATGTCTTGAGACCAAATACATGCAACGGAATTACTGCAACAAAGTTATTGCTACAAACTTTTGACCTACTCACTTTTACCTTGACATACTTCGATTTTACCATCTTTACTCACACGAGATTTAGGTTGCCACCAACTCTTATGCAACCAAATTTCACTTCTAAAGAACAACTTTATATTTGATTCTAAAGACAGCATATGAAAAACACTTTTCTCTGATTTTTACTTGGGATAAAATACCACACAATTATATTGTGACTGACTCGCAATATTATATAACTCAACATTAAATAAGATTTGTGTCGAACACTTCTGCCGATGAAAAAATGAACTTGTAAGCGGTGAAATAATTATGGATTATTTGTGCCTTTCACTAAACAGTAAATGTAAACAACATTCACTTACTTATAAATTTGCAAGTATCTTTAACCTTTTAGAGAGCTTAGGCTCTTAACACTTTTACAAAACAGAGAAGCTTGAGCTTCAAACTTATCATAGAGTTTTACCTTCTTCTTCTACACACTTTTGTTCTCTGTATTTATGTCTCTCTGTTTGTTTCGGTTTTTCTATATGTTCTCTCTTGTGTGTGTTTTTTATCTTTACAATCTTCTTCTTCTTATAAAAAACTTGTAGCGACTTACATTAAAGACTTTCATAACTATCTACCTAGAAACTTAGTTTCAGAAATTTAATTAGACTGTATTATATACGAGAGACTTGAACTCTTCATCCTGTGAGATTGTCTCACAAAAGCTGACGTGCTACATATTCTGAGAGATTCATATGATTTGCTATACGATCAATGAGTAATTAATATTTCCAACACACACATACATTACAAATAACAATACTGCAACAAAAGCTAATGGAAGGTATCCCATTAGGGGAACTTGTACACCACTACTGAGAAATATGTCAATTCAATTGCTCCAAATACAATGACAAATATAATAACGCACATTATATGAGTCTACCATATCATAAGCATTACCAGTATGAGGAAAGGTTAAGTAACGGTTATAAACCCAACCACTGGTATGTCTGCATCCAATTTAGATAAAGGTCGTATGAATTAACATGGAATTCCATCTATTCAAGTGTAACAACTAACTGAAATAACCCTTTATATTTACAAAACACTAGCCTCTTAAGTTTCCTATTACATTAATCTTCTTAATAGAAGGATAGAGGTGACAAGAACACATGCCAGCATGAGGATGTAGTTGATTTACGGAAGGTAGACTTGGCCTTCATACATAGGTGAAGTGTACACATTGTAGAACTGCTAAGCCTTTCAGTCCAACTATAAACATCGTAGAACTGCTAAACATTTCAGTCCAAAACATGCACAGACCCAAACAACATCTCGAATAGCAAGAACTGGACACAAAATAATCCAAACATGTAGCAGAGTGGGGCAACCAAAATCAAAACGGAGGGTCCAAAATTTCTAGAAATTTGGGAATTTTCGCAGCTGCAACAATTGGCGGCTTGCTAGTGAATCCAAATCTCTGAGTAAACTCTTCCTTGAGAAATAGACTATTTAGTAGTGAAACCAACATGTTGAATCCTTCTAGATGTCTGGATTCCCATAATGTCACATATATGAACCTGTAATCATTGATGATAGTCCAATTTCTTAGGGAACGGAAACCAAAATTTCAAGGTCAGGATAACTCTTTTGAGTCTTAAGCAGTCAGATTTCATGTTAACCTTGTCTTTGGGTAGCTTCTAGCTTAGACACCACAGGATTGTAACACATGGTAAACAGAAATATTCACTTGTTCCCCATTCCCATGCCATTTGGCATTTTTTGTTTGTGGACTTCATGTCTTTTTGAGTCCTCCCAATGCCTTTTCTTCTGAATTTTATTCAGGCTCTTCTATCCATAGTGTCCTTTTGTGTGAGAGATGCATTTGATTTTCAGCTCACGGATGGAGAATAAATTTTGACAATCTGTACTCATATAATTCAGTACTTTATTTCAATGATATTTGCTTTCTTAGGAGTTCTGACTCTTATTAGCCATTTAGCTTACAATTCTTGGCATGGGGTCATTTAGATATAATAAAATACTTACCGTGCTCTCCTTTCCATGGGTTTCTTGCTGTCACCCCCTAGGACGTTTTAGATGTGAAATGGATGGAGCCTCGAAATAGTATTCCATACCTTTTGATTCTGAGTTGTTTCAGGGATTACGCTGGACCTCAATGTGCTCATAGACATTTTAGGAAAACTACTTACTAGAAGAAATTCCAACCAATTCAAACAGTATAATGCCCAAAGAAGCTAAGTTTATCAAAGGTCCTGATGCTCTCCATGCAACCAAAAGTTTACTTCCTTTATTGGAAATAGGAGAAAACTACACTAAACAAACAGGAAACGAACAAGTCAAAAAGACAAAACAGGTCAATTATTTATGTACAAAACAGAACAAAATAAATCAAAATCAAGAAAAATAAGGTTTAAGAACTAAGCCATTTACTGTTAAGTTCTCTTCCCATCCCTGTAAATCTTGGAACTTATAGGTTAAGGGGCCAAGATTTGTTGCAATCTGGAAAGGGCCTACCCATAACTGTTGGAATTTTGTATGTCTTCCTTTCTCATCATGAGGGTGATCCCACTTGAGAACCATATCTCCCACCTCAAATTCTTTTGTTCCAGCTTTGTGCTTATCAAACCACCTCTTTACTACCTCATGTTGTTTTTTAAAACATTCTCTAGCCTTGGATCTAGACTCTTCTTCCTTCAAAAGATTATGTATCCTCATTTGCAAGACTTCATTATCTGGTCTTCTAGATTCTTGAGCGATTATGGAAGAAGGTAGCATGATATTCGGGGGTAGAATGGCCTCTTTTCCATAAACAAGGGTATATGGGGACACACCTAACGAAGTCTTGGGGGTGACCCTATCAACCCAAAGAGCATTTGGTAATGCTGAATGCCAACTTCTCTAGTTTTCTATCACAGTCTTTTTTAAGATTCTAATTAGATTCTTGTTCAAATATTCAGCTAAACCATTTCCTTGTGGATAGTAATTTGCAAAGTAATTCAACTTAATTCCCTTTTCATGAGAAAATCCAGTTAATCTAATAGAGGAGAAATAAGTAGCGTTATCGAAAACTAGAGAAATTGGAACTCCAAACCTGGTCATAATATGATATTGCAAAAAGTTCATGGCCGCATCTTTATTCACTTTACGCAATGGAATGGCTTCGACCCAATGAGTGAAGTAATCGGTTGCCATCAGAATATACTTGTGTTGGAGGGAAGAATTTGGCTTTATCTCCCCAATGATATCCATCCCCCACTGCTTAAAAGGTTCAATTATCATCACAGGCTTTCATGGTCCTGCTGCTTTAACTTGTCTTCCACCACACCTTTGACAAATGTCGCACTTTCTGACATGGGTGTGTGCATATTTGAACAGTGTGGGCCAATAGTACTTGGCTCTAAGAATTTTATGAGCTGTAGTATCTCTGGAGAAATGTCTTCCAGCAGGCACATCATGTAAATCTATCATAACCTTCTTCGCATCTTGTTTCTCTAAGAATCTAAGAAGAACTCCATGATAATTCTTTCTGAATAATATACCTTCAATAATATGATATGAGGCTGATTTAAGATGCAGTGCTATTATTTGCTTAGAATTCCAATGTTCTGGTAACATTCCGGCTTGAAGGTAATGCACAAGGTCTCAATACCAAGAGCCTAGAGCTATGAAAAGAGTACATACATCCATCAAATGTAACTTAGCTTCATCTTCCCAGTCATGTTCTTCATTGTCTTTACTTTCAGTCATCAGTTTGCACAATCCTTTCCCTTTAACTATGGAGGATGGCTTGAATTCAAGGTCATACTCCTATAGAGCTGTTACCCAATTGCCTCTTCTTTCTCCTAACTCCTTTTGTACAAAAAGAGACCTCACAGTTGGGTGTGGAACCATTACCTTTGTCCGGTTCTTAAGTATATATGGTCTGAATTATTTTACCACTTTGAACACTGCGTAAGCTTGTTTATCCACAGCTGGGTAATTCAATTTGGCCCCTTGCAAACTAGTGCTCATAAATGATATGGGGAACTCATCTCTCCCATCTTCCTTCTGGGTAAGCACCGCTACTAGTGAATCATCAGATGCAAAAGTGTACAAAATAAAATCTTTCTCAAAATTCGAACTCTTGAGGGAGGGTGTGTGCACAACCACTGTCTTTATTTTACTGAATACATTCTTCTCAACATCAGTCCACTTTGTTTTACCATTTGTTGCAAAGTTTTAACAATTTGAGCAAAATATGGCACAAACCTTCACACGAAATTTATTGTCCCCATAAATGATTGCATGCCGTTTTTATTATGGGGTAAGGGAATCTATTCAATAGCTTTGACCCTCTCTGTGTCTATGGAGATCCATTTCTTAGAAACCAAGTGACCCAACAACTTACCTTCGGTAACGACAAACATGCACTTCTTGGGGTTCAGCGAGATACCATATTTTCAACAGCGTTCAAAAATCTATTTTAGATGAAATGTGTGTTCCTCTCTTTTCTTTAAGAATATCGTGATGTCATTGAGGTATACTACAACACTGTGTCCAATCAGACTATGGAAAGCTATGTCCATAGCCCTCTGGAAAGTAGCTCCAGTGTTTATGAGTCCAAAAGGCATCCTTCTGTAAGTCCAATGTAGTTTTTAGTCTGTCTTCTTCAGCTACTAACACTTGATAGTAGCCTGAGAATCCATCTAATAAAGAGAATAATTCAAAACCTAAAACCATTTGCAATATTTGTTCCATGGGTGGGACAAGATAATTGTCTTTATCTAAAGCACGATTTAAGTTTCTGAAATTGACACATAGTTTAATTTCTCTGGATTTCTTCCTTATCAGTACCAAATTTGAAACCCATTACGAGTGTCTAACCTTGAAGATAATTCTAGCATCCAACAGCTTCTTTACTTCATTCTAAATCAAAGGTTCTAATTTTGAATGCATTTTCCTTAAAGGCTGCTAATAAGGTTTGATTCCAAATCTGATGGGGATAACATGCTGAATAATATTGGTGTCATATGTCTTCAAATATTCATATGTCCAAGCAAACACATCTTTGTATTGTTTGAACAGACTGATGAATTTATTCCTTTCACCTAGAGAGCAACACTTTCCCAAATTCACATATTTAGGCTCAATTTCAGTCCCCAAATTAATCAACTAGAATTGTAGAGATGAGCTTATGAGTCTTCACATTCATTGGCCTTCTGAATTTCTCATTTAGATCAAACATTTGCTCTAAAGTCCTGACTCCTTTAGGAATAAAATTATTGAATTTTAGCTCGGCTTGATGTTCTTCATTATCAATAATCACCCCTTTGAAGGTCTTGACATTTGTCAGGCATTCTAGAATCTGTTGATCATCATCAAACACTCATAGATTGGTGATCATATATGGAACCAAAGGCCTAAAAAGAAATTCAACAGAACACCGATCATTAGAGGGCACAAGCCTCGTAGTTGAGGTGGCCAATAAGTCAAATTCCACATTCTTAAGTCTAGGAATCGATAAAATGTTAAATGCATAAAAATATTTAAGCAAATCCCATACTTCATTTTGATAAGCTTTTAAATGAGGAGAAATGCAATGTATTTGATTTTGAATTTGTTTTACAATTATTTCAGAATCCCCAAATACTTTCAAATTTTTTACCTTTAATTCAATTGCTTTTCTTAGTCCTTGAACTAATGCTTCATATTCAGCTGTGTTATTGTTGTATTCAAACTCTAACCTACACGAAATAAAATGTTTATTTTTCTTATGATCAATCAGGACACAGTCGGCTCTTGACCCCTCCAAATTTTTAGAACCATCAAAGAAAAGCATCCAAAAATCGCTTACCACTACTGTGTGTGAATCAATACCTACATCGATAGCTAAATCTACTATTTTACAATCGATTTCATCAGCCTGTGAGAAACGAAGGAGATCAGACTGAGCGTTTGACATATCGCTGGCTTCTTCTGCTTGATAATTTCCCAGTTTTAGTTCAATAAAGTAATTTCCCAAAACAGAAATCACTGGTTCATTTTTTTCTTCGAACTGAGTAACATTGTGTTTCATGTGCAGCTCCCTTAAAACTTTAATTTGATCTGGTCTTCCTTTATAAGGTAGCCACAGATGTGACCAGTCCGAGGAAAAATATCCACTCAGCTTTGTCGACAAATCTCTTCTCAAAACAAGTCCATAAGCTTCTGGTATGTCAGCCACCACGATGTCAATGAATTGACATACCTTATCATTTGAAGATAAGAGAATAAGAACATCCTCCATTTCCCCAATTACCTTCACATTCGTTCTATCCAACTGAATAACCCTCCAGGTATATGGTTTAGGTTTCCCATTTATCTTTTTGTAGAGTAATAGTGGCATAATGTTGACTGATGCCCCCGAGTCTACTAGGCAGTTATGCATGTTATGGTTGAAAATTTCAAAAGTAAGGAGGAAAGGTCAAGCCTTGCATTTAGGATTACCTCCCACACTTGCTTCACCAATTTATTCTTCTTGGGGCTGATTGTCGATGGGAAGCTTCTCCTCTGATATTTCAAGTGCTTTCAATAACTTTTCTTTTTGCTGCGGCACATTGCACATCTCGAATAACGAGATATTTTCCTTTACCTTTTTTATATCCTCCACAATGTCATAATCCATCTTATGCTCTGTGAGATTCATTTTAACATTATTTATCTTTTCTTCAATGGGCTTAGTAGGCATGTTGATTTGTCTAGGATTTTGACTGGTGATGGTAAATTCCAGAATTTTATTAGCTGTGTTGTTTTTTTGAAATTTGTTAACATTCTTTTGAATTCTCTTGATCTTTGGGAGCACAAGACTATTTTCCTTAATCAACCGCTGACTTCTCGTCGTTATATTTGTTTCCAAGATATCTTCATATCTCAGATCCTTTTCTTCCTCTGTGTCAAACAACGATATGCAATCCCATAAAACCATGGCCTCATCCTCCTACTTTTCTATTGATTTATTGTTGTCTTTCCCTTCCTCATCATTATCCTCGGTCAATTTGGAATCCAATAGCTGATTCATAACCAAAGTCATCGAATTTATCCATTGAGGACAATTCTTTTTAGAATGGGGTTGTTGGTGAAAAGTACAAAAGTTATCCATCCCTTCCTCCGTTAAGTTCATAGATGCAGGGCTATGCGGAGGGGGTTGGGATTGATTGTTATCTTCCCTTTTCTTGTAATAAGGCTTATAAAACTTTTGGTATTCCTTTTCCTTTTCCAAATCTATTATTTTGTTAGAGAGCTTATGCATCATCTTTTCCATTCCTTGAAAATCTGGTGATTGCTCCTCTTTAGGCTTAGTAAATAGCATAGCTTTCCTCCCAACAATTTTTTCTCCCGACTACTCAGGATAGTCTTTGATGCTTTCCTTTTCAACCTCCACTCTTTCGAATTCTTCATAGGTCTCTGCTAGCGTAGGTTTGGCTTTCATTTTGGCAAACATAGCCAACTCGGGTCCCAGAGCTGAAGTATAATACTCAATCAGAACTTTATCCGAGGGTTTGTCAGCTTCAAAAAAATTCTTAAGATAAGTTGCAAATCTTTGGGTAAAACTATGCACCTTCTCTTTTCTTTCTTTCTTTAAGGCACATAGCCCTTTCATGAGAGCAACATGAGTTTTTTGGGTTGCATATTTACTTCTAAAAATCCTTTCAAAGGTATCCCAGTCTGGGATAGAGTTGGAAAGAAAACTAAAATACCATGATGCTTCTGCTCCTTTAAGGGTATGCGTAAAAAGCCTGCAAATGACATCCTCATCTTCCCTAGCCCTCAATATTTCTATTGCCATGTAAAAACTTTGTAAATGGTCATCCGCTAACATTTTCTCATTTGGATCAAACTTAGGCAGCAACTTCTCAAAATCTTGAGGTAAGTCATGCAACGGAGGTGTTAGGTTCAAGGGTGATCTGGCTTTCTAAGCCGATGGTGGATTTGGTGGGTTAGGTGGCTGGTTTGCATTTACACCTGCCATGAGTCTGGGTGGAGAGTGAGGAGGTGAAGGAATAGGAGTCCTCATAGGAGAACAGTAAGGTGTTTTTGGGCCTACTTGATTCAAAGGCTGAACAACTTCCTGTAAAGCTACTTCTACTAACTCTTCCAAATATCCAACCAACACTGAATCTTCCAAGATGGGACAGTATTTCTTCTTGTATTCTCTTCAGGGTAAATCAGGGATAGTGGGTAATCCTCCAATACTCTTTACATAATCCCATGTGTGTCTTCTCAGATCATATACTACTTGGTTCTCCACAGCAAACAAATATTCTCTTTTTTCTTTTGTATTTGAATTAGGAAATAAACTGCTTTCAAAACTATCACTGATGGAGTTATTTTGAGGAAAAGGATTTCCCCAACTAGCCATGCACAGGTGGCCCTCCTTCTAGCGCAAGAAACTGTTGAGGCCTAGAAATTCGCAGGTCAACAACAACAAGGGATTCTCCCCAATCAACGTTACCAACTAGCCTGTGACTATTCAGTGTAGGGAACCCGTCCAATTTGCGGTCTGGTTACCGTAGGTCAAGTAACAAAAAACAAAATGGTTTTACCGGTTGTAGCCCAGTCGAACGTGTATATTTTTGTATTTTTGACTTCAAGTATGATGTGTAAGTGCCTATCTAAGATTTAGATTGATGAATAATGCAAGGAGTGGTCACAATGTGATGTGGAGGTTCTTACCTCTCGTCTTAGACTCTCTTGCATCTAAATCACACACAACTGAAAAAAGAAAAAGCTAACTAAGCTATCCCTAGGGAGCGAGATTATTAATTCATGAGTAATGTAATACTATTCACATGTTAAGTTAAATCACAGATAGTTGTTCTTAAAATAAAAACAAATAAACATGAATAAAGTTATACATGATAAGATATCTTGTCAACCGTTAAAACATCCATTACTCATAGTGGAAATTATCACAGAATAAACCAGAGAACATTCAAATAAGAACATAGGTTCAGAAAGTTAGAACGCTCTTACACTTAATGAAACACAACTAAAAACGAAATAGTTCCCCTTCAACATTGTTCATTTTATCACATTCAAACATTCCACACAGTACTTTCTCCAACAGGAAAAAATTTGTAATTTATTATTGTAAAATGAAGTAGTTCCTTTTACAACAAGTGGTTCGCAAGTTTTTCCAAGAAAAAGCCCCTTTTCCCTCTCTCTCTTTTCCATTTATAGAAGAACTAGTTCCAACCTTTCGGTTACCTCAGCAACGTTTCAATATCCAGTCTTGTCATTTTGTGAATGCTCATGATTAAATGTTATGTTTTAAATAAAAATTTCTATGAAAACGGGCATAGCTAGGTAACTGTCGGACCACCCAAGCCTGGGCCCTTGCTTTGTAATGATTACATTTTATCATTCCTCGATCCCCTTTTGGCCCCTTGATAATTTTATTCCTCGAGCAACGGATCTGCCACCTTACGCTCTAGCATGCTTTGTCCTCCAACTGCATCTTCTTCACCGTGATAATCTTCAAAAAAGGGACCTGAGAAATTTCCATGTCCATCTGCGACCAAAAGAGAATTTATCATACGTCCCGACTATCTTTAGGAAACATAAATTAAAATATAAATGAACTGAGTACTAAAGAAGAGAGAGCTAGAATTGGGTTTTTTATGTGCGAAATTTAACCTAAAACAAGGCACACGGGTCTCTTTCAGAACAATGATGCTCTCCTAACAAACGGCGGGAAAATGATTAAGAACAGGCCCATAAAAAAACCCTTCGTCGGTGGATTGGAACACTAGACATCAGACGGTCAGTGCACCATAAAGCCACAACGGTAGAAGTCTAATAGTCTAGGGGTTCCAGAACACACACCAAAACCCGACGCAATAAAACATCGGGGGTGGGACTTAATGAGGCATCGGATAGTTAGTGGTCTACACATCCGCAACAGTGGAAGCTCAAAGATCAAGGAAAAAATGCAAACTAGTCAATAGGACGTTGACGAAAGGACAAACAGTCCGATGGGTGATTACTCTATTCACAGGCAGCAACGGTGGAACTCAATCAGCCTGCGACCTCCGATCAAAATCATAACTCATTCCAGAAAAATAAAAAAGTGAGGTCTATTTTCCAGTAACGAAATGTGGGCTGACCTCCAAAAATGGAAAACGACAATCCCAACTTAAAATTCAATGATAAAAATTGTAGAACTGCTAAGCCTTTCAGTCCAAAACATGCACAGACCCAAACAACATCTCAAATTGTTGGAGTAGGGTCCCGCAGCTACAGAAGAAGCTGCTAGTTTTAGTGGAAAGGTAAAGTTTTGGCGGAAAGAAGAGAAGGCAAGGCTACGGCGCCATAGCACGTTTCCAGCTGTAGAGCAGAGCTGGAAACTATGACTTTTGAGAGAGAAAAGTCAAGAAGGCAACGGTACCTAAGCGGCTGAGAGAAGAAAGCTCAACCACTGCATTGAAGGCAACGGTGGAAGATAAGAGGGCTCAGTTACCCTCATAAAGGAGAAGGAGCAACAAGGCTTAAGCATTGAAGACAAAGGACAAAGTAGTGAAGCGGTGCATAGTACCCATGATCAGTGCCGGGAAGCATGGAAGACTGCAGAAAGCTGCGCTGTGACGGGAAGCGGCTACCTCAAGGACAGAGAGGACTGACTGTCACTAATTAGGGTATGGGTTTACTGTTGGGACAGGCCCACAGTGTTGTAATTGCACGACCTTCGGGCTGCCTATAAAAGCTTGTATTTTGTATTGTAAAGGGTTGGTTCAGAGCTTGAGTCCTTAGTTGGTTAGTTGAATATTTTTGGAGAAGTAGATTCAGGAGTCAGTCAGACAGACAGCGTTGTAACGATCCAGACACCTAGCTTGTCTGCAAGTCATTAGAGTCTGTATGTAACCATCCGCAGAGATTGACAGAGAGGGAAGGATATATTGAAAGAAAGATAGAAGTAGATCAGAGGTCTAGGAGAGATCTCGCGCTGCATATGTGGCGTGACAAACTGTGCTAAATTCCCTCAAGATATATAATAGAAGCACAGTTTGGTGGACGTAACTCCCTTCCTGGGGGCGAACCACGTTAAATCTGCGTGTTAAATGTGGCCTGAATGTGATTGTATTTGCTTACTGTTATTGGTTATTTTGCGTATGGATATTAGTTACAGTAATTGAATGTATGTATTGCTCAGTTCACAGTACTACCAAAGAATCTAAGCAAGTGAATTATTTCAGCACGTTGCATAAAGACTCCCTTACGTTGTTTCTAAAGACTGTTTAATCATAATATACTTCCTGGAGGTTGAGCTTCGCCCATCGACACAGTCAACGCTAAGATTGCGAGGTCGTGGAGGTAGGATATCGCAGGGAGGCGATATCGCACCGACAGAGGAGCTGCGGTGCGCGATACTACGAGCTGAGGGTCTAGCGTTGAGAGGAAGTTGTTTGCCCCGTGGTGCGCAGCGATGCGATGAGGATGGAGATATTGTGAGTAAGTGGAAGTTGCACGACGAGGGAAGAACCTGCGCGACGTGCGCAAGGGGTAGAGGCTCTGCGGTGAAAAGAGCTGCGCGACGGAGATATTGCGCGACGCACCGACCCAGAAGTAGATATCGCAGCCCAAAAAGTCAAGCGACACTAGTAGGACAGCTACAGAACCTGGTCCAATACACTTGAGTCTTGGCCAACCCATTAGATTCACTTCGGGTGAGACTTCAGGCCGCCTTGCGGTCTGTTGCCGAAAGGGCCAGTGAGTTGGGGTTGTTGTTGGTTGATTATAGTAAACCCGGGTCTGCCCATGCAATCAACACAAATAGCAAGAACCGGACACAGAATAATCCAAACATGTAGCAGAGTGGGGCAACCAAAATCAAAATGGAGGGTCCAAAATTTCTAGAAATTTGGGAATAGTTGGAGCTGCAACAAACCATAAACTATGAATTTATATATCTTGTTGCAGCATAACACAGAACTATTGCTGTAAATACAAACTTAGAAATTTACAACGATCCTTCACTGTTTACAAAGCTTCGGCTGTCAAAACTTTTACAAAACAAAGAATCTTGAACTTCAAACTTTTCACAAAGTTTTACCTTCTTCTTCTATGTACTTATTTTTCCTATATTTTTGTCTCGGTCTCTCTGCATGTTCCTTCTCCTCTATCCGTTCGGCCTTGTATGTTTTTTTATCTTTATAATCTTCTTCTTATTATTAAAAACTTCTACCGACTTACATTAAATACTGTAATAACTATCTACCTAGAAACTTAGTTTCAGAAATTTAGATTGACTGTATTATATACGAGAGACGTGAAATCTTCATCCTGTCAGACTATCTGACAAAAATTGACCCTCTAGAGACACTGACAGAGTTATTTGATGTGTTTTTTGGATCAACGAGTAATTAATATCTCCAACACTCCCCCTTAATTATGAGTAGATCGAAATTTTCAAACAAAATATCACAAAATGTTTCAGACCTGAAACTTGCTCTGTTTATGAAAGAGTTCATTGTGAAGAACTTGTCATTCCTAAATAACTTCATAGATACTAGAACATATCGCTTGCCAATAATTTTGTAAAGATGTCTACAAGCTTATCTTCAGACCAGCAAAATTCTAAACAATTTTTTTTGTTGTTAACCAATTCTCTTATAAAATGATACCTTGTATCTATGTGTTTGCTTTTCTTGTGAAACATGTGATTCTTTGATAATGCAATGGTTGAATTGTTGTCACAGAAAATGGTTGTTGGTTCTTGTTGGTTCTGCGATGGGTCTTTTAACATTCTTTGCATCCAAACAACTTGACATGTAGGACTTGTACCTGTGACATACTCTGCTTTTGCTGAAGATAGAGTTCCTATGGGTTGTTTCTTTGAATCCCACGGAACAACACCTGTACTAGAATAAAATGTGTAACCATATGTTCCTTTGCTATCATCTTTGATGCCTCCATTGTCAATGTCAATGTATCCAATGAGTTTAAAATTTGTTGAGGTTGAATACATTATGCGAATGTCTTTTGTGCCACTTACATACCTCAGAATTCTTGTACTTGGTTGCCAATGAGAGTATTTTGGTGACTCCATGAATATTGCAATCAGAATTACTCCATTTATGATGTATAGTATCATTGTTGTTAAATACATAAGGCTTCCAACAAGCGTTTTAAACAATGTAGGATCTACAGTTGATCCATCATCATATTTGATCAATTTTAAACCTGTTATTACTGGTGTTGGGGATGACTTGGAATTAGACATATTGAATCTTTCAAAACATTTACTTGCATACTTGGACTGTGATATAAAAATACCACTTTCAGACTGCTGGACTTCAATGCCCATAAAAAACTTTATGAGCCCCAAATCAGTAATTTCAAATTCACTTTCCATGATTCTTCTAAATTCTTTTATGCCGAAATCACTAGTAAATATTAAATCATCTACATACAGGAATACACTTCACATGTTACCTTTCTCATTCACTTTTGTGTATAACGTTGGATCACTTTTAGTTATTTGAAATCCATTTTTGGTCCGGACAGGAATCAATATGATTGTACCAAGCTCTAAAAGCTTGATTCAAACCATAAAGTATTTTTTTTAGCTGGTACACTTTGTGCTCTTGTCTTGGAAATTCATAGCCTTATGGATGTTCCACATATACTTCTTCGTCTAGATTTCCAATCATAAATGATGATTTGACATCCATTTGATAAACATGCCATTTTTTTATGCAACCATGGATGAAACTGTTATGATTGTATCCATGTGTGCAATTGGTGTGAAGGTTTCATTGAAATGTATGCCAAGCTACTGTTTGAACCCTCTTGCACCCATTCTTTCTTTGTGCTTCTACACACTCCCATCGACATATTGTTTGCTTTTGTAAATCCATTTGACGTTGATTACATCTTTATCTTTTGGTACATCAACTAGTTCCCATGTCTAGTTTTTCTCAATGCATTCTATTTCTTCATCCATGGCTTGTTCCCATACTTATTATTCGACAACATCCTAAAATGTTAGTGGTTCATCTATTTGAGAAAATAGTGCAAAGAGAGAGAAGGAATTTGGTGCACCAGCTTCATATATTTCACGCAGATTTCTTGTCTTCACTGGATATGTAGATGTGGAAGTGTTTGATGGATTTTGTTGTCCTCTTGTTGTGCTTCTCGACGTAGCTTAAGCTGTGACTTGGGTCGATGTTCCTTGTGCTAAACCATGCCATTGTGTCATGGGTGTCAATGGTGCTGCAACCAATTAACTTACATATAGTATTTGAACCACTACCTCCGTCATGTCATCATGCTCAAAATTACACACAATCTTGACATTATCCTCGACTATTCCATTCTATGATTCATTCTCGACGAATTGAATGTCGCGACTAATGATCACTTTCCTTACAACATGATCATAGAACTTGTATGCTTTTGTGTCTTCATTTTATCCAACAAAAATATATGTATGTCCCTTCTTGCCTAATTTCTTTCTCAGCTCATCTGGCACATTAGCATATCTCACACAACCCAAAAATTTCAAATGAGAAACACTATGATCCATACATTTTCATGCTTCTTGAGGAAATCCGTTCTTCACGCTCTTTGTTGTAGACCTGTTCATAATATATACATTAATTGTCACTTCTTCATCCCAATATTCATTTGGAAAATGCTTGGCATCCATCATGTTGTGTGCCATCTCCATGATCGTTCTTCTCTTTCTCTCTGTGACACCATTCTACGGAGGTGTATATTGCGCAGTGAATTGCTTATGTATGCCATGGGTTTTACAAAAAAATAGAAATTCATTCTAAACATATCCATTGCCTCTGTCTGTCCTTAGGATTTTGATGGGGTGTCTAGTCTGGTTCTCCGTGAGTGCCTTGAACTGCTAAAACCAACTAAATACATCATATTTGTGTTTAAGAAAATATACCCATGTTTTTCTCAAGTAGCCATCAATAAAAGTAAGAAAATAATTGCAGCCTCCTATGGATAATCTCTGCATTGGGCCAGAAATACAAAAGTGCACAATCTAAAGTGGAGTGCGTCCTCCGTATGACTTTCCAACTGGAAAAGTCTCTCTATGATGCTTGCCAAAAATGTATCCTTCACAAACTTTGTATCATTTGTCAATCAATGACAATCCTTTTACCATGTTCTTTCTATGCAGTAGCTTCATCCCACCAAAATTCAGATGTCCAAATATGAAATACAATAGCCAGGAATCATCCTGAACTTTTGTTTGAAACATTACTTGAATTTCAACACTGTCATTTTCTTTCTTGTTGCGATGTCCGGCTTCTTCTTTAGTTTATGATTTGAATTAAACGCTTGAGTTTCTCTTTCCTTTCATGTCTCGAACTATCCTCAATGGAAACAAGTGATTGCTTGTCGTTGGCACTTTTGCTATCATTTCTTTACTTGGATATGTGTCTTTAATCACATAGTGTTTGTCCTCCATGTAGACTCTATATCCTTTCTATATTAGTAGTCCAATACTGAAAAATTTATTTTTTAGAACTTCAACATGATAAACATCAAGCATATACTTTTGCTCCCCTTGTTTCATTAGAATAGTAACCAATAATACATTTTCCCAAAATAGTGACTTGGACATTATTTCCAAGAGTAACATCCATTTGAATTGAATTATCTAGACTAGAAAACAAATTTAAATTACGATTCATATGATTGTTGCAGCCTTAATATAAATACCATATGTTGCATAGACTTTATTGGATGGTATTGCATTCAATTGGGGATGCACATTCCATCAACATTGCGCTCGACAAAGTGCTAGTGTTTGTCGACTAGTTTTGGCTTTGACTTCCTTGGTGAAACTGCTTCTTCCTACATTGATATGCATAATGACCAAATTTCTTACAATAATGACATTGAATTTTTTATTCAATCAAACCTATGACCACTTGTTGACTTGGGTTCTGACTCTGTCCTCTACTAGTGACATCTGTGGGACTGTTGGTGCATCCTCCTCTTGAGAAGTTTCTTCCTATCCCTCTGGAATTATTTCTCCCCCTGCCTCTACCATGGCTAATGGATGAATGTGCAGCGAATGCACCTTCCAAATATGTATTTATTTTGTTGATTATGTGTTCATGATTGATGAGTGAATCTTGCAACTCATGAATGGTGAACACTAACATATCTTTGTTTTTTTCCAAGATCACAACCGAGGATTCAAATATTGGGGGAATAATTTTGAGAATTTTTTCAACGACCCTTTGGTCTTCAATGTTTTCTCCATGAGATTTCAGTAGATTTATCAAACCAATAACTCTAGTGTAGAAGGAGTCTACTGACTATGTTTCTTTCAGTGATAGAGATTCAAAATCTCTTCTTAAAATCTGTAACCTTGAAGTCTTTACCTTGTTCAAGCCTTGATAAGTGGTCTCCAATGTGTCCCATGCGTGCTTAGCTATAATTGTTGTTGCTACTCTTGGGAGTATGCTTTCATGCGTGGCTTGGTGTATATACAACATATATTTTCCATCTTTCTTCCTCTGTTCCCTCAGGGCATCTTTCTAAGCTTGTATGAGATTAGTATATGTTGTCTGATCTGCTGGTTCTGCATAACCATTTTGAACAATATTCCAAACATCTTGACCTCTGAACAAATTCTTCATTGTTAGGGACTAGTTCTAGCTTTGACTTCCTTGGTGAAACTGCTTCTTCCTACATTGATATGCATAATGACCAAATTTCTTACAATAATGACATTGAAGTTTTTATTTCATCAAACCTGTGACCACTTGTTGACTTGGGCTCTGACTCTGTCCTCTACCAGTGACATCTGCGGGACTGCTAGTGCATCCTCCTCTTAAGAATTCAAGGTCGCAACCAAGGATTCAAATATTGGGGGAATACTTTTGGGAATTTTTTCAACGACCATTTGGTCTTCAATGTTTTTTCCATGAGATTTCAGTAGATTTATCAACCCAATAACTCTAGTGTACAATTGTCTACTCACTATGTTTCTTTCATTGATAGAGATTCAAAATATCTTCTCTAAATTTGCAACTTTGAACTCTTTACCTTGCTCAAGCCTTGATAAGTGGTCTCTTATGTGTCCCATACATGCTTAGCTATAATTGTTGTTGCTACTCTTGGAAGTATGCTTTCATGCATGGCTTGGTGTATATACAACATATATTTTCCATCTTTCTTCCTCTGTTCCCTCAGGGCATCTTTCTGAGCTTGTGTGAGATTAGTATATGTCGCCTGATCTGCTGGTTCTGCATAACCATTCTGAACAATATCCCAAACATATTGACCTCTGAACAAATTCTTCATTGTTAGAGACCAATAATCATAATTCTTTTCTATAAAAATTGGAGTTTGTAAACTTGATATGTTTGAACCAAAAGTGGAAGTCATTTTTAATTTTCCTTACAAAATTACTTTTTCACTTTTTAAGATAATATTTCTATACTAAACATTGCTCTAATACAAGATCTCGAGAAAGATGGATGCAACTATAGACTTGAGTTACTGCATAGACAATTTTTTTTTTTTTCCATTTTTACTTTAACTAAATGTCTTACTTGAATTTTACCATCTTTTACTCACACGGGATTTAGCTTGCCACCAACTCCTATGCAACCAACTTCTAAAGAACAACTTTATATTTGTGTCTAAAGACAAGATATGAAAAACACTTTTCTTCGACTGTTACTTGAGATAACTACCACACAACTATATTGTGACTGACTCACAGACAGTATTATATAACTAAACATTAAATAAGATTTGTGTGGAACACTTTTGCTGATAAAAAAATGAACTTGTAAGCGGTGAAATAATTATGGATTCTTTGTGCCTTTCATTAAACAGTAAATGTAAACAACATTCACTCACTTATAAATTTACAAGGATGTTTCACCTTTTAGAGAGCTTAGGCTCTCAAGACTTTTACAAAACAGAGAAGCTTGAGTTTCAAACTCATTACAACGTTTTACCTTCTTCTTCTACACACTTTTGTTCTCTGTATTTTTGTCTCTCTGTCTCTTCTGGTTTCTCTATATGTTCTCTCTTGTGTGTGTTTTTTATCTTTACAATCTTCTTCTTCTTATAAAAAACTTCTAGTGACTTACATTAAAGACTTTCATAACTATCTACCTAGAAACTTAGTTTCAGAAATTTAATTAGACTATCTTATATACGAGAGACTTGAACTCTTCATCTTGTGAGACTGTCTCACAAAAACTGACCTGCTACATACTCTGAGAGATTCAGTTTATATGCTATTAGATCAATGAGTAATTAATATTTCCAACACACATATATTACAAATAACAATACTGCAGCAAAAGCTAATGGAAGGTATCTTCTTGGGGGAACTTGTACACCACTAGTGAGAAATATGTCAATTCGATTGCTCCAAATACAATGACAAAGATAATAACAACATTATATGAGTCTACCATATCATAAGCATTACCAGTATGAGGAAAGTTGAAGTAACGATAATAAACCCAACAACTGGTATGTCTGCATCCAATTTAGATAAAGGTCATATGAATTAACATGGAATTCCATCTATTCAAGTGTAACAACTAACTGAAATAACCCTTTATATTTTCACAACGCTATCCTCTTAAGTTTCCTGTTACATTAATCTTTTTAATAGATAGATAGCAGTGACAAGAACGCATGCCAGCATGAGGATGTAGTTGATTTCTGAAAGGTAGACCTTTCCTTCATACTTAGGTGAAGTGTACACCACTGTAACGCATGGAAATAATCCAAGGGACGTGGTTTGATTTATGATAGAAAAAGTAGCATAGATCATCACTTTGCTTGAAATAACAGAGGTAACAATTACAATTGCAACTACAAACATTGGCCAATATATAGCTCCTGGTACAAACTTTCACTTTCAGGGACTTATATTGAAATTTTGGTTATAATAATACACTGAACCTTTATGAATGAAAAATTTTGTTATGATAACATGCTAAAACTTATTTCTATAACTATTACAACACCTCTAGCACCATAACTTCAATGTCCCAGAGTTGCATAAGGATAACCCTTAAACTGAAAAAATAGAGTGAATTAAAAGATAAGTGAAGTTACATGGAATTCATTTGTAGAATGTATTGAGTACGTCTTGGAGAAACTCGCTGAGATATGCAGCTTGCCGCACATATGCGCAGATTAAAGAAGGGTATGCTATTCCAGTAAAGGAGATATGATGAACCACATGCCAGATTACTTGTAAGCATACCCTTTTAATTGTAAAAACAACTTTTAATTAAGTATACAAATCAATCAATGCCCAATACCTAAATTTAACGAACAAAAAAATGACCTACGTCTGCAAACATAGCTTCAAGCATAGCTTCAGTTCCTGCATGGTAACCATCTAACATAAGAAACCAATTCTCAATGGTATCCTTTAAATAAAAGTTTTACCCATCTGGAGAATGCTGTATACCTATTATACAGAGAACTATTCCACCAAGTGAAGTCCAACCCCGCTTTGAAGTATTGAAATATGTATTTGGGATAGAAAGCTCGGAAGACGCTTGTATCATATTCGACGATGTTGTGGATACCAATGAAGGCAATAAACGAATACCATATCAGAATAGCAAAGACAAATGAGTAACCAACTCTCTAAGTTTCAAATATTTGGACAGAGAAGAGAATAACTAAGATCGCCACAGATATCATAGTAAACCATCTCTGCAAGCCAAACTCAAATTAAAATCCCTTATGTTTTTTATTGTTTTTAATACAAACCACAGATACTTCATGATTAGTACTCACCCTGGCTGGTTGAATTGTCAATATTCTTTATCAATTGAACTGCTGATATAGCTGTTGCATGAAATGAAGATTAGTTTTCAATATAGAAAAAACAAAACCAGTGAGTGGACTATACTGTTTATGGTAAGCAATTTACTTAATATTTTCAGAGATTGGATTTGGTGAGGCCTAATACCTGAGATACAAGGAGTGAACACACCATCTCCAATAACCATGGAGTTAACAAGAAGGGCTAGTATGAGTAAAATTGTCTTAGCTGCATCACTTTTTTGTAAAGCTTCTTTTATATTCAAAGCTCTTTTGAACTCTCTGCTGGGAGTTGCATGCTTATACGATCAAAGCTCTTATCTTCTGCTTGTTGATTTGGAACGACTCTCAATTTTGCATGCCCACATATCAAAGAATAAAGTGCAAACATCCCACTGGCTATCTGATAAATCTTTACAATCAACTTATACCCAAAATGCAGCATCTTTACAATCAGCTTGTACCGAAAAATTAAAATATGAAAGAAAATTAACCATAAAGAATCTATAATTTTTGGATCATCATCGGCGAAGAGTATCATCTAAACGATGGATACCATTTGTAAAAGTGGCAACAAACACATATAGGGGAGAAGTTGCTATATTTCTGTAACCCACCCCAAATACTCTGAAATGCCAACTGGAGAATGGAGGCCATTGTGAGTAGATTCTGGAAAAGAAGTAACATCAAGCTCAAATTAACGGATTAATTAAACACTATGATCATGTTTTAAATTAAACATTAGATTAACTAAAAACTTTTACTTGAACTCGTCTTGAACTATTATAGAGATATAACAGACTCCCAAGCCTTATAACATAACATAAATGCATTTTATTAGTCATACTAACCGAGCCATGAGTAGACATTCCAAACTATTATAAAGATATAACAGAGTCCCAAGCGTTATAACATAATATAAATGCATTTTATTAGTGATACTAACCGAGCCATGAGTAGACATTCGAGAAACTCTACTTAACTCCAAATCTAAGGAGTCAAGCCACTCGAACCTGCTACCATGAGAATTCTCATGCAGATTCTCTTCTATTGAAACATCAACCTCTTCATTCTCTACTCCATTAACCATCTCCTCTGCTTCGTTCGAGGCCATATGTGCTCTCTACTCTATTAACCATCTCCTCTGCTTCGTTCGAGGCCATCTGTGCTCCCAGCTTCTTGTTCTTCAACTTCCAAATGTGGATGAGCTCTAACATAACAAAAATATGCCACACCCACACGCCCTTTTATAGCATAAGGTCTTGGAACCACCATGTTACGCTTAATAGGAGTACTACTAGATGAATTCTGAGTGAATCTGCAAGTGGCGAATTGGCGAGGACATCGCCTGGTTCGTGGAAATAGAGTTCGAGTAAAAGGCTCACCCTCACATCGACATTTACCTTTGCTGATGGCTTTTCCAACCCCTACGTGTGAATTGCAGGAAGGAGGTGTGTCCAATTGTATTCATCACCATTCAACTAATGTTAAATGGTGGTCTATACAACCGATAAAATTTCCAAGAAGACTATTCTACTTTTCTTTCACACAAATATATGATATCTGTTTTAAATGTGATAAAATTATTTCTTTTTAAACTAATAAGAAAAATAAGAAAAATAGAACTTCAATTCTTCACAAGAAAATTGTCATAATTTCAATTTCAAGAATTTCAAAATCAACTTAATTTTACATCAATCAATCACACAAAAAAAATAAAAATAAAATAAAAGAGTATAAATAATTGGTTCATACCTAATACATTATCCAAATGATTTGAAATTATTCGAACTAGTTCATATCACCCAATTGTATTCAAAGTTTTCTTAACATGGTTTTTACAATCATTTTATCCATACCACAATCATATCTTTAACCATATAAAACAAATCCAATAATATGCACCATATATATCTACCACCCATCTAATCTATTCACCTACTTACATTTAAGCCCAATTACTCAAGCATGCCTTTTCATAGCATCTCTTTGAATTCTTTAAGATAATTTTTATAAATGTCTCAACAAAAATACAAAGAATATAAGGAATTATTCCTTCTTCCAACAAGTTCCTTAATGACTTGATCTAATAGTCAAAAAAATGTACCACATGGAACCAACATGCATTCAAGTAAACAAACACAACAATTCAACCAACATAGATGCAAAATAAAAATAAAAAATCACCATTCATAGGTCAAACTATGAGCAAGTATGTAGGCCCATTAGGCCCTAGAGTTGTGGCTCACTTTGATACCATATCTAGGTTCCCACCTTACCAACATAACAAAAAATAAAGAATCAAGGGCCTCGTGGGACATTAAGACTCATCTTTTTTATTTATTTTTAATTAACAAAATTAAACTCACGTGAAAAATGTAGTTATAATAATTGAGTTGAGAAGATAAATATAATACCATTATCTTAGTTCATCAAAAGAGTTTCAAACAACGCATCAATTCCACAACAAGGAATTAACACAAGGATTAAGTCCCTTCATGTTTGAAATGAATTATTCTTAAAAAATCTTTGCAATAACATAATATTCTTGTTCATAACAATATTTAGAGAAATACCTAGATTTATAAATTAAAATAAAAAGGGAAACAATATTTGCATTAACATAATATTGTTGTTTATAATCATATTTAGACACATAGCTAGATTTCACCACTAAAAGAACTTTACCAAACACTTTCCACGCATTAGAGCTACAACCATTTAGGCAATAAATCAAACACTTTGAATGCATCAAAGCTACAACCATTGAGACATTTAATCAAATACATTAATGCTTGGCATATACAACTATTGAGCCATTTCATCAAACATTTTGCATTCATGAAAGATACAATCATTGATGTATTTTTTCAAATATTTTGCATGCATGATATCTACCACCATTAAGAGATTTACTCAAACACTTTGAAATCTACAACCATTAAGAGATTTACTCAAACACTTTGAAATCTACAACCATTGAAACATTTATAAAGTACTTTAATGGTAAACTAATACAATTCATTGAGGACTTAAAACTAACATTTCAAATAAAACTAACATAACTCTCAAAGAATTAAAACAAACACTTTGTGAGTCCTATGTAAGATTGCATGGTCAAACCCTACAACAATCCCCACAAGTTTCATGGGGTTTTGGAAAATTGTGTAGATCACAAAATGAACAGAAACTAGGGGTTCCATGTTTGAATGCTATGGATACCCCTTACAATTACACTAAAACTCAAAATAATGATATCAACTTAATTTTAAGAAATGTGGAAAAATATAAAAATATAAAAGATATTTGCACAATTTGACAAAGACATTGCATATAAGGTAGTCATTATAACCACAAATAACACAATACCATCTAAATTTTACTTTTGCTTCTTTCAAGGAAAAAACAATAGAATGAGAGAAAGAAGAATAAAAGAAGGGAGGAGAAAATTTAGCTCCAATACTAGATATGTTTCCTTTAATCCTTCCATAACACTTTAGCTAATTCACCCAACCTTATTTAAGGAGAACTTATCTCCTTAAACATCTCCAGCTATATGAATTCATAAAACTATCCAATAATTTTCTCTTCAGCTCAACATCACTCAAGTCTCAATCAACTAATGACAAACCAAACATCATAACTTATTAGAATAATACACATCACCTGTTACAATGAAACATAACCTATTAAACATAACCTATTAGAAAAAAAACACATTTTCTAAACCATTCAGTTTATGATATATTACAACTAAACCTATTAACTATTAACTATTGACCAGTAACAAATATTCACATTAATGGTAACAAAAGGTCAAAGTTACTCACCTTAAAAAAAAAAATTGCTGTACTATTCGACTTTCATATATGGCCTCGGTTGAAAAGCCACCCTATCCTTAAAAAAAAAAATTGCTGTACTATTCGACTTTCATATATGGCCTCGGTTGAAAAGCCACCCTATCGAATTGGAGCCCAGTGAAACCCTCGGTTCTCGGACAGCTGGGCAGCCAATTCCATGTGTTATCGATTAGATTGTAGTCGAGCACCGCAATTCGAGTGTTGAGGGGTGGTGTTATGAAGCAGACATGATCTCCCACACCAGTGCAGCTATTACACTCCTCATTTCCTAGATTTTTATTCATCCATTCCCTGCGAACTGAAGGTGGCATCCGTGTAATCTCCACCCATTCATTATTCCTTAACTCCCACAGAATAATCACCACCTCCATCTTCACTCGCCCTCCCGTTTCTCTTCGACGCAAATCGACGGGCATGGGCATGCTTTTGCCGGCGATTAATAATAGACGCGACCCGCATGTGATAATCAGTGGTCGAAACGGGACATCGCGGTCACGATCCACCTCCCGCACTATTTCAGGGAATGGTACAAGAACCACTTGAATGGGACTGGGCGCTACAGCTGAAACATTTCTGTTTCCCTCTAATGGAATGGTGAAACCCACAACGCCCCGGCCACTGTTACGCCCTGCCTGCATCTGCCAGTGACAGTAAAATGATCCGTTGCAGAAAAGAAGCTTATTGAACATGGGCAGTATTACATCATCAGGAAGGTATCCTGCGACATTCCATCTTTTTTGGGAAGGATCGTAAATGTCCACAACCGCTCTTTCCCATCCATTTGTATAACCAACAGCCACCACTTTGTATGCAGTCTCCGATCGCCAATTTTCGTTATCATCGACGACGATGCGTTCAATGTCCCACACTCTGGATGGCGCGGCCGGAATTTCGACGAAGGTTTGCGTATAAGGATTGCATACCTTCAGCGGTCGACCGCGTAATGAGCTTACCAAGCAGAGTCCTTGATCAGAGGACCTGATGTTGGTTTGCGGTATCGAGTTCTTGAGGAAAGAGAGCGTGAAGCAGGGCTTGATCCAGCTCAGTGTCCGGAAACAGAAAGACATACAAGGAATTTCCGGGTTCCTATAATCACACAGAACAAGACGTGGATGATTGTTGATAGGCAGCTCGGACCACCTGTCCATGAAAGACTGTGAAGAAAGCAAGTCCTTCCATTCCTTGGCGACGACTCGAAACAAATACGTACATTCCACTGGAAGCCAAGATAATATCATCATTCGCAAATCATACGGCAAATCGTTCCACTCCGTAGAAACAGGATCTACATCTGCTGTTTCCATCTCCATATCTTTATCCCTTCCGAGCAATAAAGAGACGAAGACCACAGATGTCAACCAGCCAAGAAAGAGATGAAGACGACAGTATATGTAAATGATCACTTACTGTTTATTTGAAGGGCACAAAACTAATTTATAGTTCATGACCATTAGTGATCACTTGTATCTTGGTGGAGAATACTTTTTTATAATAAAATTAGAAAAAATAAATTACAAAGCAAAAGCAACATATCATGGTATATGGGGGCATATTTGTGATATAGTGTGTTGCATTTCTCATAATTAATATGGAATTAGTTTTTTTAAATTGGATATATTTTTAAGCATATTTTATTAAAGGGAATTTTTGTTAAGAAATGTAAAAGGTACTATAAAAAAGAACATTATTATAAAGAGGGCATTTTTCACGAAAAAAACGTCAAAAAGGTATTATATAGAGGATTTTTCCTTTAAAAACGTGAAAGGTATTATATAGAGGATTTTTCCTTTAAAAACGTGAAAGGTAGTATAAAGTCATTTTTCCGTAAAAAAAGTGAAAGGTACTATAAAGAGCATTTTTCTTAAAAAAACCTAAAAGGTACAATAAAGAGCATTTTTTCTTAAAAAACCTGAAAGGTACTATAAAAGCATTCTTCCCTAAAAAAAGTGAAGAGTACTATAAAGGGCATTTTTCCCTAAAAAACTTGAAAGGTACTACAAAAAGCATTTTTCCATAAAAAAATGTGAAGGGTACTATATGGCATTGCAAATCACATAATTTTTTGTTATTCTTCTATACGAGGAGGAAAAACCAAACAACAAGCATAGTCATCCCACATATTAACAAAAGTGGACAACAACCTCCTTATTAAGTCATGTGCATCCAAAATTTGAACCAAAAATTTACAAACTATCTCTTCTAGAAAAACAAAAAACAATTAAAACTATCAATGAAATGCATATAAATCTCAAATACGAAAATTAACTAAAAATGTGAAAGGTACTAGAAATGGCATTTTTCCCTAAGAAATGTTAAAGGGTACTATATGACGTTGCAAATAAGAGAATTTTTTGTTATTCTTCCATACAAAGAGGAGGAAAAAACAAACAACCAGCATAGTCATACCACAAATTAAAAAAAGTGGACAACATCCTCTGTATTAAGTCATGTGCATCCAAATTTGAAACCAAAAGTTTACAAACAATCTCTTCTAGAAAAACAATAAACAATTAAAACTAACAATGAAATGCACATAAATCTAAAATAAGAAAATTCAGAAACTATGAATTTTATAAGAATTATAAAAGATTGTCTTCAACTCATGCACCCATATGTATGGCTCCTCTCCTAATGTTTTTTTGAGAGATGCTAGATGTGTAAGATGCAATTTTTACTCCTTTTTGAAATATAATTAAGTTCAACCTATATTTTGTAGTTTTGTTAGAATTCACAAACACAAATATTTTGCATGTATAAAAAACAAAACAAAAATGTTTCTCCATAATAAGATCTCTATATACTAAAGTAACATTATTACAGTTAACCATAGATGAATGTAACAATGGTGCTCTAAATATTTTTCTTAGATAATTCTACCATCAATCAAGATAACTACAAAATATTGTCTTTTATAATGTAGCATTACTTAAATCATTCATAGAGTGCTCGCAACAATAATGCTAAAATCATTTCAATGCCAAAAAAAACTCCAGTTTCAATTTTCTTTTAATAAAAATTTGAGAGAATAAAAGAGTGGGGAGAAGACAAGGGAAGACATGTAGTTTCTTAATTTGTTAGGTCTTTGGCTATTTAGACATAGATATGAGCATTACATAGCTAAATGCAAATAAGTTAGGGGAGGTTTGAGGATCAATAACATTCAAGCTTTTTTAGAATCATCTTTAATGAGAAATAGACTTATCTACATAAGAAATGAAGTTATCCTCCAAAAAGGGAAATCATGTTAGTTTTTCATCATTCAAGCTAGCATTATGATCTTAGGATCTTTTAACTAAGAGAATAACAAGCACAACAATAAAACATAAGCACATCACAAGAGACAAGAGACACAAAGAGTTTTCCTTGGGGAAACCATAAAGGAGAAAATCCTGCAACTTCCTCAGAGATAGAATCAGCACCAAAACAGTAAAACTGGAAAATAGTAAGATGATGTCCACACAGCAGCAGTCTCTCTCTCTCTCACTAAGAGAGCTTCTCCTCTCTCACTCATGCGCCCCAATGAGTGAGTGTGAGTGTTGCAAGTGAGATAAATAGAGAGGCTCACTCTCTATTTATATTCTTTCGTTCACTTGAAGTGTACTCCAACATGTCGGCCTCACTTAACAATTACTTACTAGAGCCAACATCTCTAGGAGTGTCTAATAACCCTAGTGCCCCACCACTTGTGGGTAATTTTCCTCCTCTTACCAATAGGAGGGTAACACAATGGTGGGGACTATTACCCCAACTTACAATGACTCGCATAGGGTCGACTTCACTAGGATAGTCTAATAACCCAAGGGCCCCACAACTGTGGGGACTTTAATCCTTGACTAATAGGAGGGTTACCCACATTGACTTGACATGACTTTCTCATTATAGAAACTTCCTCGAATAAACATTGGGGTATGACATGACTCAAATACATTACAGTACATCCTAGAATAAACATCGGGTTACAATACATAAGAAATATGAGTGAATACATTCCGAAGTTACAATTACATCAACACTCCCTCTTAGCTAGGAAGGTATTCTCTCGACACAATTTATCAGCACAAGTATTCTTCTCTGTATCATCTAGGTCATCATCAGGTCCTTGTCATCTTCAGTTCATCTTCATCTTCAAGTCATCTTCATTTGTAAGTTATCTTCATTTGTAAGTCATCTTCATTTGGATCTGGATCATCACTTGATATAGATCATCGTCACTAAATCTGGATCATCACTGGATCTGTATCATCATCACTGGATCTGGATCATCATCACTGGATCTGGATCATCACTCGATATGGATCATCATCATTGAATCTAGATCATCACTGGGCATCATCACTGGATCTGGATCATCACTTAATCTGGATCAACACTGCTAGATCATCTTTACTGGATCTAGATCATCACTCGATCTGGATCATCACGGGTGCTATCTCAGGATTCTTCTCGTCACAGAAAGTTCTATAGAGCCAGCCCTTTTTCATTTTGGTTGTAGGCCTAGCCTCCATGTAGGTATTTTCCAGCACTTATATCTGATCAACACATGATACAAAGAATGGCTCATCATTTCTATCTGATCAACACATGATGTGAAGATAGATACTGCACTTACATCTGATCAACACATGATACGAAGAATGGCACGCCCATCACTTACATATGACCTACTCGTCAGAAAGGCATGCCCAGCACTCACATCTGATCATGTAGGAACTAATCCTATAATCATATCAGAAAGGCCCAGCACTCACATTCACCAGCATGATAGGAACTCAACCTACTATCATTTGTGAAATGGCTCAGCACTTACAACCACCAGCATGATAGGAACCTAAAGTACTATCATCTGTGGAAGGGCCACTGCACTTACATCTGAGTACGTGGGAACACATCCCTCAGTCACATCAGAAAGCCACTACACTTACATCTGAGTACATGGGAACACATCCCTCAGTCATATAAAAAAGGCTCTGCACTTACATCTGATTATGTGGGAACACATCCCTCAGTCACATTAGAAAGGCTCTGCACTTACATTTAAGTACATGGGAACACATACCTCAGTCACATCAGAAAGGATCTGCACTTACATATGAGTATGTGGGAACACATCCCTCAATCACATCGGAAAGGCTACTGCACTTACATCTGAGTACGTTGGAACACATCCATCAGTTACATCAGAAAGGCTCTCGGTCCTAGACCAAGGATCCCTGGTACCTCACCAGGTAGCTCCATTAAAAGAATGGTGGTAGCCCTTATATCTGACACTAAGTCAGAATGGCTTAGCACTCATATCTGACATGGGAGGAACCTAATCCTTTAGCCATGATAGAATGGCTTTAGCCCTTACATCTGATCAAGTGGGAACACATCCCTCTATCACATCAGAATGGCCATGCACTCATATCTGATCATGTGAGAATGAATCTCACAGTCATATCAGAACGACCCTCAGTCATAAACTGAGTTTTCTTGGTACCTCACGAGGCATCTCCATTCCAAGAATGGCAATAGCCCTTATATCTAATCATGTAGGAACCAATCTTACAGTCATATCAGAATGGCTAAGCACTCACATCTGACATGGAAGGAACCAATCCTCTCACGATGATAGAATGGCTTAGCCCTTACATCTAACCATGGAAGGAACCAATCCTCTCACCATGTCAGAATGGCTATGCAACTCATCACTTTCCCTTGGAGGAAACCTCGATCTGGAAAACACCAAGATTCTCCCTAAAGTACTCAAACTTCACTCTAGCCAATGGCTTTGTCAATACATTATCTCTCTATTCCTCCGTTGCAACATACTGGAGCTTCACTACTCCCTTCTGCACCATGTCCTTGATATAGTGGTACTTGATCTCGATATGCTTCGACTCGTCATGGAACACTGGATTCTTTGACAACTTCATGCAACTTTGGTTGTCACAATGTATACAAGTAGCATCCAACTGGAGATCAAATAAATCAGACAGTAGCTTCCGTAGCCATACTGCCTCACAACTAGCTAAACAAGATACGACATACTCTGCTTCAGTTGTACTTAGTGCCACACAGGATTTCTTCCTGCTAAACCCAGAGATCACACCTGATCCTATACTGAAGCAACACCCTGAAGTACTCTTCCTGTCGATGGCACTGCCTACCCAATCTGAATCAACATAACCCTCTAGGTTAATCTTCTGATTCACATCGTACTTGATCCCATAATCAACTGTACCCCTTTGGTACCTCAAAATATGCTTTGCAGCAATCAACTGAACATTTTTCGGATCTATCAAGAACTGGCTCAAGGTGTTCACAGTAAAGCAAATGGCTGGTCTCGTGTCAGGTACATTAATGATCCAATCATCTGACGATACATCATAGCATCAACCGACTCTAATGAAGCATCACTCAATAGCTTCAGGTTCGATGCCATAGGTGTGGTCATGCAGTTCATCATCCTGAATCTATTCATGATCTCTACTGCATACTTCCCTTGTACACACCTCCATGCCTAGAAAATAGTGCATCGACACATAACAAGAGCATCATTGGTCTTCCGCCTTCAACCATAAAGCAAAGGTTGGAATCCACTTTACCTAGAGTCATCAGTAATCTTCCCATCCTGTCATGCCATGTTGAACCTCAATATATTTTGTAGTCACTCCCTCTTAAGTGAAGCATCATACTCCCTCTGTCTTTTGTACTCTACGCACTAAAATATTCTATACCGGAGTGACAAGTAGCTTCTTATGCTATTAATATTCTATGTAACCATCTAATATATAGACTTGCATCTTCAACCTTGTAGCAAAGGTTAAGGTCTTCACCAAGCTCATCATACATGTGTTTAAACTCATAGTGACTACAAATGTCTCTTCGTAGTCTAGGCCTTATTTTCGTGAGAAACCTCGTGCTATGAATCTTGCTTTGTATCCCACAATGTTTCCATCTACTGCATGATGGAACTATGAACTTCTCTTCAGGTCTTGATACTGCATCCTAGACATCATTCTTCTTGAATTGGTCTTCCATTTCTTCTTCGTTACTTCTTCATGGCTAGAAGGTTCTATATCAATGATGTCACTGCACTCGTCATATTATTCTTTGTCTTTGAACTATTGTCACTTTTTCTTTGGAACAAGTCTTCATTCTTCTATTCTTGTAGGTGATTATGTATGTGAGTTTTCCCACAAGTCAAATGTAGTTGTATGGTTAGAAACATTTCATAAGGAATATTCATAATGGAAAATTCTTATGCATAAATATGTGATTATGAAACTACTTTAGCCAATAAAACATTTATCCATATCTCACTGAAACTTTCTAGATGCCTTCCATCTCTACCAGGACAACATTGAGATTGTGCACTAATCCAATATGTCAGCAAAGAGGTTTCATTCTAGATAAGTAGCAATGGAGAGTTGTATAGCACCATGAGCTACTTACCCATCACATGCATATTAGTAGTATACTATCGTTAATGCAAACATTCTATCATGCATAATACATTAACTGAATATAAACAAATGCATAACAAAACAATGAAATGACAATTGAATACTTATCTTTTATTTGTTTCGTGGGTAGATTCCTTCTTGATCCTTTAGCTTCATCGTCTTCTTCATTCATAATAGCATAGTTTCTTATCCAAATGATAAGGTGGATAAGAGGTTCTTCAAGAGTTGAGTTCTTCATATTCCTCATCACTTGAGGTATCTTCTTTGGAAGGTGAGAGCTTGATCTTCATTTGCTTCCATCTTCTCTTCTCTTCTTATGAGTCGAGCTTCTTCTTCTTCCCAGATTCTACTGAAAGTAATCACTTCCTTCTGGAACACTTCCTCGAATGAATCAATCCCATGACCCTGGGAGGCCATTCAAGGTGGCCATCAACACTTTTGCATTCTTCACTTCTTCTTTTACCACTTCAAGTTGTTCTTTGATTTGAGAGACCATTATGACTACATGGTCTCTGCATTCTGGATCTTCACATTCCTCAACTGGTTTCTTAAGGTCATCTTCTGATATATGTTCTTCCCTTCAAATAGATTGGTCAAGGAATCAAACATATTTAGTGTCTTTAGGGAAGACACTTGTGGTACAAGTTGATTCGTGATTGAATCAACTATGATCTTCTTGGCCTTGACCAAGTTCTTCTTGTGTAAGGCTTCTAGCCTCATCTCCCTCTGGAACTAGAACCTCTCTACTCATGTAGGTGTCCAATCTATTTTCTTCAGAGAGGTAATAATCTTCCATGCTTGGAATTTGTCAACTTCACCAAGCTTATCAAGCTGATGTGATAGATCACTTTCAAATGAGAACCTCAAATGGAAATGGCAAAGGATTGGATCTTACCGTTTTGAGGTGTCTGTCCTGGTTCCGGAGCTGGCTGATCTAGGGTTTGTCACAGAAACCCTAATTTTCAAAACTTGGAATATTTCAGGTCTGATTGGATATACATATAGATATCATCAAATGGAGCTGTCCAATGTACTCCTTTTCTGAAAACAGTGGAGGGAAGCTTTTGGAACAGGAAGCCCTAGTTTTCCAATTTCTTTTGTAGAAATGCTTGTTACTGTTTCTGTGATATATCTGAAATTGCTGCTCCTACGTGTCTGAAATTTTTCATTGACATAACCTCACATGTCCTTGGTCCAACACCATAGTTTGCATCAGAATTGGTTTCACCATTTTGGATTTAAGATCCTTTTCCCAAGGTGACCTATTACCAGACTATTTAGAATAGTGAATTCGTATGGAATACCGCGTGTCATTGGTTCATTTTCTGAGTTTGATATTTGGATCATAGAAATTAAATTCCTCTTCATTTCTGGAACATCTTCCAAAATTCCATTCAGAACTTTGTAGCCCAAGATATTGCAATTCTCCCCAGGCGTCTTGTTTAGGGATGAATTCTGGAAGAGGTTGGAACCCTAACTTGGAGGGATCATACCTCCCAGAACATAGTGAATCAAAGGTCGGATTTTGGACATAGTACTCATCAGGATTTTTTCTTCAGCCCCTATAATTTTCAGCTCTTGATCCTTCGCCAATATCGGGATATAGTGCATGTACCAAAACTTAGCATTTTTAGTACTTAGGGTTTTTCTAGCTCGGGGTCAAACTAGGGTTTGACTTTCCTGGAGTTTCACTCAACCAAATTTCTTGAACCAAGTCTCTAAAATTTGGTTTTTATGACTAGAAAAATCCTACTCTGGGCTCACTCAAAAATTCCTCTTTTGTAGAAATCCCTATTTTCTAGATTGAAAACTGAAAATGCTCGGAATCAAATTCTGCTTCAACAGAAAGATGTGCCCTTCAATGGAGAGTCAGCCTAGCATACTTTTGCTGATGGATTGTGGAGAGAGACCCAAAAAGTAATAATCCCTAGCTTCTGTAGCTGCACAATGTCTTCTTCTCAGGTTAGCTCTGATACCATGTTAGTTTTTCATCATTCAAGCTAGCATTATGATCTTAGGATCTTTTAACTAAGAGAATAACAAGCACAACAATAAAACATAAGCACATCACAAGAGACAAGAGACACAAAGAGTTTTCCTTGGGGAAACAATAAAGGAGAAAACCCCACAACTTCCTCATAGATAGAATCAACACCAAAACAGTAGAACTGGAAAATAGTAAGATGATCTCCACACAGCAGCAGTCTCTCTCTCACACATTGAGAGAGCTTCTCCTCTCTCACTCATGTGCCCCAATGAGTGAGTTTGAGTGCTGCAAGTGAGATAAATAGAGAGGCTCACTCTCTATTTATATTCTTTCGTTCACTTGAAGTGCACTCCAACATGTCGGCCTCACTTAAAAATTACTTACTAGAGCCGACATCTCTAGGAGTGTCTAATAACCCTAGTGCCCCACCACCTATGGGAAATTTGCCTCCTCTTACCAATAGGAGGGTAACACAATGGTGGGGACTATTGCCCCGAATTACAATGACTCACCTAGGGTTGAATTCACTAGGATAGTCTAATAACCCAAGGGGCCCACAACTGTGGGGACTTTAACCCTTGACCAATAAGAGGGTTACCCACAATGACTTGACATGACTTTCTCATTATAGAAACTTCCCGGATTAAACATCGAGGTATGACATGACTCAAATACATTACAGTACATCCCAGAATAAACATCGGGTTACAATACATAAGAAATGCGATTGAATACATTCCAAATTTACAATTACATGAACAAATCAAGGGAATCGTGATAAGCATAGATGCAACGGTTTGAGATAACAACTGGTACGTAGATAGCCAATGTTGATTAATGACTAAAAATTCATAAGCAACTAGATTGGACCTCCCAAGATACAATGAAAACATTTACAGTAGGTATTTATGGAGTAAGGTTTGAGCCCTAAACCTTGTTGTCTCCTAAAACACACTTAACACATAAACTATCCCAACTACTAGGTTGTGTTCTTAAGGGAAACTATGAGTTTAGAACCCATTGTCACCTTGATTCCCAAATCCTCCATTTAGTCCCAAATCCCAAAAGTTCAAGGCGGGTAGTCCCTACAAAATAATATTGTTGAACCACACCTCCATACTTAAGAAGTAGTGCATCATCCCCATGTTCTTCATCTTGAACTTTGTGGCAAGCCCATGTTGCCTTCCAACAACCTTCTCACCTTTTATTTGTTTCTGGTTAATAAAAAATGAATTCCTTAAAGAGTGCCTTTAAAATCTATGATTTTGAAGGTACTCTCAATCTGAATACATTATTAGAATCTATTAGAAGATAGATTATTAAATAATGCATTTAGAATCTATGATTCTAAAGGTACTCTCAATCTGAAGACAACAATTACTCAGGTAAAAATCATCGCAAGCATTTGAAGTTCATGACTATTGAGCTATCTATTCAGCAACTGTTAAATCTAATTACTATATAATCGATTTCTCTTCGCATATATTAACTCTTGATTATGTATTGTTTGATGACAATTCAATTTTAGTTATTATCTCATTAAATCAACAGCTTGCTAATCTCATCTTGCAACCAGATCAAATTTGCTTCTATGATTTTTCATATTTCTACATGTTTTGGTCTTGAAATACACCAAGGATTTTATAGTTTGATTTTCATACTAGGCAAAGTATAAGTGATTAAATTCATTTCTATATATTGTTTGGATTAATAATGTTGATTCGTTATATATCTAAAACATGAAATTCTAAAACTATGCCTACAATGATTATTCAAAGCTCCATTCAAATCTTAACCTAATGACAATGGTGTCCATGCAAAATGAAACTATTAATTTGACATTTGTTTCCTAACCTAGCTTGGATCAAAACCAGAAATCATTTAATCATTTGACACCTACTGATTAGTGTACAACCAATTACATCATGGCATTTCATCATACTAGTGAATATATCAAATGTAATCTCCATTTTTCATTCATGTACGAAACCATAATTTTGATTCATGCAACATTATGTGTCTCATTTTATCATACCCTAAGATGAATCTGGTATTGTTTTGGCTGAGCAGGTTATCGAATTTGGGGTTTTTACAGAGAGGTGACTTAACTTGATTTGTGTTTCTCATTTACATTGATGATCACCCTCACCTTGTTTATCAACTGAGTGTAGCTACAATGGATCCACTATGTATATTTGAGTCGGCTGCGAGATAATTACTGGACATTGATCCTGAGTCTCCGTAGTTAATTGATAAAATTGGTTGAGGTGAAATCTTGAGAAGTTTTAATGGACATAATGTAGAAGTAACTAGACAATTTCTCTTATCACTAAAAGAGAACGTTTCCTAGGTTGGAAATCTCTGTTTGGTCATCTCCAAAGACTTCATAGCGAAAAGTACGAAGCTACGACAAACATGCTATTGGAGGTTTATGAGGAAGGAGATTAACAAAGCCAGATTGAATTTTTTTTTTCTCCCTTTACCTAAGGATTTCGATGATAAATTTGGGTATCCTACAAAGTAATCCAAGACCCAATGGCATTCATTTATACAGTTGATCATAAGGTACATAACTTGTAATGGTATATTTTCCTCTATACATTGTTATCACCTTAGGATTTTGATGGAATTCAAAGGATCTAGCTTAAATTTACCATTATTTTTGTTCAATAGTCTAGAAAAGATGGCTTATGATGTTCAGAATACTATAAGATATCAATGTTGAAGTTTATTTCATCATGATTTATTTAAAATATTGATACAATTCCAAATGTCTGCAATTGGTAAGTCTTGGGAACAATTCTTTGTTGAAAATCGCTTTAGTCATACTCAATTTTGGCCACCTTATGTCTCTATGTCTCGGTAAAAGAGAAGAAAACCCTCTATTAGTGAAAATCATGCATCAAATCCTGATGCAAGACCTAAATAAATAAATGGGATTGAACCTTCCCTATCGAAGGATTTAAGAGATATCTTGGTAAAGGGTAATCCCTTTCCAATGGTTGGATTTTTAGTTACTCGAATTGGTAAAGTACCTACACAGAAGCCGAAAGACTTAGTTGATCTGAATGTTTATGGAGGAATGCAAGGAAATATAGGAATACACATAATCCTTGAGATGCATCAGAAATAAGACTTCATTTCATTAATATCATATACCGAAAATAATGCTTACAGACAAAATCGAAATAAACTAGCTAGGGTCCTGGTAGATTATCTTTGAGAAGAGATGTGGAAGCCTCAAGCCTTTGAAATCCCCCTTAAAATGGGGCTCTAAATACTATATATTATTCAAAAACAAAGGAAAACCCTAATCCTCCAAAACCTAACAGTGGGAGATGAAAAATGCCAAACTATGGCCCCGTTGGGGTAAATTCGTACATCAACTTCTTGGTGTCGTAACTTTGGCATACGGTCTCCATTTGATGCACATGATACCTCATTTAAAATATATACTTGAGGACTACGAGGAGTATTTCCCCAAAAAATGTCATTTAGGGTCTGAAAATGACTCCAAAAGTTTAGGACCCAGAAAACTGCTAAAAATAGTAAGTTGTGTTGTAATTAAGGAAACTAAAAGAACTGAAAGAACAATGTTGGGGCCCAAATTGGAATAGGTGGATGGAAAACAATATCCCAATCGATCATTAGTCAAGATTCAAAACATAGGATCGATCCTTTTTTATGGAATTATGCCTAAACAGAGAGAGTCTATCTGTAACATCCCCGCCCCTTCAACTAACGAAGAGGACGCTACCATACATCAAACATCTAGGAAACTAGCCCCATGAACATGTACATACATATAAAATCTGAAGTAAATGCTTAAAAGCATAAAACATACTAAGATGCATAATCATACGTGTATTTAGTGGAAGCAAAACAACATTCATTCATATCAATGTTCATCATAATTCATTAACAATAAACATACCTGCAGAAGTAAAATAGACACGAACACTTATCTTATGAGAACTGTCCTGCAACCATCTACATCACTGCAATGTTCCACCCAACCATAGGCATGCATGCTCTTTAATCTCTCAGCAACGCTACCACCCCCAAGCCAGGCATGATTCCCTAAGGAATAAGGAACTAGCAAGCTTACACATAGCCAAGGATACACAAAACATCAGGGATACATAGTTCATCCAAGCTGACAGAGTTGGGTTTATCAAACAATCATAGATTATCCAATCCAACACATTTGGGTTTATCGGGCCATCTAGGAGATGGAAAAGGCTAAATGATAAGCTGGTGAGCCCATTGAAGAGATAAGGACACCTACACCCAAACTATCCTGACTTCTAGAACACCCACACACAACCAACACAAGGAAATTAATCCTTTCTCTGCTACATAGTCGCTCAAGCCCTGACCTCCATTCCAATGCTATTCCGGGGTTGTGGAGAAGAAAGATAGCCCTCTAGCTCTGTCTATGTGGTTCCCAAACACACCAGGTTTGTCAAGCAAATCAGGCCCTCATCACCACTCCATTACCATCTAAAGACCAACCACTGCATGCATGCAGCTAGACAAGCAATTCACAGCTTGGGTAGGGGAAACCAATGCCTAAATATTTCTTGGCCCTATTGGGGCCAAAACCATTCAATCAATAGCCTACAACAGCTCAAATGTGGAAAATACCACAACCACGATCAATGAGGAAAATCCCAGGACATGATCCACAATGAAGTAATAAGACATTACACAATCTAGGCACAACCAGCAACGTTGAAAAGCAATGGTCCTTCCTCAACAATGAAGCCATGGCACATTTTCACAGTCGACAAGGGTGGAGTAAACATAGACTCTCTCTATGAACAGGAGGGAAACATCTCACAAAAGAAACCATGGAAAACATCTCACTGTCTGACAATGGAAAAAGGGAAATCGATTCTCTGCAAAGATCAGAGGGAGAACAGATCCACAAACCAACAATCGGTGAGAGAAGGGAGAATGAACCCCCCACATAATGGATCGTAAATCGTTTTATCTCCACTCTGCATGAGGAATGAGCAACCATTGATGGAGAGAGTGGACAGAACCCATCGGCATCCCAAACGACGCATGAGGAAACCAATCCCATCCCATGCATGTGACTGAACCAGCTGGTGGAGAGTGCGTGGGGGAAAGCCTGCCACACACCACTACCCAACATTAACTGCCCTTAACTAAAATAGGATTTTAGTGGTTGACACATGGATTTTACTCATGGAGTCTAGGTTTAATAATCCCCCTCCCGTATCCTTAGGAAATTCATGCCCTGTTCAATATAGTTGCATCGACATAGCTAGTTGGGGTTTATTTAATTAAAATGCATAGTTACATGATGCCACAGTTTAATACGTGTTGTATATCCTGACATAATATCGGCAACAATTCCAATCTGAAACATAACACAACCAAATCAATGGTGGGGCCTTTGCATTTACCTCCGCACCATGATTATTTACAATATATATATATATATATATATATATATATATATATATATATGTATGTATGTATGTATGTATGTATGTATGTATGTATGTATATTTAATGCATGGGGTCAAAACCAGGGTGTTACATTTCCCTCCCCCTTCAATAGAACTATCCTCAGTGCTTTACAAAATTGAACAAAATGCTACATTGGTATCACCTCAATGTTCCATAGAATTGAACAAAAATGGATGTACCAATTGCATGGCATCCTCCAACTCCCGCATAGCCTCTTTAGGTCAGTAGTGCTCCCATTGCACCTTTACCTACCTTATGGCCCAGTTCCAGAGCATTGTGAATTTCCTGTCGAGGATGTGCATTGGATCGATTTGGAACTCCCCCTCGGGTTCCACCTAAATCACATCCCAATTTATCACATGGTTAGGATCATGTACATATTTCTTAAGCAAAGAAACATGAAAAACATTATGAGCTCTAGTACTAGCAGGAAATGCAATTCTATATGCAATTGGCACTATTCTTTCAAACACTTCAAATGACCCACAATATCTTGGTGACAGCTTGGTACGACTCCCAAGCTTCAAGGAACTCTTCCTTCCCCTCACTATGAGTTAGACATGATCCCCAACACTGAACTCTCTTTTCACTCTATGCTTATCTGCATAGCTTTTCTGTCTATCCAGTGCTACTTTCAGACTCTGCCAGATCTTTACAACCTCTTCCTCCATTTCCTTGAGCAACTCTTGTCCAAGAACAACCCTGTTCATTGGATTATCCCAAGTCACTGGTGTCCTACACCTTCTTCCACACAGGGCTTCATACGGACCCATCCCCAAGGATGTCTGCTGTCCATTGTTATAAGCAAACTCTACCAAGTGTAAGTAATATTCCCACTTGGTTGGTTTGTCCATTACATACATGCGAAGCATGTCTTCAAGCACCTGATTAACTCTCTCTATCTTCCCATTTGTTTGAGGATGGTATGTAGTGCTAGAGTTTAGCTTTGTACCCAAATCTGCAAACAACCCCTTCCAAAAATTTGAGGTGAGCTTGACATCTCAGTCAGAGACAATTGCTTTCGGCAATCCATGCAATTTGAAAATATCCTTCATGAAGATCTTTGCAAAGTCATCAGTCATATGCATAGACTTCACCGGTATAAAATGTGCTGCCTTAGTCAACTTGTCTACCACAACCATGATGGAATCATGTTGTCTCCAAGTCATTAGCAATCTTGTAATAAACTCCATGGAAATAAATTCCCATTTCCATTCTGGAACTGGAAAAGGATGCAACAAGCCTGTTGGATGTTGATGCTCAACCTTTACCTATTGACATTTCATGCACCTTGAAATGTATTCATCCATGTCCTCTTTCATTCCTATCCAAAAGTATTCCTTTTTGGCGGTAGTAATTGTCTTCTGATATCCTGGGTGGCCAGAATACAGAGCTTCATGGATTGCATCCATAACAACTCTCCCCAAATCTGCTGCATTTGGAATATAAATTATGCCTTTATAAGTAAGAAGTCCATCTTCTTCCAATTTATATCCCTCATACCTCTTCTCAAGACTTTTTTGGTGCAATTTTTCTTTTACCTGCTCATACAATTCATCTCTAGCAGTATGATTAACAATCTATTGCCTCAAATCTGATTGGAAAATACTAGGAGATTCCACATGCATTTCCTGCACCTTCCTGATGAGTGCATCAGCTACCTTATTTTCTTTTCCCTTTATGTGCTTTATTTCAAAATCAAAATCACATAAAAACTCCAGCCATTTCACTTGCCTAGCATTCAGAGTAGGATGATCAAATAGATACTTCAGACCATAATGGTCTGTCCTTAGTTCAAATCTTCCACCCATCAAGTAATGCCTCCACATCTTGAGAGCATGTACTATGGACGCAAGATTGAGATCATAAGTGGCATAATTCCTCTCATGCTCCTTCAGCTTTCTTGACTAATAACATATCACGTGGTTGTCTTGCATAAGGACTCCTCCAAGCCCTTATCTGCATGCATCGGTACACACCACAAAATATTTCTCTGGATCTGCAACTTTCAATACTGGTGCACTGGTGAGAAGATTCTTCAACTTCTGGAAGCTTTCTTCACACCTCGATGTCCATTCAAACTTTATCCCCTTCTTGTGCAAAGAAGTGATGGCATGTGCAACCTTGGAAAATCCCTCAATGAATCTCTTGTAGTATCCTACAAGTCCCATAAAAGATCTTACATCTGTCACATTTCTTGGAGTAGGCCAATTCATAATGGCTTCAATCTTTTCAAGGTCCATAGGTATACCCTCCTCTGAGATAATGTGACCCAAATACTGAATTCTATCTCTATAGAAGTCACACTTGCTCAACTTTGCATACAGTTGATGTCCCCTTAGCAATTGCAATGTCATTCTCAAGTGCTCTTCATGTTCTTCCTCATTCTTATAATAAACAAGAATGTCATCAAGTAAAACAAGAACAAAATTGTCCAAATATCTGCTGAAGACACTGTTCATAAGGCACATAAATGTAGCTGGTGCATTTGTGAGACCAAATGGTACCACTACAAACTCATAATGTCCATACCTTGTATTGAAGGTGGTCTTATGAATGTCTTCATCCTTTATTCTCACCTAATGGTAACCATACCTCAAGTCAATCTTAGAAAATACATTTTCTCCACTCATTTGATCAAAGAGGTCATCAATCCTAGGAAAAGGATGTTTATTCTTCATAGTAACCTTGTTCAATTATCTGTAATAAATACATAACCTAAGTGTACCATCTTTTTTCTTTACAAATAGAACCGGTGCTCCCCAAGGAGACACACTCGGCTAGATATACTTCTTTTCCAACAACTATTGTAGTTACATATTCAACTCTATCATTTTTTATGTACTCATCCTGTAGGGTGTCTTTGACACTGGTGTTTCTCCTGGGACAAGTTCAATTGTGAAATGAATATCCTCTTTGGAGGAATCCCTAGAATCTCATCAGGAAACACATCCTTGAATTCCTGTAACACCTGATAGTCTTCCAACCTAGGAGTTTCATCCTCCGATGCATCCATAATATGGGATGCATACAACTGACAACCTTTCCTATAGAACTTCTTTAACTGCATTACTAAAACCTGTCTTACTGAAATTATCTTTGGAATACCTTTCAGAACGACTGGGTTTCCTTCTTCATCCATGCATTTGAAAGTCTTGTTGTAATAGTTAAGCTTCACTCTGTGAGCTTCTAACCAATTCATTCCGATGAGAACATCATGGGAACCAAGCAGAAAAACGTTTAGATCTACACAAGTGATCAATCCATTCATGACCAATGGACATTTCTTTACCACTTCACTGACCTTTCTCTTAGTCCCAATGGCTAGCTGAACTAACCAGGATTTTCTATGCTTTACCTTCTTAAAAGTACAAATATCCACTACCCTAGGAGTGATGTAACTGTGAGTAGAACTAGGGTCAATCAAAATAGAAATAGATTGTTCAACAATCTTACCTACAACTTCAACCACTGTTGACTGGTGATCTGCCTGGTGGTCCTCCAGTGCTGCATAAATTCTAGGGACCGCCCTTGCTACTTTAACCACTATTTCTGCTTCTTTCATGTTGTAGGTTGGTCTTGCACTTTCATTCTCGAGTGGACAATATCTGTGCAAGTGGGGTCCTTCACATTTCCAACATTTGAGTGGGCCTTTATGATTTCCACATGTCACTCCAACTGGATTACTCACAGCTTGGGATCGCTGCTTCTGCTAATTCCTGAATCTAGAAGGTTTGAAACCTTTCTTTCTTTGGTCAAACTTCTCATTCTTCTTGTCCTTCCATGCCTTATGGTAATCAGGCTTACCCTTTCTTTTCTCATAGAAATACTTAGCCTTCCTTATGGCTTCTTCAAGAGTTCTAGGTTCATAAAACTCAATCTTGTCTTTGTAAGACTGAGGCAATCCACTCAGAAACCGCCGGACCTTCACTTTTTCATCTCTGATGTACCAGACATGCCTCAAAAATTCCAATAACTTATTTGCATATTCATCCATGGTCTGCTGTCCCAATCTCAGCTCATGGAATTCCTTAATATTATCATCATAATACCTGTCAGAGAGGTATTTCTGCTTGAAATACTTCTTGAACTGTTTCCACTTCAGTCTCCTTTCACTGATCCTCTTTACTTGCTTGAAGTGTTCCCACCAAATGGATGCTCTTCCATTCAGATTGAATATGGTAACTCTTGCCTTCATGTTTCCTGAATAATCCTGCACTTGAAAGTACTTCTTTATTCCAAGAATCCAAGCTTCTGCCTCTTGTCTAGTCTTTGCCTCACCATCAAATGTAGGAGGTTTAGCTTTCCTAAATTCATCCCGAGAGCAATCCCTATGGTGTCTCCTTCTTTTCCTTTTATGAGAAGATGAGCTTGTATCCTCGTTGGATTCTTCAGAGTCAGATGATCCACTAGAAGCCCTTCTCTTTCACCTAGTATTGCTCTTACTGCCTTTTGGTCTTGCTATACCTCGTCCAAAGTCTATCTTCCTTTGTAAGTCTGTCAAACTCTTCAACATGGTATCATTCAATTGATGCTGCTCTTCTTGGGATTTAATCAAGCTTCTCATGGTGGCTGCAACATCTGACGGTGTCTCTTGGAATCTCCTTATATTAGACACTATGTCATCATTTTCATTACAAACATTTTCTCCCATGTCATCTCCCACATGCTTGTAAGAATCCCGAGCATCATATCCATCCTAGGTTTTCATAACTGATTCACCACTTACCTACCATTACAATTTTTGAAATACTACCCTTAAAGGTAACTATGATTCTGCAAACGTGTTAGATAGAAAAACTGTTAGATGCATAAATATTGATATAAATCAGAACTACTTACCTTCTCCTGGAAAAATTTCAAATAACAGTTTTTCTTAAACACACAAAAATTCTTTTCTTGTTCAGCCCTGTAATCTACTAACAGTCTGTTAAAAAATCCATTGAAAAATAGCTAGAATTTGCTGAGAAATCCACTTTGAAAAACCCAAATTTTATTTCTCCCTATTGAATCTCTTCCCCACTATCTTTCCGACATTTTGGCGATCAAAACGTCTAATTTCCTCCGCTGCTCATTAGCGGTTTGTTCACCGATTTCCTTCTAGCGTATTAGACCTATAGTGGTCTAAGCTTTTGATCTGCATCAACGATTGCAAGGACTATTCATCGACGGTCAAACAGTTAATCATTTTCTATTATTTTGGATCTTCAGCTGTCTAAGATTCTGAGCCATTTATCGGCGATCAGATCCTCTACTCATCGAACGACTAGCTCACTAGGCTTTCACAACGCTAGGTTCACCAACCGTTAATATTTTTCGATCAGCAGTCTCATCAACTATAATCTTTCAATTGGAGGTCGAAAGTAGTAACTACTATGGCATCGAGTGGTTAGTATTCTAGGAAGCCACAATGGCAGGCAGCGATCCTACTGTGGGTTTTGTAGACCTTAATACTCCATCAGACATCAGAAAGACTAACCACTATGCATCGGGTGGATAGTCCTTTAGATTGCTGCAATGACGGTTTACAAACCTTTAACTTTCTCTAATTAGCAGTTTGATCCACTATAAATCTCTGATGATTTACATTGGCGATCTCTTCATCTAAATTTCGTCAATGGTTCCAACTAGGTGAGCTGACATTTTGATGGTTTCATCAACTAACGTTTGCTGATCAACGCTCCAATCATCTATCTTCCACCGATTGCCGATGGGTTCGACACTTAGATCATGTTTTGAAGAAATTTCTTCTTTACATCGGCTCTTTCTTCAACTAAGTCTCGCTGAAGTTGCGATGGTATTCGGGAGATCTCCATCGAAGCTACGGCTCTTCCTTCAAGTAATAATTGCCGATCCACTTCACTAGACCTTGACAGCTTCATCCTCTATACGTCAGTGATCTTATCTTCTAGTCATCGGTGATACCAACGGCTAAACTTTTTCGATTGCCAATGATCTCATGCCTTAGAAACATTTTAGAATTTTTCCTCTTTGTCTTTTGCTGCATCGGCTATCGGAACAACAATCTGCTGTGGCATCAGTGGCCAGGGACTCTATCCATTGTAAGGATAGTCCACATAGTAGCCACAACGACGGACGCATAATCAACTAAATTCTTCCGCGGTGTCGGTGAACCCAACAACTAGTTTCTGCTGACGGCATTGGCGGTCCGATCAACTAATTCCTTCTAGTGTCCACCACCGTATCAACGGTTCCATTTTCTAAATTTCACTGATGATTCCATTTTCTTCGACAACTTTCCATCGGGTGGTTTTCCGACTAGCTCTTCCACTGTGTCGAAAGAACTTCCCTCTAAGTTTTTCGATGGGCTGACAATTCTGGAACTTAGAAAAATTTCATGAATTTCCTTCCGTCGGTCTCTCGTCAGGAAGTCTTTCGACTAAGCATTCTGCTATATTGGAGGATGTTCCCACTTAGTCCTTCAATGCACTGATGGCCTAAGACATAGAAAATTTTGTGAAAGTTTTCTATCATGAATTTTTTATCTTTGCTGGGTAGAAGACAACCTTCCTCTGCTAACTGACTTCGCGACCCATTCAGGCCCATGCTCCAACATGAGCTCTGATACCACACTGTAACGTCACTGACCCTCTGACCGACGAAGAGGACGCTACCATACATCAAACATCCAGGCAACTAGCCCCATGAACATGTGCATACATATAAAATCTGAAGTAAATGCTTAAGAAAATAAAACATACTAAGATGCGTAATCATACATATATTTAGCAGAAGCAAAACAACATTCATTCATATACATGTTCATCATAATTCATTAACAATAAACATAACTGTAGAAGTAAAATAGACAAGAATACTTATCTTATAAGAATTGTCCCACAACCAGCTACGTCGATGCAACATTCCACCCAACCATAGGCCCGCGTGCTCTCTAATCTCTCAGCAACACTGCCACCCCTGAGTCGGGAATGATTCCCCAAGGAATAAGGAACTAGAAGGATTACACATAGACAAGGATACATAAAACATCAGGGATACATAGTTCAGCCAACCCAGCATAGTTGGGTTTATCAGGCAATCACATATCAGCCAAGCCAACACAGTTGGGTTTATCAGGCCATCCAGGAGATGGGAAAAGATATATGCTAAGCTAGTGAGCCCATTGAAGAGCTAAGGTCAACTACACCTGAACTAGCCTAACTTATAGAACACTCACACACACCCAACACAAGGAAATTAGTCCTTTCTCTGCTACATAGTCCCTCAGGCCCTGACCTCCCTTCCAGTGCTATTCAGGGGTTATGGAGAAGAAAGCTAACCCTCTAGCTCTATATGTGTGGTTCCCAAACACACCAGGTTTGTCAAAAAAATAAGGCCCTTATCACCACTCCATTACCATCCAAATACTAACCACTGCATGCATGCAGCCAGAGAAGCAATTCACAGCTTGGGCAGGGGAAACCAACACCTGAATCATTCTTGGCCCTATCAAGGCCAAAATGATTCAATCAATAGCCTACAATAGCTGAAACGTGGAAAATACCACATCCACGATCGATGAGGAAAATCCTAGCACATGATCCACAATGAAGTAATAGGACATTACAAAGTCCAGGCATAGCCAGCAACGCTAGAAAACAATGGTCCTTCCTCAACAATGAAGCTAGAACACATTTTCACAGTCGATAATGGTGGAGTAAACATAGACTCTCTGTGTGAATGGGAGGGAAACATCTCACAAAGGAAACTACGGAAAACATCTCACTGTTTGACAATGGAAAAACATAAATCAATTCTCTGCAAAGATCGGAGGGAGAGCAAATCCATAGACTAGCAATTAGTGAGAGAAGGGAGAACAAACCCCCCACACAATGGATCGTAAATCATTTTATCTCTGCTCTGTATGAGGAATGAGAAACCAGTGATGGAGAGAGTGGACAAAACCCCTCGGCATCCCAAATGACACGTGAGGAAACCACTCCCATCCTGTGCATGTGACTGAACCAGCTGGTGGAGAGTGTTTGGGGGAAAGCCTGCCACCCACCACTACCCAATATTAACTTCCCTCAACTAAAACAGTAGTTTAGTGGTTGAAACATGGATTTTTTTCCCATGGAGTCTAGGTTTAACAATCCCCCCCTTATCCTTAGGAAAATCATTCCATGTTTAATATAGTTGCATTGACATAGCTGGTTGGGGTTATTTAATTAAAATGCATAGTTACATGATGCCACAACTTAATATGTGCCATATATCTCGATATACTATCGACAACAATTCCAATCTAAAACATAACACAAACAAATATATGGTGGGGCCTTTGCCTTTAGCTCCTCACCATGATTATTTACAATGTATATATATATGTGTGTGTGTGTGTGTGTGTGTGTGTGTATCATGTATATTCAAAGCATGGGGTCAAAACTAGGGTGTTACACTATCTATGTAAGTTCTCATTAGTTTACAAGGAGTATGGCCACAGTCTTAACCCCTACAACAATACAACATCGGAGAGAACCTCCATTAGTAGAAGTGGTTAGCGATGACAAGTATATTTTTCCAAATCGTGAAATTTCTCATGATAGCAAATGTAATGAAGAAAGCTATGAGAAAAATAACACCATGACTAATTCTCCTAAGCAATTTACTGATGGATTATATCCATGTAGATCTGACCCAAATACATCATTCATTGGTAATTCCTCACCCGCACGAAGTGAAAAAAAACTACAGTAAACTCTTTAGAAAGTAATTAAAGACAAAGTGTCTCAGTTAGAAACAAAGGTGAAGGAATCTCATTCCAATGCACTCAGAACGAAGGAAGAAATTAAAACCCTCAAAGGTGAATCATTGTTATGGGTGAATAGATGGCAGGAGTTGAAATTGAAGAAGGATAAGTACAAGGCTGTAAAAATATACTTGGCCATCACAAACGAATGATTACTAAAACAAGGAGAACATCAAAAGATGAAAATCATGAAACTTCAGGCCAGATTATCTGAGGCATGACGAGCTACAAAATTGCATAGCATGACTTAAAACTTGTTTTGTTTCAGTTATAGTTAACATGATTTTAATCTTTAATGAGTAATAAGTTATTTAATTAGCATATCTACATAATCAAATATTCTGTAGGTATGCTTAGAATTCATTTGTGGTTGTTTCCTTTATTGAATATGATTTTAAATAAAAAATTAATGTGTTGTTAAATGGTTATTGCAGCTGTCTATCATGTATGCATTTTGGTTTCGATGTTGTTGGACTCATAAGAATTTTTCTACCAGATGTTAAATCAATTACCCTTTATGATGCTCTAGATTCTATATGCCTTCTTTTGAGGGATTAGCTATTCATAGCACTTCATTATCTAATCAACAAAACGATTATGAAAATCATTGTTTTTATTATTTTGTTAGAAACCAAATAGTTTATTTTTAGAAAATAGATGCATAGAATTATAGAAAGGGTTGATTTATATTGATATATAAGTCATTATAATGACTTGAGAAGGGGATTCAAGTATGCAAAAGATTACTATTTACATTTGGAGTCAATACATCAATTGTGTCAAAAGGTTCATTTGAGATTTTATCTTTGTGGTATTGTTATGCACTTCTTCAAAGATTGGTATCATTTTGAACTTAGTTTTTGAATACTTATATATATACTCCTTATGTTTTTGTTCTATTATCACTTGTAGTTATACTTTGTTATTATTATGCAAATTATTAATTAACTTCTTGAAGCACAAACTCATTTTGAAAATTGATATTAATATTGTATGAGTCATTTTTAATTAATTTTGTTAATTAAATATGGTTGTATAATATTTTGTTATATTGATGCACTTACTGATTCATTTGTGTTTCTAACAGATATTCAATTAAGTAATTAATCATTATAAATATCAAATTTTAAGGTGTTAGAAGTTAGCTTTTCTATGATATTTTATGTTTTAGAATGATAACCAATTTTTGTTTATTGTATTATAATTATAAATGTAATTTCTAAAGTGAAAGTTATTTATGACATTGACTTTGATGGCTTTTCTCATGGTTATATCATCTAACTTTTTGTTATACATGTTATCATATAATGTTAATATAATTATTACCTTTCTCTTGGCCAATAGGAATTTTTCATTAGAACTTAATTAAATATCTTCATCTATTAATTAGTTTTGAAAACAGTTTTGAAACTTTAATAATAAGACCCTTCTTAAGATATCAAAATTAGATGGTAGCAGGACCATAACCTACGAGAATTAGCTACACCAAACACACTAGGGGTTGTATTAAGCGCCTTGTGTGGGTTAGTTCTCCATAGTTGTCCATAGACTAAAAATTTGGCCAATAAATGACACTAGAAGGAAGTCCTAAAACTATTAATGGCTGAAAATGTTCAAAACAACCATGTAACTAGATCATATCCTTCATCGATCAATGAATCTGATAACATTATTATTTTAGATACCTCATTTCATCCATAAGTCGAAATAAGTGAATCACCATTTGCAAGTTATGTCAGGGAAATCTTAGAACAAGATCATTCCTCTTCTCCCTATACACTTCAGCAAATTGAAAAAGATTTAGGAGAATCTAGAATAGTTCTCACTAGGATTTATTCTCAACAAACTAGTACACCCCTTGTTGATTTTAGTTTACCTTTCCAGAATATAAAGAATGCATCATCTTTTGTAGTCAAGCAATCCTTAGTAAAAAATCAAGAGTTAGGATTAGGGATCCCAAATTACCAGTTCAATCCTTCATCCAGATGAGTTACTGAACCAACACTACAAGAATGCTCTTCCCTTCTAATAATTATGGTCAACCACCATCTTCTCTAGATATTCCATTAGATAGTACAATACCTTATGATCATAGTAATTCTTCAGACTCCGAAGAAGAAAACATGACAAGGGCAGGAGGAGGAAATCCACCCAATACCCCAAATCCTCCTTTACCTTGGTTACAGAGGATCCTAGTACTAGAACCTAGAGTACAACATCGCTTGCTAAAAATCTAGATAAGCTTATTCCTGTTAGGAACCCATGTCAATCCTTCTCCTTACCATGTTAGTATATTGTTGATTGGACGCATATGCTTTGTAAGTCATCCCATAGTTTGTGTTATTGTTGTTGGGCACATATGTTTTGTAAGCCGCCTGTAATATTTGTGGACCCATAGTTTATATTGGCCCATGGTTTTGACCCATAGTATTGGCACCTGTTTTTAGTATATAAGTGTGTGTTGAGGCCAAGGAAGGCACCGTGAAGTTATTTTGTATTGAGTTTGCTCAAAGGAGGTTTCCCCCTCGAAGTGGCTTGGGATTAATATAAAAGTGATTTTGAGTTCTACTGCTATATCGTGTATTTTGATTACTTGTTTGCTGCAGGGTCCTCACATCTGGTATCAAAGCGCTTTCTTGGGCTCGTTGGGTGAAATTTCTGCCCAATTTTTTTTTCTCGCTTCTGTTGCAGGTTCGGATCTGGGAATAATCTCTATCTGCTTAAATGTGGGAAGTACTTAGGCATAAGGCCTAAAACTAATTGTGAGGAGTACCATAGGAACCCCAAAGTAGCTGGCCCATTGAGAGGACCTGCCAGGGAAAAGGGCAACGACCCCTACCTGATTGACTAGTTCCCACCCATGAGGTAAACCAAGAGCTGTCGTTTGTG